>KZ505679.1:1795403-1821965 GCA_002844005.1 Limosa lapponica baueri | reverse complement strand
GCAGAAACAGGGAAAGGAACAGCTTTTTGAAGTCTTAGCCATGCGAGATTCACACTGAGCCCAAATGTTTTGCTGCACATGAACGTAAGCAGAGACAGAGATCCCTCCCTGCCTCAACACCGTTAATCGTATTCCAACCCTGAGATCTCAAACGCCTTCATACATACCCACAGCTTCTTCAGTTTGCTCCATCTTCCTCTGCTTCCTCCAAATTAGTATGCTGTTGATGGCTTCTTCCAGCAAGCAAGTATTATCCTTCCTCTAAAATAAGACAGGCAAAACAAACACCATTACAGCATAAATGGAAAATAATGCGCTTTAGCTGCTCCACTTCGTGTCTCTGTCTATCTGCCCTGGAGAGGGGAAAAAAGCAGGTGTGTCCTGTATATACTCTTGGTAGTGATGGCCAGAAATCGTCACAGAGGACAACAGGCGTATCTGTGTATGTCACATTCCTCTTTTTTTCCTTGTAGATCCATCTAGCCTGATCTAAAACAAGCCCAGCCACATCATTTTATCCCATTGAGGGAACTACCGTGGAGTCATAAATTCAATCTGTTACCTTCTAGAGTCAGAGTTTTGCCACTGACTTTTGTACAAACTGGATCTGGTGTGGAGAAGGATGATTTAGCACATAACATAGTGAATAGCTTTTAACCAGATACTTTGTAATTTAATAAAGTGTCTGTGCAATATTTCTACGTTGACGAGGGCAAACCCTGTTAGGATTGAATTTTTAATTAAAATTGTTACTGCCTCTTTCCCCTTTTGGTGTCAAATAGATCATTTACATTTTAAACATAATTTCCTTTAATATCTAAATAAATGTTCCACTTAATGAAAGTATTTAGGCAACTTTTTAATGAAAAAGTGAAATATAATATATAGGGTTGAGACTAATTTTCTTGAATTTTAACACACATGTGGAACATGTTATGAACTAAGGAAAATATTTTGAACCTGATGGGCTGTAAATTATAACCCTTGGTGTATATTAAAATTTTAATTAATTTTCTTAGTCATTCTCCATAATCCTAATAGCTGCCTGAAAAAAACTGTAGATGCCTTTGGGCTGGCAGGGGGGTGGGAGAGATCATACATTTACATTTCTGAGATGTTCAACAAAAACTTCATAGCCAACAGTAATAAATAAAGAACATAAAATATTTCAAAGTTACTCATTAGAAAGTCTGTTCAGGCTATACTTTTATGTAAAGCAAGTGTCTTTTTTTCACTCTATGAATATAAGTAGAAGATTATTCTTTCTTAACATCCTAAAATAAAATAGTAAAGAAATATACACTCTTCCATTGTGTTTCTTATGTTAAAAACTCATGTTTAAGAAATATCACTGCAGGGATTAGAGAAAGAATCTATTATCTACCAAAACAGTCATATTAAACCACAAGAGTGACTCAGGTATTTAAATGACTCACATACGTACCAAATCATAATCAGAGACAACTCAAGTCTTTCTTTTTCTATCCAGAAATTCTTCCTCAGCCAGAACCTATGTAAGCTGTAAAGAAGCATACTATATAGCTGCCTGATTTCTGAAGAGGTATAGGGTTTGGGTTTCTTGTTGTTGTTTTTTTTTTTTTCCCTGGCTGATACCATATCTTCATCAGACTGTTTCTGTCCAATTACATTTTACAAATAATGCTCCTTCAGAATTTTATTGTAAAACAATATTATTTTTAATGACAAAAAATAGCTTGTGGAGGAATACAGAGGATTTTTTTTTTTTCACCAAAGGGTGCATACCATACAAACATTTCTAATAAGCATCATAGTAAGTAAGTTCTATGTATAGTACAACTTAATATGAAGCACACCTTCACCTGATGTGATTTTAGTGATTCAGTGCTTGCTAGCTAGAGTTCACAACCTGTACATTTCACCTAGCTTTTCAGGTTCACTTCACACAAATATCATGATTCAAGATGAACTGCAATGCAAACAAGTTCCACTTCATCTTGAATAGTGTAATATCATCTGGGGACCAATTAAATTGACCTCTATGTGGTAAGGCTAAGACCAGAGATTCCCATTCCTTTGACAGTAAGATAAAGATAGGAACAGTCAAGAATCTCATTGCCGTAAAAATTTATCCTTTGGGCATACATAGGAACCGTACGCATAATGAATACAGTTCTCAAGAACATCTACGTCTTTTAAAAGAGCTAAATATTTTATTGAATTTTAGTAGGTCTTCATGTGGCGAGTGCAAAAAGTGCTTTTCCACCCGGGGTCTCCTAAACATCCTAAACTAAGGGAATTATTCAGTTACCCCCCTCTGGGGTCAGGAGCAAAGCAGTTTGCTTAGCCCACCTCAACGTGCTCACAAAGTGCCACAACTGCCTGGAAAAGTTGTTCTGTCCTTACTTTAAAAAAAGTTACGAGCACTGGGCCAGACTGACTTCTGCACAAAAGTAGCCTTTTGTGCAAGAAATCTGGAGGATGGTTTGGGTGGCTCTGTTTTTCAAAACTGACTGTTTTGCTGTGCAAAACTGACTAGCAAGGGTTTTTAGAGAACAGATCACACTGTGGATTACATTTTACGTTCTAAGAATAACATGTTTTAGGAAGGGTAAAGAAATGATTGTGGATGTTACGAACTTCTTTATTGAGTATTCAGAACTACAGAACAAATGTTGAAAGAAAGAATCAGTAAATGACAAGCAGAACAAAAAGCAAACATGGTTTTAGCACAGGTAGGTTGTGACATTTCTCTGATATCTTTCTTTTTAAAAAAATCAAGGACATTTCTTTGATAAGGATTTGCTAGACTAGGAAAATCTATTTAATTTAGGAAAGGAACACATGAAATGAGAGACAACAATAGCTCACATTAAAAAGTGGTGTATCATGTTCAAAGGCACTTACAAAGTTTCTGAAGGGTTGGTCTTAGGTTCTGACTTAAACATTCTCATTCAGGACCCTAGTACTTAACTCAGCCTGCTAATTCTGTTGATTATAGAAAGTAGAGATACTGTCCATACAGAAAAAGACCAGAATCTTACTCTGGGAAAAAAAAAAAAAAAAAAAAAAAGACTTTGAGGACTGGAACAAGGAAATGGCATGAGATTTCATAGCAAAGTGCAAGGTCATGCATTTGGGGATTAATAACAAGAATTTCCTCCTTCACATGGGAAGTCATTAGTTGGAAATGTCAGAGGAAGAGCAAGATCTAGGTGTATTAGTCAATTATACGATTACTATGAACCGTCTCCGTGAAGTAGCCATGAAAATGTCAAAAGCAATCCTAGGATTTTTCAGGCAAGGTATTTCACAAAGAAATATGAAAGTATTAATGTCATTGGAGCAGGCACTCCTAATATATCATCTGGAATGCTGCATATAATAGAGGTCCATCATGTTAGAGGAAGATGTATTGAATGTCAGGTATATTTCCGCTGAATGTTAAACCTGAGCTCACTGCTAGGAATCCTACTTACCACTGCTTTGAAATCCCCAACCAGGCACTGATATGAGCTGTGAGGCTGAATTAGTTATACCCAGCATCCTCCTCCTCTTGTCCATTTATGGGGATGGTCTGATTGGATTGTTGTTAACTGCAGACACCGTTCAGACAATGCTGCATAAGCACAACCTGGAATAGGAGCAGAGAAGAGCCACACTGATGATCAACAGAGTACAGAGCTTCTCTTGCAAAAGGAGCCTAAAAGATCCTGTGTCGATTAACCTAGAAAACCTGGTGTTGTGATGGGATATATTAAGTTAGCTCATTTATTCATTCAAAAGAATGAAATTAATATATTTAGGGCAGAAAATAGAATACATTTCAGTATCTCTGGAAGAGGGAAGAAAGCATGTTTTAAATCCGAAAGTGGTCTTCCTTACAGATTAGACCTTTCTGTTTTCAAACCGCTCTTTCCACATATATTGTTCCCCTTCCCGCCCCACCACACACACAGTGTTAGCGTGCAGACACCGGGCTGCCTTGTAATTTTGAATTTTAAATTCTGACATTTATAAAGCTTTCAGTTGTACAGTTGACTCCATGAAATATGGTAAGAGCTGCATTTTCCAATTGGTGTTAGCTATATCACACTGCATAACAGCTGGCATTAAAATGTCACCACTGTTTTCTTAATTTAGTGTCTTCTTCAAGCCTTAAGTCTACTCAAACACCCACACAAAGTAGGTAAATGTGGTTGTAAAATATGAAACTTGTTTTAGGTTTTATCTTTGCACATATTACTTCAAAGGAATAACAGCCTCCCCATGGAAGGATTTTACAGGGTGTAAGTTTAACATTACATTAACTTAAAATGTTTGACTTCTGGAAAAACACCCACCAACCAAAGCATTTGCCACAGTTGGAGAGGTAGATGATGTCTGGGATGTTAAGCTAGAAGGCTAACCTTCACGACAGCATGGTATGGCCCGGATAAAAAACTGGGACTGGTGCCAATGTATTTCAGGAAGAATTTAAGTCAAATTACTTAGTATTTACTAACAGCAGCTGTTAAATTTGAATAATTTGCAGTACCTTAAATGAAAGTTACAAGGCTTGAAGTGGGATACTTGTGAACTGCACTGCTTTAGTATACGTGGCACTAATTAATCTCTCAAGACTTTGTTCTTGAGTTTGCACAGGGCATTAAAAAACCTCAGATGAACTGTTTCGGAAGCACTTTTTTACTGCCTCCAAAGTCCTGAACAGGAATTTGGAAGAAACTTTCTTCAGGCCTGCCAACAGTACTGATAGAGACCAATGCACTAATTGATATTTGCAGGTCCTCCCCATATCCCTTCCCGCCCACCCCCCCCCGGCCCCCAACCATGATTATATACATAAGAACAATTTTCATTGCACAATTGTTCTCTTCACTAGTGCAGATAGATAATTACCAAAAATTCCTTCCATTAATGACTCACCTCAAAGCATTTAGCAATAGTATTTTTCCATATTCCATTCCTAGCCATTATTTCATAAAATCTACTCTGGTTTTCTTCAGTAAACCACTCTGTGAACCTTCAAACCTCTTCCACTATTAATAGTCCTATATTTTTACAAAATTTTTACACTGAAAGGGTTATTAAGCATTGGAACAGGCTGCTCGGGGAAGTGGTTGAATCACCATTCCTGGCGGTATTTAAAAGATGGGCAGATGTAGTGCTTAGCAATATAGTTTAGTGATGCTTTTTGTCAGTGTTAGGTTGATGGTTGGACTAGATGATCTGAAAGGTCCCTTCCAACCTAGGCAATTCTGTGATTCTATGATTTTCTGACTGCTGACGTTAACTTTACTGCTGATATTAGAGACAAAAGTAATAAGCTTTCTATTCGAAGGGTGAAGTTAGGTCATTTAACTTTCTCATTGATTTTTTTTTTTAACTATTTAAATTCAAGGATTGTGGACTGTAATAAACAATTTACACTGTGTAATTGAAAGGGGACAGGAATGCTTTCAATACTTTAGCTTGTTCTATTGTAGCAGAATGGAAGGTATGCAGAGTCTTCAAAAATGTATTCCATGCAGTTTGTTTTCTTGTACATAATCTCTGCTTCAAAGTAATTAAAGGATATCAGTAAAAAGTTTTCAACTATTTGTATTTTTGGCATTTTGTTTAAAGTTATGCAGCATCTTTGGGTCATTAAATGATAGGCCCTGTCTGAGGTTAAAAAATGTGCTTGAAGCAGTAACATTTTGATTCTGTTACCTAATCATACTAATTGTAAAACCTATTTCTATTTCTCATTCTGGTTCACTGTCATTCAGACACCAAACTAATGAAGACTGAGAAAAATAGCTCCATTTTTTAAAGGATGCGAGTAGACCAACATGTTTTAATGTATCAAAGGCTTGAAAAGGAAAGCATTAAGAGAACAGTGTCAAAACAGAGTACCTGCATCAAAGACGAAGATTCTAGCCAGGCAAAATGAGGATAAAAAAATAGAACCAAACCAAACTTCCAAATAGCTAATTAAAAATAGCTTCTATTTCACAGCTTAATTTAGTTACAGTTTCATTGTTGTAATATCAGATGTGCACAACAAGGAGGGTTTCTTTTTGAAGTGTACTCTTAATGGTTAATTTCACTTGAGCTCAGATAAGCTTGAGCTAGCCACTTTAGAAGTTTTCTATTAAATGTCATGCATAATTACATAAAACTTGTAAAAATTTATAATCATCATACTTTTGGATGCTTTCAAGATTCTGGAGAACCTCTCAAGCATTACTAGTCTGCTACTCAGCTTTTCTGTTAAGCAGCCAGCTGCCTTGAAATTCAATTAAAAAAAATGTTTTTCATTCATTTTCCAAGTAATCAATTTAAACTTGAACAAAAATATTGAAGTGACTACGAAAAAATGTGGCTGCTACATTGGTAATTTGGCACGGCCCGTAATTGCGGTTGGTTTTCTTAACATACTACAGAATTTTCATTTGAGAACAGGTTGTTTGGTTCTACTTTCCATCTGTAGGATTAAGAAAACCACTGTATCTGATTATTAAGAAAAAAATGTTATTTTCAGAAAAATGACCAACAATGTGAGCAATGTCATCATCATGGTAAGTCTCAATGGTTGTTTTACAAACCAGTTATCCCAAATTTCTCAGTCCAAACTCATCAACAGCTGGTTCCTCCGGTCTTAGCTGACATGGAATTAATAAGCTGCGTGAATGAATCCTATTTACATGTCAGAACAAAGGGTGATCAAGCTGCATTTTAATAGAACTTTAAGGCTCAGTGTCAGAAAAAGAGCTGCTCCAGAAGGCAAAACATACTGTTTTGTCTCAAAATACCTCATCAGGTTCCAACAGATTAGTAATATACTAATGAGTTAATATGCTATTTGGAGAATGGGTAATACAAAGTCTTAATGAAATTAAGAATAAATAAGAAGTCCTAACAATTAGGTGAAGAGGATGTTTTAGCCTGAGTAAAAATTCAGGTTTTATTCAGTATAAGTGATTATATGTATGACTAAAACAATGATCTCTTCAGCAACAGAACATCTAAATTTGTTATGTTTATATAAGAAGTAAATCACTAGTGCTGTCAATATACTAAAAACCACAGAAAGACTGTCTTATATAGTACACAGGGTGAACAGTGTCCTAATTTTTGAGAGAGGGAGCAATAGAAAAGTGTCCTTTTCTTTATTTCTGTGTATCTGTCTCAATAGTAATTTCCATATTTAAATCTATTTATTTGATAAATAAACTGTATATTTGCACTTGTTTTTTATGTTGTGCTACAGTTACTTGCCATGGCCTTCAAATTGACAAAAAATTATTCTGAGAGAACATACTTACACAAGTAAGGCAGTTACGAGGTGTATGCAGACAATGCAGTTGGGAGTACTTTGTCTTCACCCTTCCTCCTTCTCTATTTTGTCTCTTGATGGTCTGGTATATACTTTGTCAGTATCCTGCTCTGAGTTAGAAAACATGAGAATGGACACTACTCCCAATATGCAGATTTTCACACTACCTCACATACTACAAAAAAAATAAGAGTTCTATCTGGAAGGGAAAACAATACAGCAGGTGAGGCCTCCAATTTTCAATTAGTGACAGTGGTAAACAAAGCTTCCTTTTACATGGAGAAGTCTTTCGACTCAAGCATGTTACAGTTTAGCTCTATTCACAAAAAGCCTTGAAATTCATTAATTGGCTACACAAGAAATTGCAGTTCTCACTAAGGTTTTTTTTTAATTGAAACAGTCTTGATATCCACACAACAAAGATCCTCAGGGTCAAGACTAGACCCAGTTTGGAAGATTACTGGGAAAAAATAAAGTTTCTGGCTGTACAGCACATGGCCCTAGCCTAACTGCAGCCCAGGACTTCTTCACTTATTCAGTACCCAAAGCCACTGTGTGACGGGGACTGCACCGCAGCCTGCTGGGTGCCCAAAGAGAAGGCAAGTAACCAGAGCTGTGAGTGAGCTCAGAAACAGATCAGACACCTCAGCCCCTCATTCGAGTAATCTGATTGGGCTCTCTGCTGCTGCCACCTAAAATCATCCCGAAGTATGCGTCCAAACATTTAGCCATGTTTTCAGTTATCTTCGGCTACTTGTGCAATACTCTTTAATCCATCCCCCCATGTTTGTTTGCCTTGAACGTTGTCATGCCCAGCTGCTGTGCAGTGAAGCATGCGGCAGGAGTGCTCCTTGTGTGCTAAGCACTTCAGGTTGAATGCCAGGGGGTTGTCAACTTCCAAATCCTTAAAATACCAGATCAGAATCAGTTCTGATTTCTGTTTCACCAGAATGCCTTCCTTGACTTCAGGAATATAATCACATACAGAAACTGATCTTCTGTATCATTGTAACACATTATCTGATATATAACTCAAAACAGTGCAAATGGAAAGCCCAGTAAAAATACGGGGGTCTGAGCTGAGTTAGATCACCTCACAGACTGTACTGTGTTTTTGCTGTCCCAAGGACTGATTCTCCCCGCTCACTGCTCTTCTCCCTTTTCAGTCTCAGATATAGGATGCAGCTATTCCACGGATTTGTCTTAAAATTATGGTAATCTGTCACCTGATTCTGATTATAGGAAGTGCCACATGTGAGCAGCTGTTACACAAGGAAAGACAGCTACCAGCTAGAAATGCGTTTTTCAGGAGAAAAGTTAGCTTTAGAAAACATTGTACTCTGACTAACAAAAGACTTATGCTGAAAAGAAACTTAAATGCCCTACTAGCTCTAGCAGAGAAAGAAGGATATCTGAACATTTCCCTGTGTACTTTTGTTTTGTGCCCTAGGGTATACCAGGCAACCTACTTCTTACACTTTACCAGTTTATTTAGGGAAGTATAATATATCAGCAAGTAAATGCAGTGTCTTCCAAAGCCTGATGTTGTGCAATGATAGGCAAATTGCAATCACAGTATGCCACTTTCTTGTATGATATTATTCGGCATAATGATGAACATACTCCCCGATGTCAGCTACAATGTACAGGGAACTGCACTTTCCTTTGAACATCTGCTGACAACTAAAATATTGAATGGAAGCACAAAGCACTTACTGTTGCAGGTTGGAGCTAGTCAAACAAATCAAACGCAAATTGAATATTTCTTGTAATTCTCCCTCCTTTCAATATTCAAATGTAGTGGGTGGGATACAGGGGGGATTAATTTAGATTAATGCTTTTTCTTTTTTTTTAAATGAAATATTCTTCTTCCTGAAGTGGTCTCCCAAGTCACTCAAGTGTTGTTGAAACAGAGATGTCAAAAACTTCTGACAATTCATTTCCAATATGTATTTCACGCTCTCCCTGAACCTTTGACTTTCCACCTAATTATGAAAAAGATGAGGTAGTTTTGTTTCAATTTGTGTTAGAGGCAGCTCAGCAGCAGCGCAAAAGGAATACAGCTTTCTGCAAACCATAATGCCTAAAACTGACTCCTGATCCATTCAGAAGAATCCAGAAAAAAAAACGTACTAGGTACTGCATTCTTCTTTCAACATAATGAGACAGTCCTCTGCCATGATTTGACTTTGGACATTTTGTTTATCAAAAGAGTCATTTGTACCTGGTGCACTATTTCAACACTGTTTGAAATGTAGAGACATCAGAAAGAAATAGTGGGCAGAAGGCACAGATAAAAAGAAAAAAATCTGAAATTCTTCACTTGAAAAACCTAGCACTGAAGGTACTTAGATAACAGTTTACAAACTATACACAGATGAATTGTTCTTCTCCATTGACAAGTCAGTGTTGCTGGAAGATTGTATTTTTTCAAAATGTACTAATTCTAAAGAAAAAATAAAAAGAGAAAAATCTAATGTCTCTCATTTTATATAAGCATTACAACATTTCATTTTCATAAGACTGAAATATTTAATTGTACTTGTATCAATTTGATGTTTTGCATTTGATTATAATTACTATTATTATAGTTTAAATTTAGTGTCATATTCTAGCATATTGGAAAAGTCATGAAGAAATTAAATGGTTTTATTGGAAGAAAATGCTGACACCAGTACAAAATATCAACATCAATATTATTTCACTATTAGTGTTTTCAAATCATTCATGCAGTCTTCCTTCCAATTGATGCACCTTAGGAGACTGAATACTGTATTTGCAGATTTAGCAAGTAAAAGTAGTAATTACCTTGAATTTGCTTAGCGACATCAGCTTCAACACAGAAATAGAACCCAAATCTCCACAAAATGTTGCATATGATAGTCTTGAAATTTACCTGACTGACCTAGGTTTCTAGTATATGCAAGGGTTATAATACAGCTTTATATGAAATGGCACAGGATTTAAATTTGCTTACAAAATGTGAGAACTATCAATGTTACACAATCATAGAGATTTAACTAGAGATGTACTCTACCTCATTTCCAAAATTTCAACTTAAAAAATAAAGGGCTCTGAAATACTTGGCATTACAGATTCCTAGAGTTAGCTCATTCAGGCTACATTCTTTTTTTCCATCTGCTTCACCAGAACTGCTAATTATTACATAAAACCTTGTATGTAAAAAATACTGTGTTTAATAGGTTTATGTATCAAAACATGTAAGAAATAACAATAATTAAAAAAACCAAACATGAAAAAAACCAGTGTTAATACTGAAGTTTGTCTTACAATTTTAGGATTGCTAAGTTTAGACAATCATGAGGACAGTATTCAAGTATGAGTATATTTAAATACGATCAATGACCTGTAACGTCCATGAACCCTTGAATGTAGCCATGTTTCTTAAACCTTTTGTGCCATTTAATCTGCCTGAGCTCTTCTGCAAAGATTTCCCCTGACAGACTGGCAACAAAAGAAACAATGGCCTTTCCCTAAATAAAAAAACAAGACGAAGCTCTGGGCAGTCTGCCTTTACAAGTGCCAACAACATTTCTTTCAAAAGCACCTGCTGTTACACATCAACCCCAGCCTGCAAAGGACAGCAACAATGACAGCATTCTTTTTTCTGCTGTGAAAAATCAGAGTCATGAATTGTATAGTGATGGCTTTAATTCATGACATGTAAACAAGTCTAGGTTTCCTTAACCTTCAAAATCATGAATCATAAACATTACCAAAGAAGGTAAGGGGGAACAAACCATTTCAATAGAAATTAATTCACAAAAAAATTTTTTATAGAAATGTTTGCTGCTTTTCCAGTGTATATAATTGAGCTTGAAGCTGCAGGTTAGACTCCCACATGCAGAAAGCACAGATTAGCAGCCATTAGCATCTTTGCTGCTTTAGTGTTTGTCCAGGTCCATTGAGTTTGCTTTTACATAGCGACAAAACTAACGTGACTGTCAGAGGAGAAAAGTGCCATCACCATGGCTGCATTTTAACAATGCCAATTCCCATGACAGCATGTCTGAAAAGAAACTCTTGGTGAGAACATAAGGATTCATCACCACTATGCTGGCAGAGTTAGGATTATTACTGGAGCTGTCAAAGAAACTTTCAAGATTTTCTTTCTTTAAAAAGCTATCATAATGGGGTCTTCTGTCCTTTTGTTTGATTGGGACTGAGATTCTCATCAAGTTTGTCCTGTGTTAGAAATGACCAGAGACCTGTATCACAGACTGATGTATGAGTATCCTGATAACCACAATCTGCCTTACAGGGTTATTGAGGTGCAGAGGCTTAACAAAAACTAACAAAAATTGTGGAGTAACTGAGACCAGATGAGTAAAGTATTCCAAAAACAAAAGCCTGACATTTAAATGCCCAATTTTTCTGTTTTCCTAGTGTCAGCCTTTAGTGCCTGCATCTCAAGCAGAAGCTGAAGGACACTGAGGAGTTGCAGTTCTTTAGAGGATGATGGCTTTGATGCCCAAGACTGCAGCAGAATCCAGATGTTGGGAGACTAGTTTGGATTCCTGATTTGCTAGATAGACACTTTTCTCTTATTCATTTGTTGATTCAGAGAGCTATATGTATTAGCCTGTTTTTCAATGGATACCTCTTCTAATTTCTCACTGGAGATATTTCTTAGTTTCCCATTTTAATTGGAACACTACTGGTCCAATTTTTTTCCCCTCATTCATACTCACACCACTTCGAGAGAAAGCATATGCAGCAGTCTCTTAAGAGTTTAAAGATTTTTTTTGTCCTTTTTGTTTGTGAATGACATGGAAGCTGTCTCCTAAAGCAAAATGTGTTTCAGTGCAGAATTTAGCAGACACTTTACTTGCCATGAAACAACTTCAGTGAAAGAGCAAAAAAAGAAAAACAGTAGGCACGGATACTCAGGCAAAATGTTAGGCAACTGTTCTCAGAGCTGAACAAGTTACTCGTTTGATTACTGCATTAAGGAGTTTCTTCAAGACTCACAATAGTTTTCCACAGTTTAGATGGCAGAGGGGCAGAGTAGAGAAGGGAGAGCAAAGAAGTCATTATTAGACTTTTTCTAACAGTGTTGCTAAGCGTCATGGCTGAGGTAAGCACCACCTAGACCATAGGGATTTCTAGACCGGAACAAAACAGTGGTCCATTAATCCAGTATAGTATTTCTGGTAGTACATAACTCTGTAAAGCATAACCTCCACATAATGCTTTTAAGTGTTGCGTTCCATGGACAGTAATTTCATCTTGACCCCAACTCCCAATAAGTTTATTCTCTGAAGCAGGAAAATTTGCCGCTATGAATTAGGTAGTGAAGCCACAGATGTTAATCTGACTTTATTTTCTTAATTTAGATGTGGTTTTAGTTCCTCTACACACAGTATGCAAGGACAAGCTGACAGATTCACTGCTCACTCATTATTTGTACTTTCAAATATATTAATCTATCTTGAGATTTTTAGAAGATTCTAATCTTTCATTACATCTAACTAAAGCCCTGTACACTTCAGAGTTACCTGTTTAGCCTTTTTAGCTGTCTAGTTCCTTCTTGGCAATAGGAATTATAGTAATGGTGAAATGATACATATATAAAAACTACATGCATGCATACAAATGTCCATTTTAAAATGGTGACATATTCTTTCAAAAAAAGAATGTTTTTGAAAATTCCCTCCTGTATCATCAGAAGACAAAAAAATGGATGACCTGCACACTTTTTTTTCTCTGCTACTAGTGAATATTAGCACTGTTCCCGAAAATCAGTGGATTTTTTGCATGTGTTTTCTTTCACTTCCTAGTTGCTGTATCTGGGATTTTTAGAGAAAAGCACACAGATGAAAGTGTAGCTTTGGCTGTACAACTACAAACTTTAAAGAGAGCTAGCTCACAGGCGGATGCTTCAGTGTGATTATAAGTAAATACAGAATTACACATGTTGAACTACTGTGTTGTTTTCTTTTTCTAGAGCTAGTGCTGAAATACATAAATCTTAATCCTTAACAGCAAGCATCTCAATAAAAATGTTTGAGTGCCCTGATAACTTTAAAAGCACTTTGGAACTTAAAGGGATTCTTTTTGTTTTCTTTGATGAAAAAGAAGTAGTAACTACAAGACAGCAACTATTCAGAGAAGTCCAAATTATATCATTTAACTCGATGTAAATTTAAATGTGTTGGTTCTCAAGAATACATCAGCAATATTGAAATACATCTGTCAGTTTTAATATTTGAAATTCAGATTGTGTGCCTGCATAGAAAATAAGGCAAATAGGAGTTATTGTTTACCTTGTATGTTGTCTTCATAGCTTTGAGTATAATATAAAGCAGCTTTTGCTCAGATATGTCTTTATTTTCAAAAGATGGAAGTATGAATATTGCCTACATTTCGTTGTCCTCTGGAAAAAAAAGAAAGATCATTTTAATCCTTTTATTTATTAATGAATACTTCGACAGGAAGATTGTTCTTGCATTAGGTCTTGTTTTTCCAAATCAACAGAGAGATTTTCTAGCAATAAAAGGGAAAGTGATGTATAAAACATATTCAATGTTTAGAATGCTCTGGTATTGTGAAAGACTGAAATATAAATCTTCAAAGTACTCAAGGGACAAGTTTCAGTAATGGATCATTTTGCTATATCAAAGAACAATTAACTTATTCATTAAAAATTTAGAAATGTCTAATTTTATTCGTGAACATATCTAACACTTATTAATTAACTTTCTCACTTGAGAAAAAAACCTATTCAAGTATAAGCTTAAGTGTTTTCTTACATACTTACATCTCTGAAGTCATTCAAATGTAAGCAGGTGCTTTCATAACAAGAAATAGTATCTTGGCTAGTGAAAAGAATGACATGTAAGTACCTAGCATATTCAGGGTTAAGTATCTCTAAAAATATCAAGAGTTTAACAAGAAAAAAAGTCTGTGCAATTTGTTTTGACTTGTATGTCAAGACTGTATTCCCAAGACCAGAACATTCATTTGCTTAGTGTGTTCAAGTTGGAATTTTAACTTCATGACCCAAGTTCATCTTAGCAAGTCAGAAAACATTACTTTTCCTTGCTAATGTAGCCTCACAGTACAGCATTAGCACAAGACTGTACTTGCCACCAGAGACAGTAAACAGTGGAAAAGTAAGCTGTTACATACTGGAGATTTGTTTGAGTTTCCATTTGGTCCCTAAATCTTTCACAGTCACTTCAACATCCAGCAGATCTTCTCTGGGAATACTCCCTAGCCCCATGCTACTTACCTTTTCTATAAGTATTTTCTTCCCAGGGTTACAGCTAAATGCAATTTATAAGCCTGATATCTAATTGAGACTGACTCCATTGTTTAGTCTGCTATGGTTTGCATGTCAAACCTTATGCTAGTGTTAAATTTGTATTTGAATGTATTTATTTCCTTACTCACCAGGCAAATTTACCTAAAGAAAGGTTGTTGGTATAGTAACATATACTTCTGGAGACACGGTATAACATTTTTGTACCATTTTTTTGTCTCTGCTAGTTACTTTGCGTTGGCTGTGTCCCCACAGCTTCTGGGGTTCTACACAATAAATATGACTACTGAATCATAGAATTATAGAATGGTTTGGGTTGTCCGGGACCTTAAAGATCATTGAGTTCCAACCCTCCTGCCGTGTGCAGGGACATCTCCCACTAGACTAGGTTGCTCGAAGTCCTATCCAGCCTGGTCTACTGAACTGATATTCATGAAGAAGAACTTGGGGGGTTTTGGTTCACTGGTCCAGTCTGTTGCCAATCCAATAAGAGGTAACATTCACACGGCAGAGGAGACAAGAACTATCTAACCTATCTTGCTACCTTTAACCTACCGTGTCTGTGGGGCATTTCTGTCCCACATGCCTGAAGGATGCATACACTTTTCAGTATGTCACCATTTTTTTAAAAAATGTACTTCATAGTATGTATTAAGATATATATAGCTTAGAATTAATAGACAAAAGGTGTGTTTCCCTCTATGTTATGGGCTACATTCTGTATTGACCTGTGGTTGTGGATTGATTCCAGTTGAAATAGAAAGGATACAAGCTGCAGCAGAATGTGATAGAGCAAAGCCCCGCAAGTTCTGACTCGCCCTTTTCATGTAATAGCTCTGCATCCTTTCACTTTTGGTTTTGTCTATGGGCTATAAACATTTGGTCATTTGTACTAAGCCTCAGGGGGATGCTGATCACAGCATAGCGTGAATTTTATCCTGCCCAAAACAAAGAATCCTGACAGGAAGCACAGATTTAAAAAAAAAAAATAAAAAAAAAGAGGGAGAAACAAACAAAGGAAAATAACTGTTTGGGAAGGACTTCAAAACACAACAAACTAATGACATCGCTGTCATGCTCTGGCAATCCAATTTGACCGATATAGCATTCACAATCAAGATGCTTGAACAGACTCGAAGATTTTTTTTTTACTAGGTGGATTCCACGTGTAACAGTATTTGGCTAAGCCTAGAGGATGAAATAGAAGTGGAAATATGATTAATGACAAAAATCATAAAGCCTACCATCTCTTCTAGCACTTAATATTGACAATGTGACTTTTAAACCAAATTTGTAATACTTAAAAATGATCCAACAGTTTTTTGCATTTACTTGACGAGAACCGGAAAAAAAAATAATTTGGGGGTAGTTGAATTCAGTCCTTTACTTTAAAATATGTTCCTATTAGATACAGAACATACTTGCTGCACTTTAAAGTGTTTTGGCAAAACTTCGTGATAGCAAGGCTCTCAGTCTGCATCTGAGCTGGCAGAAGTACATCATTTCTAAAACCCAATAGAGCAATGTCAGTCGTGTGACAGGATATCTTAGCAGTATCTTAGGCACCCTACTACATTTTATCTCTGGCATTGCAAGTTTTTCATTTGGACAACAAACTGCTATGATGAAAATTATATCGTGTATTTTTTTCTTCACTTACTCAAGAACTGGTTTTCAACAATTACAGAAGACCACAGGAACACTTGATCTGGTACATCCTCTGTCACAAAACCACTCCTTCTTTCTTCCTTGCAAAGACTGTGAAGTAGTCAGAAGAATAAGAGGTCATTGCTGAGAAGTCTTGACTTGCATGTAATGAGGCTTTTATGTACCATGTGTAGAGGAAAGTATTTCTAGACTATTTCTCCAACTATGGATTTACTGAACCAATTCAGAATGAGGCAACTTTTTTTTTCTTTTTCATACAGAATTTAATAGCTCTATCTTTTTTATTATTTTTTTTTCTATTGGTAGCATTTATACCTACCTTGGACATGATGTTTAAAGTTTTGGAAATAGAATGTCAAGAATGTCAACAGTCTAGGGGTGTAAACTCTCCAAGAACTTTTTGACATCTTTTCTTTTGGCTACAGTACCAGCTTGAGTAGCTACTGCTACACAGCCCCTTGCTTTCCCCTGGTCTGCTGCTAGATGCTACCTCCTCAGAACGTGAAAATATGTTTATTAATCCATTTCAGTGAAAATTAGTTGAGCTAGTTTATAATGCTTAAACTGTAGGACTGTTAATCTGAAACAGGTTAACAAATGAACACAAGAGCATCTCAGCTGAAAGATTTGAATGGACTGTCACAAGCAGCAGGATGAGGTTAGGTCTGGTTAGATGCAGAGATCTCTCCAGAGGGAACAGGTAGAAAACAACACTCCGTCAAGCCCCTCAGCCAAAATTCACTCTTCATTTTCTCTAGTTCTCCTTCACTCAGAAAAAACCAAGAGGAGAATAGGGGAATGCAGAGAAATCTGAAATTGTGCACAAGTTGCTCTATTCATATGTGTAAGCCAAAAACATGTTAAAGAACAGATTTAAAGATAATTTTGATTTCTTCCTTGCAATATGGAAAATGTGAAATTAAAAAGATCCTTAATTATGATCATCAGTGATTTATTTAAGGCCCACAGAGAGCAGCAGTTCTTTTTAGCTTAACCAGGTACAAGGCATCACTTTTATGAAAGAAAAAAGGCTTAAAACCACAAAAAGTACTACAGTGAAGTGCAAGAAGACATGACCAGATAAATGTACCTCCCTAGAAGGAATAGTATTGATTTTTATAGTGTTTTTTCTACAGGGATTTTTTTATTCAGTCCTGGCAGCTATTCAAAATCTGCATTTAAACAAAATTTTTTAAAGTGATGATCCTGATCCATTTTCTCAATGTCAGGAAATAAAAGTGTATTCTTAATGAAAAAGGCACTCTAGACATAAAATATTTAGAAGCTTCATGCTAGAATACTTACTTGTTAAAAAAATGGGGTGGCAGTGCAGAGGACACTTACATTTGTTTTTGTATACCAGTGCCAACAAGCAATTCAGCCAAGAGGAGACTTAAAATCAGCACTCCACCACATCTTTTATTGAGGATGATGTTTGAAAATTATTGATGACTCAAGGTGCAAAGACTGTTTCAAGCTTCCAGTTTCCAGATCATATGATGAGAATGTCACCACAAAGATGTCTGTTCATTGATTTCCCCCACTCCTTCTTGCTTCTTCCTCCTTCCCCAGGAACTATTTACCTGTTAGTGGGTCTTTCTGGATGTCATGTACTAAACAAACAATGATGCCAGGTGGTTATAACTGTAGAACTTTATTGTTAAAAATAATCCTTTCTCTCCTCGCCAAAAGTTTACACACTGCAAAGACTTTTCCAAATTCTTCAATGTTAATTTTTATGCTAAAGAAGAAAAAAGGACAGTGAAACAAAATATTCCAGCCTCTCATGCCTCCCTTCTTTCTGCCTACATTTTGTAAACGTCTTCTTTGTTTGCTTGTTTAGCAATTTGGCAAGAGTTTTGAAGTTCAGAATCACATCACATTTGTCCAAATGTTTCAAACAGGTACAGTTACTGCACCAGACCACACTATAGCAATTTTAAACACTTGAATTAAATTTAATTACCCCAAGAATGCTTGCATGGTGGTAGAGATAACAACTGCCATCATAGGAGAGACAATGACAGCTGCTGGGAGTGTTCTGAAAGAGAGAAGGAACCCTTTCCCAAGAGCAGCAGTCACTATCCTGTCAAATTTATAGTGTCTCATGCATATACCTCTTCCCCTCTCTTGTCTTAATTTTTGTCCACCCCATTCCCCCCTCCCTCCCTCTCTCCCTCCTTCCTTTCCTTTTTTCTTTCCTCTCTCCCTCCCTCCCTCTCATTCATGTGCAAACAGCATGGGAGCTTCAGGTACCTAAAGAGACTGCAGTCAGGAAAAGAAGGGAAAAGAGGAGAACCCTGAAGTAGACCTTTGAATTAGCTCTTGAAAATCAGATTAGTGAAGGGGTTGCAAGCTATATTAGGAAGAGGTTAGTGTGTGTGGGGGGAACAAACAAACAAAAACAGACTTCTCACCCTTTTAAATTCCCTTTAACTCCTCTGATTCTCATCACTTCCTCACAGCCTCTGCCAATGCTTCTTTCTCCATTTTTCTCAACTACGTGCCCTCTTGTCATACTACGCTGAAAATCTCCACCCTCTCCCTTACCACTATATACCACTGCTGTTAAATTTATTTTACGCATACTGTTGAATGCCTCAAGCTACCTCTTTAGGGATCCATCATCGAGAGAGGACTGTGTTTAAGGTAGAAAGGGTTTTGCTGCTGCCACCACCTATCCTCAATGCCAGACGGATCATATTATCATTTCCCTCATTTCCTGCCCTACACTCCCTTAACTAGGAGCTTATATTTTATCTCATTGATCTTAATTCTAGCGTGCTGTATAAACAACTCTGTGTACATGTCAAAGGGACAATGAAATATGCCATGCTGAAAAAGCAAGAAAACAGTCGTAACTAATATTTCATCAAAACAAAACCCATTTCCATACAAACCAGTTCCTATATTACTATTAAGGAACTGAATGCTCAATGAGCTTTTTACCTGTTAGGAATCTGTATATGTGGAGAGTTAGTTGTGCTCTTTGAGCTGAATTCTACTGAAACTGGGAGATGGGGAAGTGACACAACATGGAGGAAAGAAGAAAAAGAATTCCCACAAGACAGCAGCGTCATGTTTCCAATTGCAGTATCAAATCTACCTTGCAATGACACTTGCCCCTTGAAAAACCTCTCGAAGGAATTTAAACACATCCAACCCACTGAAAAAAGCTTCAGCCTGAAATACACTATGACATTCAATCCAAGTACGTTAAAAACCAATCCATACTGTAAAAATGTTATGAACAACAACAGCAGCAACCATAAAAAACCCCTAAAACCAAAAAAACCTAAAGATTGTACCTTCCTTAGAGGTATGTATATTTAAAAATAGTTTGGGATATATTTCTCATTACAGTATTACTTAATGTGATATCAAAAATCTCGCTAGTAACTGGGCTCTTGCTGTATGCATAAAATTAAATGCATGTGTAGGTTTTTTCCAAGATTAGTGTCTTTATCATGTCTACATTGCTTTAACAATTTCAGTTGCAAATAGCAGCAGGTAGGGAGATGTTAAGTACAGGCAAGGCCTTGGTCTTTATTGACTTCTATTTTTCTTGATTAGGGACTCAGAGTTTTCTTGTACTTACTTAAAAAAAAAAGGATACGTTAACAGATATTCATGCACACAATTTGACAATAGAGCTAAAATTCTTATTTCACAATAGCAAAATACTGTCAAATTATACACATCTTTCCCCAGGAGACTTAGAGTTGTAAAGAAATGGCGAAGAAGAGAATTATTCATGGCATATTTTACAGAACACATTCTTAAGCCTGACAGCAAGCTATGGTCGTTTTATTTTCCTTGAATGCCTTCCTGGAGCACAGCACAGTGGGAGATGGGACCTAAATCGTTCAGTGTCGCTTTGGCAGACAGTGCTGACAACGTGATCTTTCTCACTGGACAGTGATTTTTATGCTATGTAATCTAATAGCAACAGCAGGCACAATAACAGTAGAGTTTCTTTCTGGCATAGAGCAATAAAAGACAGATTGTACTGGTGATGTCTGAAATAGCATTAGGTCATTAAAAAGAAATAGTAAAAACATATGCAAAAAAATTCCAGACCTCAAATAATGAAATAATCTTTAAACTGCTTGGTGAGGATAGAAGCAAAAGGTAACATTGTGGACTGTTATTATTAGACTGATGCCTAAGAGACATGGACATGAGATCATTGTAATTGCCCATGTAAATATAATAAAAAGATGGTTCATTGTTGCAAGCAATTCAAAGATTACAGTCTACATCAATAATAGTGCTTTCTGAGGAAGAGCTTAGAAAACATATATACTAATCAGTAAGCTTAAATGAAACCTGGAATTAAGGATCTACATTTTAAAAAATATTCAGGAATTCCTTGAGTTATTCCCTAAGTTACTCCCTGAAGAAATGTTATGAATATAAAATCACTCATATCAAGAATGTAATCCTGATAGTATAAAAAAAGTGGGGAGCATAGGATATAGAAATAGCAGAAATGTAGTATGAAAATTACAAGATGAAGTGTTATCAAATGATACTAAACCTGGCTTGGATTTATTTAGCACCTATTTCTTTCCTTGTTAACAGGACCTTTGATGAGGGCACTTGCTGTGTTATTTCTCTGGTGCTCAGGACTACACATCCAGAGTAGGAGGTTTTGCCAGACTTACCCAGCGGTACATCATTGGGGGTTCCTAATTAATTAAATCACACAGATGCACTACCTCAAGGATAATGCCTGGGTGTCCTTATAAAATACAAAACTAAGAAGCATTCCTTTTATAGTAAGTAAAGTTAATAAAGTCCCAAAAGGCTTTTTCAGTGTTCCAGCTGGAAGTTCCTCCTTGAGCTGAAATACTGGAAGCAGCTGAGTTTAGATAAGTTCCGAATCTTAAAGGAAGTTTAGTTCCACTCATGAGAGGGGAAAATGAGGGGTCCTGGAGGCACTGGAGCAGCCCCGTTTATGCTTCTTCTTTGAAGGTTAAGATGTGTTAAGGGAATATAGCTGGTGACTTTGCTGCCTGTGTTCTCTTGGCTAACAAGAAACTTGTACAGAGATGAGAAATTCCAGAACTATTTTTTTAGTTAGTGCTTACTGTTGCTTAACTTGATTTGTCTGCCTGTGTGACCATAGCATTCTTAAAGCTATTTAGGACTTATATAGCACTATAGAACAAACAGAAATAAGATTAAAAGCTTGGGGTTTGGATCGCATTTTAATGAGAAACAGTCTACACTGGGAAATCACCTGCTTCACAATAGACAGAACTTAGATCTTAAAGACAAGGGGAAAAAACTTATAAAAACATATGTCCTTATCAGAAGATTGAAAGCCAACACATAAAAAAATATCATTTTGGGTTATTATGAAATCATGCTTCATTTTAGTCTTTAAGTGATAATAATCTAGATTGCCACTGAGTAACTCCCTTCCAAATGAGAAAAGTCTCCTATTAACCTTACTTTTTTCTTTTAGGTCAGCTAATCTGAAAGTACTGGAATGACACCACAGAAAAAAGGCTAAGAAAGATACATTTGCATACCTAACTAAGTAAAGTATTCTGTTGTTGATAGTCCAAAAAGTAAAAATCATTTTGTAGGACACCTTTTGATCATTAATGGGCAAACAAATGTTAAAAACATGTTGTCTTCCTTCTGGCAGTGTTAGACAGACAGGAGAACGTCCAGTTAGTATACTTTGATACTTGCATTAAAGATTCACCAAAACAGTGCTTAATAGGAAACAAATCTTTATGCTTTTTAACCTGTTAGTCTTAAACAAGCGTAATTGAAATCTTCTGTCTGGAATACAAACAGACCATGTTTTACCTCAGTAAGCAGACATGATTACTGCTGCTCTGTCGAAGCCCTGTTGCTTAACTGTCTTGGGCTTTCAAATCAAATTACACGTCCTCTCCCTCCACTGCACTGAAAGACAATAAAATAAACAAGGCAGTCACAAAACACGTTCTCATTTTTTCCCCATTGGTCTGGCAGACTCCAAAAGAGGATGAGGTTGAAAAAGAGAGTGGATAGATCCCCTCTGGACCCTCTGTATTAGATAAAGCAAGCTAAGAGAGAGAAAAGTGATCAATTTACAGCAGAGATGAACTTCTCACAGGATGTTTGATAAATTGACATCATTCCAGGCAATTTGAGGTAATACAATCTTCATGTCTGAACAGTGTAATTACTAGATACGTTTCCAGCATTCAGGAACACTCTGTATCAATCATCATGAACAGTTTTAGCAACCATTTCTTTCATGAAAAAAAAAAGAAGACAGAAAGCAAAAGAAAAAAGACAGGAGGGGAAACACTAAACAGTGATTTAGGGTTTTTTTAATGGTAAACAAAATAACACAGCTGAAGGAAACATATGCCACCTCAATTTGAGGCGATGAAGAGAAGACCTGATGCAGGTAAGATGGTCTAAGTAGGGAGATAGCCTAAAAGATACCAGGTAGATGGCTGTGCTCTAGTAAAATCTAACCTCATTTCCTCAGTGAATCTGCAGCACTTTTGATGCTGTCAGCATGATCCTCAACTATTTCTCCTATCAAACTCCCAGGCTTGACACATGGACATTTTGCCCAGTGACGTGTGGTGTAACAATAGTGTCCCATTTTCAAGGGAGGTGTGGTGGTATGAGAAGAGCAGAAAAACAGAGAAGAACTAGCTGAAATAAACTCCACAATCCGAGTGTGAGAAAGTAATTTCTGCCACCTACTCCAAAGAGAGGGGTAAGGTTGCCTGTTGGGTAGAGCTGCAATAAATGAAAACAGCTTAGCTGTTGGACTTTTTTTCCCCTTGCTCATACAGGAAATGTTTGCCCCCCTGACATGCTAGATTAATTCCCAGCAGCATGTTTTCAAATAACTTTTCTCTATTCAGTTCCATATGGGGGGCCATTAGGTTAATTTTGCAAGCTACATGTAGGGTTGCAATTATTATTTTTTCATTTATAATGACATTTATCAAAGTGGCAAGAACCGCTACTAAAACATGCACTAATTGACTTTTCTATATTTATAATGTCAGATAAGAGGCAAGCAACAGAAAATGAATGACTGTTTCATATGGTCCATGCAGAATGTATTTGTAGGTAGACAAACCATTGGAATTTCTCTGAATGTTACATTGGTGAGCCATGAATAGGTGCTGTGCAGCTGTTCAAAATGTTGTCTGGACTGAGTTTCAGCTGTTTTAATTTCTTAAAAAAAGGAACAGGTCTAAGGTTCTTGGTTCTTCCTATTGCATATTCACAACGGTCCACTTCATTCGGCTCTGCTACTTTGCGTACTGTATGCTGAAGCTGAATATTGGCTTGACTATACCTGTAATTTACAAAAAAAATTACTTTTCAAAATTAATCACTTTTGAAGACAAAAGTATACCATGTGAGAGCCATTGATTGTTACATTGACAGGGATTTTTCCCTTATGTTGCTCTAAATAGAAAGTTATTTAGCTCATAAACAAACCATGAATACATGTCTTGAAAAATATGTCTCATCCCTCCATTAAAGACAAAAGTGAAGCCAAGGTAAGCACCACAGTTCTGGGTTTAGTTTTAAATTCCAAGGTTTACTCTAAACAGGTATGGAACATATTCTTATGATCAGGATATTATAAAACTGAAATCTAATGCCCAAGTTAGGATTTTTTTCAGACCTGCAGCTAGTAACTATGCACTTTTAGGTCCCAATTAAAAAATTAATGGTATTCCTGAATTCAGGGTAGATAGCATTAATCTTATACAAAATAATAAGTAAGCATTTGCAACCAACTGGAACAGGTGGAAGGGATGCCCTTTTTGACTTATTTTTTCTAATGAGTCTTGTCATCTCTCAAGGAATCAGACAGAGATCACTTTGATTTCTGCAGAACTCCTTCTGCAAGAGGGACAGTAAGGAGGCTTTCTATTGTATAAAGGTATCCTTTTAGTGCAAACTAATCTGAAGGAACCCTTAACTCAATAAAGTGATTGTATACGTATTCTTAGACATAAATACTTGGCATAAGACTCATCCTTTATTACAACCTTAAATTTATTATCCAAATGAAATTTATTTATGCTGGTTACAAAAAGACAATAATGAAGAAGCCCAAAGCTGTGGGCAAGCTTAAAAGAAGGTGAAAGGGGCTGCTACTGTAGACAGCAGAACTTTGGCTACATAATGGGAGATGAAGCATTGCTTCATTTAAACATCCAACATGGAATTAAAAAAAAAAAAAAAAAGACACAAACAAAACAAAAACCAACATTAAAAGAAAAAAACAAAAGTGGAGAGATAGCTCTGGCTGTGGCTATGGCTTCACATACTCACTGAGCTGCATGCTAGTCTACTGTTGGGCTCCTGCAGACGATTTTTCAAAGCTTTGATAAAAATAATTTCTGTGGGACTTCACATAGCTGTTTAGAGATGAAGTTCAAAATGGGAAGTAGGAATATGAAGAAAATTAATAACTTTTCTGGAAAAAGTAAAAATATGATAGAAGATTCAACAGAGTTATCTCATGACTCATGTACGTATACATTATAAAGATATATAGCAGAAGGCATGGCCACAGTGAAAACTTCTCTTCACATTTGCCTACATCATGCAGGCAGCACCCCTAGCTTTATTCTGCCACATACATAGAGTTTCATCTTTATAAAGCTATATAGAGTTTCATCTTTATAAAGCTAACCAACAAATAAGTTTTAATACAACCGCTTGCTATAAATGCTTTATATATTCCCAGAAAAACTGAGACAACCTGTGTCCGTACTGCCCTTGATAAAAAAGTATCTTTTCGTAACTCTAATCTCTTCTATCTTGCCAGTTAATATTTGTATTTTAGGTTGTTACATAGACTATCTTGTGCTTATTGCTCCTTTAAAGTGGCTGGAAAAGTAGTTTAGGAGCAGGGACAAAGCTTTAGCATAAAACAGGAACAGCAGGTGCAATTACATTGAACTAAGAATTACATAAAGCACTTTGCACTAGTGCCCAGTAGATATGATAGACATTGAGGACAGCAAAATCATGATCAAAGTAACTTATTTCACAATCTCCATTATGTATTCACATACAGATATGTTTATACATAATTCTATGCTCACATGTATCTGTTTGCATGAATATATTCCAACTCTGCAATAGCTCTAAAAACCATACAGAAATACATCATAATTCGTGAACTAGTAATGTATGTGCTACTTGACAATATATAAATTACAAATATTAAACCACGTTTTAGTTTTTTTTTTTAATTTTACCATTAAAAATCAACATTGTTTGTCTTTTGTTAAGACATTAACTAGTGAACATACCTGTTCCAATTATATCAGAATCTTAAAGAACACCACGCCCCCCCAAACAGTAAAATCAATATTAATGCATCAACTGAACTCACATGTTGAGATTTTCAAAGCTATGTCAAAGATTAGAATGTTCAAATGCTCTAAGAATCTTTATTAAAGTTACTTGTATCTTTTTTTACAAAAGAGTTGCATTTCAAGAAATAAGGGAGATAAACATTTGCGTATAGGAAAAAAGGCCAATATCTACAGCATTATAATGCATAGCACCATATATATTTTATGCATTTTTAATATATATGATATACATGTGTATTTTTAAGTGTGCATTTACATATATGTGTGCGTATGCACATATATACCCACATTTTGGGGTGTGTGTTCACATATATATGTGCATGCACATATGTACACGTGTATACACATATATGTGCACATACATATTTAGATACACATATTTAATGTTTGTATTCATGTATATTTGTATATGTACATATATAATATTTGTGTACATATCAATATATGCTTATATTTTGTCTGTGTATATTTTTCTTGATATACATGTATGTGCACTTTACTGAAATAATGTAATCAAAACAGAAAAATTGATGTCAAAAAGTGACAGAAATCGAAATATCAACTAATGCTAACTAAAAATAATTGAACACATGGGGTCGCTCCAGCAGAGTGAAGGACTGAAAAGATTGGAAAAGGAACACAAATGGAAGATGACAGAAAAGAGAGTATACCATAACAAAAGATATTGAGAGCTAAATAATGATCACCTGTTCCATTTTCTTGTAACACCAGCACAAGCAGCTACTAATAAAACCAAAGAACCAGATTTAAAAATAATGAAAGAAATCTTTTTGACACCACAAATGATCAGTAATGATCCTTGCCTTATATATCACCCAGATCCAGTGACTGGCCAAATAAATTAAAAATAAGAAAGGATGAGTCATTTATATGGTTAGAATAAACACAGTTATGGTATATAAACCACT
>KZ505679.1:1783555-1795068 GCA_002844005.1 Limosa lapponica baueri | reverse complement strand
TGTTATTGCAAGGTAAGGGATGCAAGCTTTTTCCCACTTTTATCTTGAGCTTGAAAACTGAAATGAGAATGAGAAGAGATCCATCTAATTTTTAGAAGACATATGAACTGGATATAATTATCTGGTGAAACACCTTGAGAATGCAAATTAACTTCAACACCATTGTTTCCCAGATTCAGTTTTTACCTAGGGGACTAACAACTAAACGCTCTCAGGGCAGTGAGTTTATTATTCCTCCCCATTTCTTTAAAGCTATGCTTGAACTGTGACATAGCATCGACTGACTAGGAGCACTGTTACGTTCTGTGATTTGATTACAGTTTGCACTGTCCTAATAACTGAACCTGCATCCTGTGTGACCAAGGAGTGACAGAGACACATACACAATCCATCAAGCTGCAGATACCCTCAAGATTTATCCAAGCATGGTTTGCTGTTTGCACTGTGATCAAAAGATGAGCATACCGAAGCCCAATTAAAGCACACAGCAATTAACTGGAAGCCTTTAGAAATAAAACTTCAAAAATAAATCATCTGAAGTTGGAAAGAACACTGAGTGTAGCAGCTGTTACAATCTACATTATTATTAAACCCTTTAGCACTGAGAGTTTATCAAGATGGCAATGAGATACATAAGATTTACTACTTAGCTTTAATAAACATTTTAAAGATCCAAGGAGCTGAGAATGGGACATTTTCAAATCTACCAGCATGCACAAAAACTGACGAAAATATCCCATTTCATATAATTCAAGTTATTTAAAATGTTGTATTTTGATTACTGAAAATATAATTTATTTTTGCTGCTCTTTTTTTCAGAAATATTTACAGATGCTGTATATTTGAATATATTTTGTTTCCATAAATTATTTAAAAAGCTAGAGGGCATGAATAAGGTTTTCCAGGCCTCTGATATTGTGTCTGTGCACGCGTGTCTCTGTGTGTGTAAGTGGTTGGAGGAGGTCAGCCAGTCTAAGCAGGGACCCTTACAACAATTCTCTAGTTCCAGAGATGCTAAAGTTACAGCTATTGAAAAGTTACCAAGGAGGAAAACTGAACCTTTTCCTGCTTACACCATCCAGCACTACAGCCTCATTCTTTTTCCTCACCCCTACCTTCCTAGAATGCAGGAAATATTCCTTTACCCCTACAGCAGTAAATATCCTTCAGAGAAAGTGACAGACACAACTATTGCCCTCTGCTATCATTCCTAAATATTTTATTTCAGATTAAAAAAAAAAGTAAATTAAAAAATGAAAAAGTTATAAAGATTTTAAGAATTCCTATGCTAGCTACGTTATTTTGTTGTAGGGCCCTCCTTCCTTCCTTCCTTTTCCTTTGCTAACTTGCACCATAATATGCTTCCCACAATAATTAGATTCTAACAGAACCACACTTGATACCTATTATATATCCCTTTTTACTGAGGAAGAACTGAACCATCAATAATGTAGACCAAACAGTTTAAAAAATTTTCATAAATATAGGCTATTAATGTCAAACATTTTCAAACTTTTCAATGAACATTTGCCACTCATACAAAAATACATTAATAGAAGTTTTATTCACACCAACGCCTGAAGAATTATTTTTTATTTACACAAATATTCATCTTTGAATGTTAAAGGAAATAACTTAATCATTTTTAAATTGAGTACCCTTCACAGAGTCTTGACAAAGAAAAACAGACAATAGCAGTTAAAAAAGCAAACCATGACAAAAATCATCCAATGCAGGTAGTACAGTTACACATCCATATTTAAAGTCTGCCCAAGCAATTCTGTTCTTCACAAGGAATCACTGCATGGTAATTAATTTGACTTTCTGTGGCTGCAAAGGGAACATTTCTTCTCATAACAGCTCTAAACCCAGCAGGTCTATAGAACATCAGTGGACCGTGGTTTTCAGTTTGATTAAACTTTTAAGGCCATACTACATGGGGCTTACAAACGATAAGACTTGTAAAATGTATATGCATGTAAAATGAAAGCAATGTGATTTGTTTGGAGGCAAACCAGCTTTCAAATGTAAAATGATGAAAGAACAGTTTTACTCCTTGAAAAGATCATACTTTCTTTTTTAATGTACATATACATCCTTAAATCAATTGCTAAAATGCTCAAAAATATATAATTATGTTGTTCAGAGTGTTAAGCAATTATTGCCAGTTTCAAGGCTTTGCTACTTTAACATGCCTAAGGCAAATACTCTCTGCATTCATGAATATTGGAAAGACTAAGTCATAAATCTATAATCTGAACATAAACATCTTTCAAGCTGCCTGTAGTCTAGGGGGTTTCACTAGTACTAACACGTATTTCATTTGGAGACTGCTGACTTTATTTGCCTCCCTCCAGTTTCAAAGTTTGTACAGTATTTCTACCTATAATCATCCATCCACCCAATACTTTCTAAATTAATAAAGGCTACCAAGGGTTGGAGAATGTCAAGGACACTGTGTCCAGTGTTATTCACCCTCAGTGATGTAACTGCAATGGAGATTTTGGTTTGTCCTTCAAAAGTGCACGTGGTACAAACCATACTTTTGGCTGCATCAAACAACAAATTACCAGAATGAATGTTTCTATGCCATTAGAGCAATATAGGTTTGTCAAACAGAGGGATTATTAGACAAATTTATCCATTCAAATGCCTTCCCAAGCACAAATAACAAATCCTAGAGCTTTAGTTTAGAGATGGCTGCCTTATACTCTTTCAGAGGAAGACAGCAGTGGGTCTTTTCTCATGTAAATTAGCTCTTACAGATACTCCCTCTTAGCTCCAGTCTTCAGGATATCCTGTATGGATCACCCATCTTACTTAGATGTTGAATTAGATGTTACTTAGAGTTGAAACCAAACATTTTCTCTTTTGTCCTTCTTGAAGAACTAATATTCAGTATTAACAATTGATGGAAATGGAAGAAGGGAAGGAAGGTTGGATGGAAGGAGGGAACAAACAAACCACACGGCACTAACCACTTAACCTTTCCTTTCTTCTGTCAGTGGATATCCTCTGACCCAGAGACAAAGAAGCCCAAGAAAGGAAGCTGACAGCAACAGGGAAGAATTCACAATGCTTCCGGCTGAGAGCCACTGTTGAGACAGCATGCCTCACATGCCTTAGGCTGGTAAACAATATAGTTAGATAGATAGCAATTGCAATCTTTTTGTTATACTTCTCCCCAAGAACAGAGAGGTTCTCCCGAAGTTTTCTTCTGCTCCAAAATCACTCAATTCATGGGAAACTCAAAAAGCCAAGTCCATGTCCTGTTTCAGCCTGAATGTAGAGAAATGGGTGCAAGAATTTTCCATTAATATAGTAAATTAGGATGTTAATGATTTGGTAAACAGAATCAATTACAAAGCAAACAGCTGTGTGCTGTCATCCATGTGATCTTCAGCGGACCTAGGAACTGCTTTATACTACCCAGTTTCTCAGTATGTTATTCATGAGGTACTTTCTCCCATCTAGGCCCCATTGAAATTCTTTAAACATGAAGAACAGTTATGTCTGAAAGACTCATCTCTACTAAGCCAAGGACCAGACAGTACAAAACACTTAGAGATTTATGGGAATCTCAATAATTATAATAATTTCAGAGTTACATTTTTTACTCCATGTATGAAAACCCTCCCTGAACTTGGACAAGCTCAAGAGTTTAACCCAGCCAATGACTGTGATACATTGGATCTTAGTATTTTTACCCATTACTGTCAAAAAAGCAAACAAACAAACAAATACAAAAGCCCAACCTGGAGCTGAGTTTGCTATGCCACATACATATGGTGCAATCTATTGTCTTGAGGAATTTGCAGACTACATTGTACTTACTGGCTAAGTAAGCCAAAGTACAATTTGAAGTAAAAATATCTAACTCATTTAGAGCAGGAATGGATTCAACACCTTTGCTGCTTTACGAACACCATGGCCTGAGTGAATTAGATTGAACTTCAGATTCAAAGCAAGATTAAACCACAAAAAGAAATAAAAGAACTGTGGCCAAATGAAAAGCACATAGTAGTTCTCTGAGGAGAGTAGTTTTCCTTTGTGTGTTAAGTCTGCTCTGCCACAGATAGTTTCAGCTGCCTCTCTAGGCCTCATCTGAACAAATACCTTAAGTTGCAATGTACACTAGCTACATATTTCACCCAGTATGTGAAAAGGAAAATAAAACTGGACTAGAATAATTTTCTTTTCTGCCTCTTCCTTTACTGATTGTTTTCAAGTGAACAGTAAATACTTTCAAACAAGTATACTTGGATCCTTATATTCTTTATTAATTTCTTATGCATCCACCATTCTCACTATAATGACCAGGAGTTAACAGTATGCCGAGAAGGTAAAAATTTAATTATCAAATGTTGTAATACAAAGAAATCCTCAGGCTTCAAAATTCAGAGAAAAATCGCAGTTTTGAAAACCTGATTTTGACCGTTAGTGGTAATCAGGTCCAAGGATATTAAAAAAATAATGATAAAATGAACAGGGGTGGAGGGAAAGCTGTTTTTTAAAAATCTGAACGCTTCAGGTTACGAGTTTTGGCTTGGGCTCCTCGCAGCAGAATGTGTTGGTCCTCTGGGATAAATTATGCATGACCCGCTCCTGTTTGTGGGTCTACGGAACTCCAGAAAGTCCCAGAAGACGTTTGCTTACAGGCTACAGCAAGAAGTGCTAGAAAAAGGGGGATGAGTTAGTAATAAATTGTCATTCAAGTTGGGCAGAAGGCAAGCAGGGAAGAAAGCAAAGGATGAATATGTGTTCTTGGGGCTTTTGTTAAAGAAAAAGTACATGGCAGAAAGAGAGAAGCTAAGAACACATGAGACATAAGGAACTCAGAAGTCTGTTAAGTGTCATTTTTTATGACACTGAAGGTTTCAGAAATGAAGAACTACTCAGCATCCAGTTCTTACTTAATCTAGTATTAGACAAGGACTAATTTTGCTAAATCTTAATACAGATCCTCAATAATAAAGATAAGAGGATGGAAAGGAAGAGTAATTCTTGATTTCTACATCCATTTTTTATGAGTAAAACCTTTGATTAGAATGACAGGCTAGTACAAGAATAACAAAGATAAAATAAAAATATTAGATATATTCAAAAAATATATCTAATATATCTAAAATTATGGTTTTCTTCATCAGAATTTTCTGTTTAGACAAGCTTATTTCTTGCCCAACACTTCTAGCTCATTCTCTCTTCTCATTACCGGTTCAATAGCTCCCAGCATACTTTCTCAATACCTTATTAAATAAATGTTTATGGAACTTACAACGCAGTGATCCAATAGTTATAGTATACATACTGCATACCTCCACAAAATCCTCTAAAAGTTCAGGCTAACAAGATTATCTATTCATTTGACTTCTACAGTAATCCACTGTTAATTGTCCTGAAACTCTTCCTTATGTTATTTTTAACACAACCCACTTGCTTTCTGAGCTTGCTGGAATCTATATACATACTGTCCCACGCATAAGTGAAGCACTGGAGAGGAAAATTAAATATTTCTTCATTCTTCCCAAAACAGAAGCAAAAGCAGGGAGAAAACTAAATATGACCTTCTTTGAGACAGATATTCAGCTCTTATTCTCTCATGCACAACTATTTTCAGAGGCAGGGATTGAACATCACGTTCATTGTAATAGCCAAATTCCCTCCTGAGTAACTGTTTTGCAATTCCTGTTACAGCATCTAAGAGTTACACTTGTAAATCTGGGGGAAAACTGGGGGCAGAACAAGGGCCCAGCATATAGTAAATGGTATTTGATTTTTATTTGCTCTCCTACTCAGCTGCTATAAGTAGCCACTGAGGGTCAAGAGACAATGCAAAATTCATAACATTTTGATGTGAAATCAAGGGCCAGGGAAACGTATGAAAAAGTAGAAGCGTGTGTTGAGAAGGTCAATTTAAACTGAGAAATAACACAACATATTAACGAGGCAGTCCAGAATGCTGTAGCTTTAATATCAGCATGGAGTATGTATCCAAAGAAGGTGGGGCATTATGAGAAATTAAATTAATAGGTGTGACATTAAAGAACTGGTTTAGCAAAGTTCAAAGAGAAAGCTAGATGATTTCAATTGGATTTGAAAAATAAGTCTTAGGAAGCAGATGAAATGACTGAATCTGTTTTATAGATAAGTACAGTTAATTGGTGGATGTTTTCAAAGGATTTGCTATTGCTGCATCTTTCAGATGTAGAGGGGTCACGAGAGGAAGAAAACAAAGTTCTGCGAACATCCTAGGATGAAGTCAACCAGGGTGGTATGGCCTTAAGGGAAACTAATATTTAGAAACCTGTGAAGAATATAAAGAAGTGTCTTAAAGACAATGCAATCAGATTGGAACATTAGGCAAATAAAAATTGTGTGGGATAATACCTGCTTTCAAAAAGGAGCAAAATGCATATTAAAGACAAATAAATAACAACTCCCACTGAAGAACTGCATTCTCAAATAAAGGAGTTTGAATTTCTTTGAGAATGGAATTAAAAGCTGGCAACATCTGTTACTATAATTATTGCTTATTACCTGTATTACAATCCTGCCTGAGGCACCAGTTAAAGTTCATCCCCCATTATGTCTAATACTTATAAATACATGACAAAAATCATAATCCAAAGACTACCGAAGAAAGTACATAAACATGGGAAGAATTGTGATCTCTCTTGTATGCTTAGGGAATGAAGAGACAGGGGTTAACTGTTTACTCCATGTTGAAAAGTGGGATTTAGACGCCTAAATTACTGAGGTGCTTATGAAAATTCTACCTGGGATTGCAAATGAGGAAACAACACAATACAGGGGAAAAATTAGTCACTGTGTTTTATTTCCCAGCTGTTGAGGTTGCATTAATACAGTGATTGGATTTTTTGCTTTCACTTCTGAAAGCAAGATGACTAAGCATTTCCCTTATGATCATGAACTGGGTCACAGGAGGAAGAAGGGGTCAGGTTAAAAATAACCCTGTGAATGAGGGATTAAAATCAGGATAATACCCTTGTGTTTGACAAGCATTCTAGGCACACAAGAGGCAAGTTTGCAACGTGACTTTCAGGGAGCCTCCAAAATTTGAGGAAAACTGTCATTCAATAAAGAAGTAAGTATAGCTATATCAAGAGGCCTTCATGAAAGCCAACTTGGATAAATTTCAGAAGCCAAGAGAATGATATTAGTTTTCACTTACCCCCTATCACAACAGATCGTTATGCATTATCACAGGTAATGTAGAAGAGCTCCATCAAGCCAGATAGCAAATAGAAATTATCTAGAAATTATCCACAAATAACGCTATTACTTGGAGGCTGTTGTCGAAACATATTTTTTAAGGAAGTATCACATCAGTTCCTAAAAAGGGAGATTTCTTTAGAAGTAGGAAGTAGGAAAGATGAATTCAAGGAAAAAGAATATGTATGTTTTCTAAAGTGACTAATTTTCATTTCATCTTGGAAGCGTCTAAGTGTTTTTGAAATGCCTGTGCTCTTCATTAAGCAAAAACATATTGGTAACTAGAAGCCTAAAATATCTTTTAAATGAGGACAGAGCTCCTAACACATGGACTGCTGAAGGTGATTGGGCAATAACTGAAATTTTCAATGTACTATACCTCCTAACTTGATCAGGGACATTTAGATCCTAAATATATACATATTACGTCCTATCTGCACTTCTAACAAACCAAGTTGAAAATCTCAGATCTTCAAAAGGAACTATATGTAGTGATGATGGGCCAAACATCTTTTTTTTTTTTCTTTCCTTCCAGACCCTTAAAAGGAGTTCATGAACCAGAGCTGGCTGCCTCAGTACAATGTAAAATGAACAAAAATATGGGTGCCCAGGGGTAGGATTCAAAGTAATCAGCTTCCTAAACAGGGAAATGCATGGGCCGGCCAACAACAAATTTCATAGACAGAGATGATCCACAACGTTGCCTCCCTCTTTTAAGTGGCTAAGTTCAGACCAAAGTATGTGCTTATGGGAAAGCGGGATTCACAGCCTGGAATCCCATCTGCACTTAAAATCCTTTGATTGTGGAAAATCGGTTCACTCTTTTCACTTAGAACCTGTCTGTCAAAGGAGGAGGAGGAGAAAGGAATGTTAAAATAGACTACTGATTACAGCAGTTTCTAAGGAAACCAAAGTCAATGCCCTCCTCATGCAAAATGAGCTGAAATTCATACGTCTCCCCTCCCACAGGAGTGCCCCCTCCACTAGTCACCTAGGGCTAGAGGTAGGCCTAAGGCTAAGACACACGTCAAATATAGCAAGTACAAAGCAGATGCTGTATGGTAACTGTCCAGGTACGTACCCTCTAATCCCATTACAAAATCCTTTGAGGCTATAATCCTATCATTTTGAGGCAATCATTTGAGAAAAAGCTGTATCTGCTGCTGTTTTAACACTCAAATTTCAAATAAAAGCAAAGATTAAGGAAAAGCTAACAATGCACAGAAACGGATCAAACAGTGGGAAAAAAAATGAGAATGCTGCACACCCCCAATAAAATCACTTCAGTAGCATGGGAGCTGTAACTGAAATGTTATTCTCAAAAATTGTGCAGATTAAAAATGAAAAAACCACCCCAACAAACCAACCTGGAAGCAAAAGAAAAAAACCCGAAAACCCATGACAAATAAGAATAGGACATTTTTGCCAGAAACAGAAGCGCACAAAGCACTGGAACACCAGTTATTTGTGACCCTCTTTCGCAATAAAAATATATGCTGATAGAGTTATTTACTGTTCAATTAATAACTGAGAAACTGAAGCTGGAACAAAGATGAAAAACCTCACATTCTACTGTAGACGTATTAAACATTCCCTTATTAAAAACTAAGTTACATATTTAATATGGACAAACAGTTTTAAAAATAGTTGAAATGAACAGATCTACTTTTAAAGAAATGCTTCTGCTACAATTGCACATACCCTGTGTAAGGTTGTGATCAAAACATTAATTTCTAGAGCAGCAGCAGCAGCAGAAATATGCATGCTGAAGCTAAACGAAGCAAAACAAGAACAGATGTTCCAAGATGCAGGGCATACAAAGAAATATGAAGCTGAGAGGGGGACCATGAGGACATGAAAAGTACCAAAACCTAGGAGAGAAATGAAATAAAGCAAGGTATGAGAGCAATACAGAATATGGGAAAAAAAAATTTGGAAACAAGAACCTTAAAAGTTAAGCGTGATGATACCTAACAGGCCTCTGTGGGTTGATGGTAAATGTTATAACCCTACAAGTATCATTAGCTATGCATTAATAATTGCTGATCCCAAGACCAGGCAAATTCTAACCCATACCAAAAAAACAAATACATGAAAAATAAAATGTTTCAGCCTGAATGAAACTTAGAGCAGACAATTTGCAGCAGCTTGAGGGAAGAGACGGGGACTGGAGCCTGAGGAAGGCACTCGGTCTCTGCATTCACCCAGAATGATAGTTGCACGTCTCTGATTACAGTAAGTGCCAATTTCATTACCCAAGCGTGGAGTGTTTGTGCGTTAAACCCAGAACCCAATAAGAGACACAGACGTTGCTGCAAGACAATGAGTGTGAAATGTCACGGCATTGCTTAGATGTAAGTAGTGTTGCTACTTTTGTAGTGGCCACTAAGTTTAGACAAAGACCTCCTCACTTTCATATGCCTTTTATCTCATTTTCTGCTGTAAAGCCCCAGGTCTATTCTGTTCTTGCCTCTGAAATTTTCTTACATTCCTTAGAAAGCAACCTATTCCATAGAAAGCCGGTTTACCAGTACATGTCTCTTTAATGACTAGGCTCTTAAATACAAAACTAGCAGGGACTGTAAATAGCACCTGCCAGTCATTGAGCGATAAGATGCTGCACAGAAAGCAAAGGAGGGTTCAATGGGAATATGTTCTGAGAGTCAGGAAATACATTTTTTAGTTGTAGAGAGAGAAGCATCTCGTTTTCTATTCTCCTATTACTTGGTGCCAGATCTGACATTTGCTTCGAATGTGTTGAAATATGACAAACTGCCTTATGGAAACAGCCACACATACCAGACCTTCAGTAATTACAACACACAAAGTGTGCCTAGAAATTTCTGATTAATAATCACATCAGTCTGTTACATTTTATTTTCAAAGCTAATTTGCCAGCATTGTTACAGCACTTATTGTACATTGTTGAACGCTGATTACTGAGTTAATCCATATCACGGTAACCTGACATCTGAAACGCCCTGACAACGGCTGCACCAATACCCATTAACTAGCTTGCACGTGCAGTTTTCTGTAATAACCAGGAAGACACAATTCAAGGTCATTACTATTACAGTTACTGAAACCACAGAGAAGAAATAAAAAAATCAGGCTTCAAAAGCAATGAAGAATGGACTGAATAATATACTTAAATGTAAGCAAAGGTTTTACTTCACTCTGAAAGTGCATGAAGGTAGTTCATATTGTTAATTATTGTACTCTGCTTAATATATGAGTAAACCTCTCTCCCATTACTGACTGTGAGTGTCTCAGTTATTAAGTATGTTTAGTTTGGCATTTTTAACCTTAAGGAAGCTCAGAGTTGGTAGCTGATACTTGCACCAGAGAAGAAAGTAGGCGTACAAGATCCGTGTGAGTGTATTTGCCCATACGAACATAGGAAAGTATAAGCTAGCTCCATCTCCACTCTCAGCGTGGTGGACACGAGGCATATTCAGACAGTGCCAAGCAGTATTAGGTACCCAAACTGTTTGTGTCCTGGCAGTTTTAAATGTTGCTTCAAAGCGGACTACAACCCTCTGCTTCTAGCAGAACAGGTATAGCTCTGGGAACACCAAGAGCCTTTTCCACTTGACCTGAAACGAAAGGTTACTTCATGGTTTGCTTAGAAATAAAGAATCAGTAACCCAAATGTTATACAGTGTTGCTTACGGTAAGAAACTAAAAGAAACTACTCATTAAATATGAATGTTCATTAAAACCAGGCAGATCTCTCCAGATCTTTATCCCATTGTCTCCATCCTCACTTATTTTACATGCTCTGAATTTATTTAATATTATCAGTAGATAAGAAATCATTAAACCAGAATAAAGATCTTATATTTGCATATATATATTTATAAGCTTCTTGCAGAGATGTTAATGCTACAGCATTTGGAATATGGATGCTATTCCTTTTCAGGGCATTTTGAAGTTTTTCCTCATCTTGGCCAATTTAATTTCATTTACAGTTAATGTAATTTCTGTGAAATATTTAGATAAGAAAATAATTGTTTTCCCTTTTTAGATCTTATTATGAAATAACACTGCTGAAGAAAAAATAATAGATGGGCCTACTAAGAGATCAAAATAAAGCAGCAAATCAGACACTGAATCGGCAAATTTAAAGTCATCATTTGTTATAAGTACTGGTGTTACTAATGAAGCTTCTAAGATCACAATGATAAATACACATTAAGAAACTCCATCTGTTTCAAAATGTTATATACTACTTTGCAGTATGGAGACAAAAATACAATTAAGTAACTACCAAAAAAAAA
>KZ505679.1:1754641-1782794 GCA_002844005.1 Limosa lapponica baueri | reverse complement strand
TCAACTCTTCCAACTTTTCATCCTGTGAAATTATTTTATCTGCATTGCACGTTATTATCAGTCCTATAGAATTTTGCTTTGCAAAGAGAAATATCCAAAGGTACCGTATTTTCTCACACAGTTGAAAAACCAGCAGTTTGAGAGCACGCACCAGACCTTACATGCTACTTCTATAGAACACACATGCTCTCCCTGTGCCTTTTTTCTTCCCTAGTGTTTGATAGATAAGGGGTCCTGCAAAATTTATGGCTTAGCCTGCCTCTGAAAGCTGTTGCAGTGGTACCTTACAGATTTATGTCCTGAAAGATCTGCATAGCAGCCTCCCATCCCGCTTTGAGAGCACAAAAGTCTAGTAAGTTTTCTGCAGCTTCTCTGACCTTCTCTGTCCATTCCTTCTGTGCAAACAATTCATCTTCTTCAGTGCAGTCTTCGAGCAGAGCTCTGCGGAGCCAGTTGACTGGTGTCAGGGATTTCCCTAGCTGGCTACCCCTTTGCTCTCTCCTCTATTCTGTCACAGCAGAGAAATGACTGTGTGAGGGGCTAAAGCTGATATTTTGTGATGAAGGGTACACATTGAGTGAGAAATAAAAAAGATAGTGTGCTTGTGTGTATATTTTGTGGAGTGGAAAACCCCGACTGTAACATATAAAAGGCCAATATAAGCTCTCATTTTTGCATTGTGCAAAATCAATGTTTTACTATACCCAAAATTATACTATGGCAATGGTTTATTACAAATTTTAAAATAATTTTATAATTTTGTGGGTCTTGCCTGGGTTTTAAAATGATTATAAAACTGTTTTTTTCAACAAAACTAGATTACCTTGTTTGCATTATAGCTGTTGGTGAAATATGCTGCACATAGCAAAGAAAATCTTTAGAGAAAGTATATTAGTTAAAGCAGATATAAAAGGTAGTTTAATCTGGGACCAAATCAACTCTCAGCTTAAAGAGCAATAGACTGAAAGGGTCATGCCACTACAATCAGGGCCCCGTTTTAACAAACTGGGAAGATTATATATGTTTAAAGTATATATGGTCACTTTTTTCCATGTATGCAAATTATGAAAACTTGGAATGACCCGTACATTGTTTTAAAAACAAAGGCCCCACCAGCCACCCCAAAAGTTGTCATACAAGATGGTTAATGTAAAGAACTAATAAATCACCAGTACCAGCAACATGAAATCTGTAAGTCCTTAGGACTACTAAAGGTTAAAGATTCAAAAGAGTTCTGTATGTCAAGGAGTCGGATCCTTCCTATAACATTATATTGCTTTCTGAAATTAGGTAAATCTGCAGTGCAACTACAAAACTGCAATTATAAAGTTTTGGAGTGTTAACGGTGAAAACTCTATTCAGATACTCCCAACAACCCTTCTCTGCAGACTTTCTATACTCCCTGCTATATCTTTTTCTAATATTAAAATTAATGTGTGTATACATGCTATTGATATGTATATTAACACACATACACCTACCATCCAAATTTAAATTTAGAGTAAATATTGTCTAATAATATTAGGCACTGACTTCTAATGATTTAGAGCAGATCAGAACAGAGGAGTTGTAAGGCAGGTGTACGTTGTACGTGCTATTGTGTTGACTCGGTGTGCTGGAGCTGTCTTCACCTCTCCTTTATGTGGGATGACAAGTATAAGTGGCAAGAAGTGCAGGAGCTGAGGAGGGTCAGGATGGGAGAGCCAAGTCAGCAGCAAGGATCAAAAGGACAGTGTCATACAGTAACAGAATGGTAGCAGTCAGATGCAGTAGTCCATCAGTCAGCACCAGACAGGATGAAGCATCACCGTAGCAAGGTCCCACACAGTACAAGACAGGAAGAACTAGCTGTCAACACTTGCTAAGTTCAGGAACCATGTGCTAATTAAAATGACCAAGGAATGAATCACTATCCATTAAATCCTCCTGGTGATGCTTAAGATTGGAAAAGCCAAACAATTACAACAACAAAAATGAGCACACACATAAATTCCGTGTCTTAACCATTGACATTCTGCAGAGAAATCAAAGCAGTTTTCAAGCTGAAGCAAAATGTAAATCATTTTCCCCCATGTAATTCACATTTACATGGGGATTTATAAGATCATAGCTATTATTTTAATGAGATGTCCAAACTAGACAAAGCCTAGCAAAACATTTTTCAAACTCAGTATCAAAAAACTGAAAATGCTGGACAGTCCAATGTGTAAACATACAGCTAGTATGTCTGGAAACTAAGGGTAAATTCTAGGAGATACAGTTCTAAAACATTTTTAGCACAAGGAGATTTGCAAATAGAAAACAAAGGACAGACACCAGCAAGTCCTCATTCCATACCCGTAACTACTGGGACAAGTATACATTTTCATCAATGGAACTTCATTAAGGTGTCTTTGCCAGCGCTCCTTCACTCCTAATTCTGTCTGCGCTTCACAGTGCCACCCACACAGTTTTCCCAGCACAACAGCTTGTAGGGCACTCTTCAAACACAGTCACTAAAATAATTTTGTGGAACACACAGACACACAAACATGCTACCAAAAACACTTTGTAGATTTACTTTTAACTTGGTTCATTTCAGAGACGTGGTTTGCAGCACAATCCCACAAACAGCTACATGGGGAAAAACAGAGGGAAGGCGAGTGGTAAATGCAGCAGGAAAGAGCAGCCCTGAGTCAGAGTCAGGGCAGGAATTCTTTTTCTTTAAAAATAATTTTTTAACCCAGGCTTACCACCAAAGAAAAAGTACAGCATAACTACATTTTTGGAATATATGCTTGTATTCATGCAACACTTAATCAGATATACTAGGGGAAAAATCCACCCATTCTTGGCCTAGGAAGTGCAACATCGGTTGCTTGAAGAGAGGAATAATGGATTCATGTAACTCCCTTCCTCTCCACACACTTTGTTTACCAAGTACAGCACTATTTTATACAGAAAGCACATTATTATTATTATTGTTATTAATAAATAATAATAACAATAATAATTCAGGGCTGTATTACTTACAGCCTTGAATGTTTAAATGCTTATAGATTTATTTAACATTATGTGCTGTGAAAAAAGCCTAGTTAATATCTGTGTCATTACGTAGAGACTAAAATACAAGTGAAAGAAAGTCTCTTCAGTAAAGCATGAACACGTGTTCAATCTGTGGGATGGACAGCTAACTTTGAAGAAAGGACCAAAGCAATGTGCAGAGAGCATTACTTTTCTGCTGTAAGTTAAGGAAGCCTACCCAATAAGGAAATTGTGTATGCAGCTGGAAGGGCTCCTCTGGAAATCCTTCTGCAGCTTATGTACCATGGCTGGTGCCATGTCATATAACACTAAAAACATACTAGGTTGTGTCAATTCACCAGATTAGCCTGAAGGGAATGCTATACTCAGACTGGCCTTCAGGACCAGGATACAGATGTTATACTTCTGCCCCCAAGCTGCAGACTCCAATACATTAGTGTTAAAAGTGAAGGGAATGCTATTAATCTTGATAAATTTGAACAATTTCAGCAGAAAATTGAAAATAAAGACAAACTAAAAGAGTGAATCACATTAAAAGTAGCACCATAAACTAGATCTTCAAACATGTTTATTTACATACCAGCCAGATTCTTATTACTAGCTCCAGCTGCTTGGCCTCACCCTGGCAATCACAAGATTACAGAAATAGCATGTCTCATCTCATGTCATCCACCAGACATAAAAAACCTATCGCTGTTCATGACCTGGATCTACAACTGTACTAAGAAGTGAGGCCAAGCTGAAATAGAAAGCATAAACAGAAACACAAGTTTATAAATAACTAAAACTTAACAATTATAGAACTTTATGGATATATTAAATATCCATTGAACCCTGGAAGTGTTAACAATAACCTCAGTTATGCACCACTATTTTCTTAAATGTAATGCCATGTAATAATGATAAAAGCTTTTAGAAACATTTTGTATGGAAACACATAAAAGTTACTTTGGATCTCGAAAAAAAAATTTTTTTTTGCCAGCTATATATTACTGTTATACTTCAATCTATTAAAGAAACATAAATGGACCACCAGTATGTTTGATCTCTGATACCATAAAGTATTTAAAATTGATCAAACATTTTTATCCTTCATATGTGCTGCCACAAGCCTTTTATGTGGTTTACTAAGGCAATCCACCTGGAAGTAAAATATTGAATAAATTATTATAATTACTTCTCTTTCTTGAAAAGTATTCCTTCTCTTTGTGTAAATATTAGCATGACACATCTGCTATATCACCATCCTCAATTACAACAAAAGTTATTTGACTTGCAAGTTATGTGAAAAAAAAAACTAGCTACCAGGTATGTTTGAGCAAGAATGTCAAAATGTGTTTATCTCTTAAAGGGCAAGTGGATTTATAGACAATTAATTAGAAAAGAGTCAGCAAAGAACAGAGTGTAAAATAGCATAAGAAAGAACTGATAGGAAATTCTTAACATAACCAGTTTTCCTTTTAAGGTTTTAATAACTTATCTTCCTGTTTTTGCAACATACTCAGTTTCAACATTTTTGACTTTTAATCTAAAGATTAGAGGACAAAGTAGATGTTTTTTCCTCATGAATAAATGAATATGTATACTGCACTTCATAATGATTTTAAAGTACATGCTTATTTACATTTAAAACAATACAAATCAGGGTTTCGTGTGTAGATTCAGCTGTTTAACATATATTATTAATCAATTAGAAAAATAAACACAATTTCATAAACAAGATAAATTTTTTTTAGGTACTTGGGTGAAATTTTTCCTTGTTAGACACATGATACATTTGTTAAGTAGTTAGTGTGTAAATACAACTATCTAATTTTGTCTTATTCTCTGTGCAGCTATTTACATTCTAATTACAGTGAAAAATGCAAGTAACTTATTTTTAGTCTCTCTCTCTCTCCCCACTTACTCCATCTTCAGAACTAGATCTAATGCACCTGTCTGTCATAGCAGAATGTAATAACCAACTCAGTATCAGATATCAGTTTCTTTAAGATTCCAAAAGGTGTAATGTTATCATATATGCAAGTGAAATATGAATCACACCTTCCTGAAGGAAAACTAGATGTTTAAAGGAAGAGAACAAAACCTTTTCTGTTTAAGTATGTCGTCCCCTGGATTTTTCCTGTCACTTTCTCATCCTCTCTTTTTTCTCTTCTCTTTAACGCAGGCTGCACTTTTTTTGCCTTCAAAAATATATTAACAAAGACCAACCAGAGATACCCAACTGCAGTTTTTAACTTGACAACCACCATTTCCTTCTAAAACAGGGGCTAGGAGATTGTTTCCACATAAAGTGCAGTTAGTAGACTTGTGTATTGTTGCGAAAACACAGTCTTGATTCAATGATAACATTTGACTCTGTACATTTTGAGTATAAACCAGACTTCTATTCACCAAGTCCTCTAGCATGCAGTCAGGCACCCTCCCTCATCCCATGGCTTGCCAGTTAAGTATGTGTCTAAGTAGTTCACTAACTGCAGCCAAGGACAGCAGCTGGAAGGTTGCAAATACCTAACAGTTGCAAATGCAACCAAGTATTTTCCAGAGAAAAAGCAGCTTAATTTCTGCTTCTGACTGCTTCACTAGCTACTCGAAGTTGAGGGGCTTTTTTTTACAATATATAGGACATCAGTTTGTTTTTTATTCACTGAATGAAAACACTTTGTATGGAATGCAGCTGGCAGTATCATGAAAATAAGAATACCATTTTAAGTTAACAATATTATGTTTCAAAATCTTTTTCAGGTACATTACAACTTTTACCAGACTTCATCTGAAGGCTCAAATCTAATTCAAAAGGTATTTCCAAAACTGAATTTTCTGTATGTTAGAATAAGCAAGTTTAATATATCAGAATAGTCATATTCAGTCATTTCAGAAAAGATATGACTGAAAAGACAGAACCATTTTTCATCCAAAAGTTCCATATTTTCAGTATTAAAATACATTGATACATTGGTTTCTTTGAAAGATTTTTGGACACTAAAAAAATTCTGAAAACATGGGAACAAATCAGTGATATTTTCTGAGAAAACAAAAAACACTTTTTTAATGGCTTCTGCTTTGGAATCATAAAAGCGTTTAGGTTAGAAAAGACCTTTAAGATCATCGAGTCCAGCCATTAACCTAACACTATGAAGTCCACTACTAAACCAAGTCCCACATCTGCATGTCTTTTAAATATCTCCACCACTTCCCCGGGAAGCCTGTTCCAATGCTTGATAACCTTTTTGGTGAATAATTTTCTCCTAATATGCAATCTAAACCTCCCCTGACACAACTTGAGATCATCTCCTCTTGTCCTATCACTTGTTACTTGGGAGAACAGACCGACACCCACTTCCCTACAGCCTCCTTTCAGGGAGTTGTAGAGAGCCATAAGGTTCTACCCTCAGCCTCCTTTTCTCCAGGCTAAACAACTCCACTTCCTTCAGCCGCTCCTCATAAGACTTGTGCTCCATACCTTTCACCAGCTTTGTTGCCCTTCTCTAGACATGCTCCAGCACGTCAATGCCTTTCTTGTAGTGAGGGGCCCAAAACTCAACACAGTATTCAAGGTCCCACCCACTAGTGCTGCGTACAGGGGGACAATCACTTCCCCTGTCCTGCTAGCTATACTGTTTCTGACACAAGCCATGATGCTGTTGGCCTTCTTGGCCACCTGGGCACACTGGTGGCTCATACTCAGCTGTCTGTCGACCAATACCCCCAGGTCCTTTTCCTCCATCCACTCTTCCCCAAACCTGTAGCACTGCATGGCTTTGCTGTGACCCAAGTACAGGAACCGGCATTTGATCTTATTGAACCTCGTCCAGTTGGCCTTCATAGAATTAGATTCATAGCAAACCATTTTAAAAGGAAAAAAAAAAAATTAAGATAAGAAAAGCAATATATTTTGCTTGATCCAGTATTATTTTTTTTCCACATGACAGGAAATAGAGACACATTCAAGTTTATGCTCTTATTTAAAGCAAAGGCAAATTTTGAAATCTCAGAATATCTACCTTACTAAGATTTTATTAAACTTTTTTTCTCAGATGCCAAATTCAGTTTTTCAGGATGCTTAATTGCTATCTTTCTATAGGTTGTTTTTTTTGGTAAATTTCTGCAAGTTGTGGAAATTTTCATGCAACATACTTTAAAATTCTTCTTTTTCAAGGTGTCTCATTACCTGAAGTTTTTTCTGATATTACAAGAGATGACTTGCCAGGTAACTTCTTTGTAAACATTTCTCAAGGTTCCTGATCTAATTTTTTCACAGCTCCTAAAACATCTGTTATAAGTGATTAAAAAGTGTAAGAATCCATAATGCTCTGAGAAAAAATAATTAAACCAGCTCCAATAAAATGAGAATTACCTGGACTTGATGAGAGTTTCTTTGATGCTTAAGAAAGTTAGGGTCATTTTTTGCTTTTTCCTTTTACATAAGATTTCATTTGTATTTTCCACTATAATTTCAGATCCAAGTGGAATAGAAATATCAAATATAATGATAAAATGTTACTGTGGTATCTCTGACCTCTGAGAAAGAAAGCCCCAGAAATTTCATTAACCTCTCTGTTCTTGTGAGATTTAAATTCACACATCAAGAGATGTAGATAGTTTGGACAACCATCTGTTATCAAGATGATATCTGAACTAAGATTCCAACCATTTTGAAGACTACTTTTCACAATGTGAAACATGAACATTTTCCATGCTGCAAGACAAATCAAAGTTAGTGAATTTGAGATCTGAGTGGCTGAATATGCAAGCTCTTTGATATTTACAAATTTTTCTACGCGATCTTATCCTTTGAGGAAACAATATATATTTATGGCACTGCAAAAACAGGTTCATGAGCAAACCCATGTTCAAAAGATAGAATGAAAAAACTGTGGGATATCTGACCAAAGCTGTTCTGAAGATGTACGCTGGCCCCATATCTTGTAACATCTCTACTTATCAATCAGAGGGTTTCTTTGGAGTTTTTATGTGGGGGGATTTTTGTTGTTGTCATTGTTTCCCAGCAAGTCTTTTTCGGTCTTTTGGAAAAAAAAGAAGTGAATCCAATGTCCCAGTTCTTCTCAAAAAGCTGGGGTTTGCAAAACCAAGCTTGCTTTCAAATTGATCCCTAGATTATATTTTAACATGCATAACCCTTTATTTTACAGGTAAAACCAGCAGTCTGTTCTTCAGAATACTTCCATGTTCAAAATTAATTGTTTAACTTATTTATATACTTACAGAGGAAACAATCTAAATTGTAAGGATAATGTTTTTATGATCTCTATGTATTATTTGATTCAGAATTCTGCAAGAAGTGCTACATGGATCTAGGAGCTTACTGGAACAGAGCTGTAAACTGGATCAGGACCTTAACTTCCAGTATTCATCCAAATATATCACTTTCAAGAACAGAAGGCAGTATAAGCTATATTCTCAAAAAAGCAGACTACAAAATATTAACTTACGTTAATGTGTTAATATGCATGCCACAAAGATAATGGAGTTTCCTTGTTTTACTATTTTTTTCAGCACATGAAATTCCAGCTTTGCAAGAGACGCATTTTATACAAACAGTGCATATACCAAAAGAAATGCATATCCAGTATTTGATTGTTGAGTTGGACATATACTCTCTCAAGAAATTTGTTCAGTTTTCTGTATCAGAAAAGTAGGGAATAGGGGGAGAATATTTTTTGTGGGTTCCTGTAGTGCTTTATGGGCTGATTCAGCTCATAGCTGCACAAGTTTGATTTGAATTAGATTAAAGTCATATGAATTTTTAAGTTGTTATGACATTTATTTAAAACTCATTAAACCTGTATGAGAGCCCTATTACCCCTCTCTATCTTATTAAATTCCACTTTTTTTTTCCTTCCTTTTTTTTTTCTTCCTTTTTTTTTTTCTTTTCTGTACATAGCCACCCAAGCTTAAGAAGGCCAGATTTTCACTCCCTAGCTTCAATACTCTGGAGCCCAATAGACCTTTCCATCTTCAGCACAAATCAAACTGTCTGAATTTCTAGGTTTTCTTCCCAGGAAATTAAAAATCTTCATTTCACTTTTGATAAATCTTCATTATTGAGTCCCAAGGAGTGTAAATTCCTAATGCTGTCCTAGCCTTGCACCAGCAAGAAGAATTTTAACTAGCTGGTCCAGTGAAATTCCACACACCTTAGAGGTCACTTTAAGCACGTGACATGCCTCTTCCTTGGTCTGGTAGGAACTGACCTGTTTCTAGGATATATCAAAGGCCTGAAATTACACTTCACAATATTACGATGTCTGACAGGAAACAAAAGGCTACTCATTTAGGAATATATATTTTCCAAGTATCTGGGTATTGAAGGAAAAGACTCTACATGATAACCTAGTGGAAATGCAAGTGATTACTTTTATACATATTTCTGTCCATTAATTTATTTTTTTAAGATGCAACAGGTATTTCTGATGCATTTAAAGTGATTAATTCCTACAGTGGAAAAAGTGGAAAGCAAAGCAACTGATACTCTGGAGAGAGCTCCAGAGAAGAGCCAAGGTAGTAGTAACTGAGAAGAGACTGTCTACCAAGTAGAACACTGACTAAAGAGACGTTTTCCAGGTGATCTTATAGCAAGAAAATAAAATAGTTTATTCCCTCCTCCGTCTCTACACTGCATTCAGTAGTTTAATTTTTCCTCATATCTAAAGGCATCTTCTCTTCAATACTGCACAAAACCTGAGTTTAAGACATACTTGCAATATTTAATCTTTGATCCATGCTTCCTGGCTGCAAGCATGCTATTGCCCTCATCACACTCCTCTGTTCTACATCACTGCACGTTAATATGGAATACCAAAGTCACTAACAGCCAAGCTGTAACAGAATTAGTGCCGTGCTACTTTTAGTACATATCTTAGATCTGCTTAGACCTATAGCTATGAAGTATACAGAATTGTTAAGGCAATGCAAACAAATAGGAGCCTAGTTCATACTACGTTATGTGCTACTTCTGCATTTGGACCAGTCTGCTCAGTCTCATTTATGTTAACAAGACATATACTGGGGTTTTCTTATGTAGTGTGTAATATCTCTTTCTTTCAAGCATAGAAAGAGTGGGAGGAAAATCTTGTAGTTCCAGAGGTTTTGTTCTATATGACGTTTGACTACTCTACAATTAATCCTCTAGGTAGACATAAAATCAGAGAATACCACTGCTTCAGTACAGATCAAAAAAGTAATCTATTGTATTTTATGAAAACTTGTCAAAGAAACAATATATTTGGGAGTTAATGGGGCTTCTATTTGCTCTTTAGGCAACTTTTTGAGGTAATCATTAAGATCCAGAGCCTGTTAGGGAAAGATGATGGAATTTTGCAAGATGAGAGTTTTCAGATATCTGGAATAATGGACTTAAAAGATTAAAAAGAATTAGTAAAACAAACTCACAACATAGTTGAAAGACACTTGAGACAGAGCCGCTAGAAACAGCTATAGGACCACTATTTGGCAATAGCGCAGAACATCTGAATGAATGATACTCATGCATTGTGATACAGAATTCTCTCCTGGTGCTGAAGTGAAAAATAGTACAAAACAAAACAAAACACCCCAGAGCAGCAGATAACAAAAGAATAAGATGCTGTTCATTTCTGGAATTATTATTTTAGTATTCTTGTGCACTGGAGAATTAAGTTATTATCAAAGAAAGTGAAAAGAAGTAAACTCAATCTACCCAAATTGGAAATGGTCAGATTTACTACTGACGTTTGCTAAATGATGGCTCTAAACCGTGGAATGCAGTGCAGAAGTAACTACCTGTAATAATAATAATTTTACCTAAACATAATTGTACTTTAATGCTTGTTTAGTTGAGAATGAAATTAAAAACACTGCATCACCAAAATGAAAAGAAACTAAAAAACCAGTCTAATTGTTTTCTACTTAGAAACAACTGTTCAGAACAGATGGAAGCAAGCCTTGTAAAGGGGATATTCTGAAATGGAGAATGAGGGAAAAACCTTAAAAGTTTTTCCATAGTAAAATATTCTATCTAGAATTAACCAAATATTTCATAGATGAAATGTACACAACATTTTTATTAATGCTGAATACATATCTGGCCAAGCCAAAACAGCATTGTTAATTCCCATAAATGTGGCAATCAGAGGAAATGGATTTGCAGGACTGGAATTTAAAAGTCTTTTTAGGATGCCAAACAAGTCCTCAAGTTTCTATTTTTTCATGAGCTTCTGCCTGGAACATGATAGTTTTCCTGCATACCTCTCTATCTCAAGTCATGTTACTCATCCTTTATCCAAGATGGGCAAGAAAGACTTCACTGTCATTCATATGAGCTGGTGAAGAAGCATGGCCATTCTCGTCTTGTTTGTTAACTGATGTCATAGATGTCATCCTGTTTTTGCAACATTTGAGTACCTGTGAATAAAAATAATAACAATCCATTCCCCTTATCTTAAAACAAAATTGAATATATCTTTGAGAGATTCATCTCTAGTGCAAGTCCTATAGTCTTGCTGACCTCACCTACAACAGCCTAGTTCCATTCTCACAGTGGGGATATATAAAAAAGGGTGGAAAAGGGTAGAAATAGATGATAGCTAATTCCATATTTTTTTATTTTTTTTTTTACCACCAGACTTTGCTTAGTATCTTCTCAATGTTGGAGCTATATATTCTGACACATCTCTTTGCCCTAGGAATATCTGTAGTACTCTTCGGAAGCTATAAAAAATACAGAGTTTGTAGGAAAGTTTGCAGTTCTGATATTGGAAGTACAATGTAGTTGATTTTTGCTCTAGATCAGGCAAAACTTAAAAATTCAAAGCAATATTGTATACAAAATATATAATTCAGGGTCGAAAAAGACCACCAGTCAAAAATCTATTTGCCTTTAACGCATCCTGAACTTAATATATTAAATAATAAAGAGACAATTTTGGTTCAAAATTTTGTTTTTGGCAGAAAATATCAACAATTGAAAATGTTGCCCCTGAAAAATAATTGACTTTGATCAACCACCTTTTTTGTGATGTATCAAAAGGTTTTGATTTCCATCTATCACCTACAATAAATAAAGAGATAATGACAACATAGCCATTTACTGCTGCATTTTAATTGCCCTTTCCTTGTATTTTTTTATTTTTTCATTGTCACAAATCTCCTTTCTGTTGCACTGAGTTTCCAGCAATATCATCTACACTGTAGCATCACTCTCCTTGGTCATTACAGGTTCCTAGTAATAAAAAAGATTCAAGTGGGACCTTTGACATCATGGAGGGTTTAAAAGTTGAAAAGGATTATGTACATGATCATTCCAAATCTTCTTATGGGAAAGTTAATTGCAAACTGTCAAGAAGCATGTTTATGCAATGCAGTTTGATTTATTTGTTTATTGGTCAACTCATTTGAAAGTCAAGTCAGTCTTAGTTAGTTTGATAATTAATTAGCTTTACCATCAGTATACCTTCTATAATTACTACATAGTGTTATCTGTACGTTACTTCGTTTTCTGCTAGCATCAATACTTTAGACACAGCTTACAATATCCATAAGCTTCTATTTTGGTTTATGTGAAAAACAATCTCACAGTTGTTTTTATTTTCCACCTGCAGTGCTCTCAAAGCAATTTACTTGCAATTTACCAAGTTTTAAAAAGTAACTACTTAACTACTCAGGCATATGCATCAATAGCCAAGCATTAAGTTTGAGCTACCATACTGTCTATAGCAACAAAAATCTACTAACACCTTAAAGTATAGAAAAGCTATGGCAGGACAATGCTTTTGTGTGCTTTCTCTAAAGTATTATTGATTTTTACTATCTATTACATATTTCTTTCTATTTTCAAAAATCTGTGTTTAATTCTGCCTGTTAATGTATCAATCAAATATTAATATGCACACATGTATGCACACAAAGGTGCAGTGTATGCATGAAATTACCACTGAAATTGTTGGTTTAAAAAAAAATAATTTGGCTTTCTATTTTTTCTGCAAATTGGCTTCATGCATACCCTATAATCATTAAACAAAACCTTTTTCTATATCCTTCTATCTGAAATGTTCTGCAGAAGCCCTTGGTCTGACTAAAGTACTCAGTTTGTGTCTAGTTCTTACACATTTCTAAGGAACTCCACCATTTTTAAGAAAAATAATTCAGCATATATAAATTTTGAAATGTTTACAGAGGGAAAAAATTTCTATAAAAATGCTCTCTTTCAACTAATCTAATCATTTCAGTCAGCAAGTGTTGGACTTTGTCAACTAAATTTATGTTAATTTGTCAGTCTCAGAAACATTTTAAAACAAAGCATATATGGAAGAACATTGAGTAAATTGCATTTTGTCCCCTATAATCACACTTATTTTTATCTCATACGTTTGAGTTCACAGAATATTACAGCAAATTTAGGGCTTAATCAGAGTATCACTCATTATATGTTTCAAACACATAAAAAGTTATTGCTCTTACTTTTCTTCACTATCTGAGAGAGCACTTCCTATTTGCTTCAAAGCAAGTGAAACAGGTAAGACTAAAACTACAGTAAATCATGCCTCCCATACAGAAGACATTCACAATAAAAAACAAGACAATGACGAAGACTGCACATAGAGAGCCTAAATTAGATTGATAAACAGATTGAATCTTTCTCTTAGCCCTAATATAATCGACCTGCTAGTGGTGGGAAACACATGAGAAATGTCTCAAACATTCACTCAATGAGAAGAGAGGGGAATAAATTTGTAAAAAGAGAATGTAAATTTATATACTACTTGTTTTGTCACCAGGACTGAATAGGAAAGCTAGACAGAGTCAAAAGAATTATTCTCTCTTACGGATGCCCAACTCAAAAGGACAAGCAAAAATGGAGAGGAAATATCTTAAAATAAATAAATTAAAAACAACTAAGTGACTTCTTACTGTAGTCAACACTAACCCGGAGGAATTTCTAAAATGTGTTGATTGTACAGAGATCAGATGTCAGACATCTACTGCATAAAACTAACCATGAATTTAAGTTACGTTTCTGTCAAACATTTGTATTCTCAATTCATAACAACAAACCACCCAGAAACTGATTTTCTCCTTCCTTTATTCCCCATTTCTGCAATACCAGGATGTTAATTACTAGATTGAGCTATTTTCTGCCAACACCTGCATACACAATATGTAGAAAGTATGCATTCATATATACATCTTACGAATTAACACATGGTCAAAAAAAAGGACCAAATAAAAAAATAATAATAATTTTCACAAATAGAGTAGTGGGATGCCAGTTGTTCAATGATTTCATAAAGGGTACAGAAACAAGCATAAAAAATAAATGGCAAAGTCTCTTTTGCACAATTTTACGTCATCAGATACAAAAGCTGACCATCAAGAACTGTGAAGAGTCTGAATGACTGAGAAATAAAACAGCAAATAAAATTCACAGATGACAGGTTTTAATAAATAATAATAAAAAAAAACCCTCCTCAGTTAATGTGCAACTGCAGTTAGTATACCCTGACAACAGGTCACAGATAGATCATCTCTGGAAACATGTTCAAAAAGTTAAGCGAGGTCTAATGATTTAGCAGGAAAGATCAGGAAAAAATGGGATACCATTATAGGAACACTAATATGCCCCTGTCTTTAATACTACATGCAGTCATGATCTCTAAATGAAAAGGAAATAAACAGAAACAGAATGAGAGAGAAGCAAAAATGACTGTCAAAAACATGGAACAACTTCATAGAATGAAGGACTAAATAAACTCTGAGTGAGATTTTTTTAGGAAGCAAATGGGAAAGGGAACAACATAGGTCTCCCAATTCATGAATAACTGGGAGAACCTACATAGGAAATTATATTTGCTTTGACCTTCCTCTGATCACTTCACGTGATATCACCTAAGTCATTGTACTAGAAGAGACAGTAAAACAAACCAACCAACCAACACCATCCCTCCTCACTGTCCCACTAACACTTATTTTCACAGTTATCTACCATATGGCACCTCTCCAGCCCCATGAAAACCAGACGGGACTGTCTTAGCCTACTCTGCCATGACTCATTAGGAAGATAATCCTTATCTTCAAGTATATGCTTAAGAGAACTCTGAATCTTCCAGTTTTAAAATGGGGTTTAGTTGGTTTTTTGTTGGGATTTTTGCAAGGTTTTTTGGTTGTGGATGTGTTTGGTTTGGTTTTTTTGTTGGTTTTGTGTTTTTTTTTTTCACATAAGGAAGAAATCATAATTACCAGAAGTATTCAAGATGTGAATAAACAGTGCTGTCTTCTGTTTTGGTTTCTGTTTATTCATTAATAATTCCTAAATTGCTCTATTTGTTCCTCTCTTGTACTCTTTTCTCCAACACCTGCCAGTGTGTAGAGAAGCACTCCATCTAACTGATGGAGAGGGTACAGGGATGGATGAGCCTTTGATCTGGTGCAGCATATTATGCATGTACAGACAGTGAAAATGTAAATTATTACTAACTCTTTAGAATAGCTGAGATCACTGAGAAACAGTGGGACAAATAAATCCTACAAGATTATAAGAAATCCTTCACTGATTACTGCATTGACAAAGGAAAGATAAGCATCTACATGGAGCTACATGTTTTTCTTAATTTTCACCCCTACCAAATGTTTAGAGACAGTATCACTGCCTAGATGTCTAAAATGAGCTGTAAGAAAAACAACACATTTCAAGGCTTCTCACTACTGTATAATCTTTATTTGTCATTCCACAAGGTTCATAAGAAATCAGATTTTACAGGCCAAACAAATGATTATTTATTTATTTAACAACTTTGAGAACACTTATTATTTGTAAAGCACCCCTTTTAGAATGTAGACAATAAAACTGAACTTACTATTCCAAAAAATTTGATAGTAATCACAGAATCACTTAGGTTGCAAAAGATCCTTAAGATCATTGAGTATTAACATTGCCAAGCCCACCAATAAACCATGTTGTAAAGTGCCATGTCTACGCACTCATCCACTTCCCTGGGCAGCCTGTTCCAATGCTTTACAACCCTTTCAAGTGTAGAAATTTGCCCTTCTCTGGACTTGCTCCAGAACCTCAATGTCTTTCTTGTAGTGAGAGGCCCAAAACTGAACACAGTATTTTAGGTGGGGCCTCACCAGTACGAGGGGAAAATCACTTCCCCTATTTCTGACACAAGCCAGGATGCTGTTGGCCTTCTTGGCCACCTGGGCAGTCTGCTGGCTCACATTCAGTTGGCACTGAAGCTGTAATACCCTTCTGACTTTCTACTTTGTGTTCAAGGATCACAATTTTTCATTTTCAAACAAGTTATCTAGTATAATAAATGAAAAGACACCACATACCTTTTAAAGCTACAATTTTCAGTTCCTTCATCCTATAGTCCTTTTCCTAGGCATGACACCTGCAACAGTATATGAGTTTTCACTGGTTTTCTATAAAGTTTGAAAAATAATCTGAGATTTATGAAGATAAAATTAGGTTAGTTTTTTAAGCAAGATTTCTCTGCAGATTTAGAATCCTACCAATTTCTGTCATCTGTAACTTTTACTGGCAATTATTTTATTTATACTTGGAAAGTATTAACAAAAATAACATGCTGCAAATGGATTTCTGATTGGCCTGCCAGGATGCTCTGGCTGAATGGTGATTCCCTACATGCTTCTATTTTCAGGTTTATTTATTAGATTTAAAAATAACTATTAAACATATATATATATATATCACTTTTTGGTGATTATACTCATTGTTTTTTTATCAGAATTCTGCATAGCACTTAATTAACTACTTCATAAACCAAGAATAGTAAATATAAACAGAAACACTGCTGAAAAGAAATTGCAATTCAGTGAAGCAAGACACCACATTTATTCGCTATCCTTAAAAACATGGTGATTGACATTGTGGGATATTATTTTTTAATTCCCTCTGAAAATCAACTTATATTTGTTTTTCACTGACTCAGTATCATGTACATAGATGCCAGTTAAACTAAATTATACTATTAATTGTTTCCCTACCATTTTGCAGCCCATCACATTCATGTCTCAATCCCTACATTTGTAAAAAAAGAACCTTTACCTGATTTTCCTTACCGTGGATGAAGAGCAATTCTTTTAAATGTTATAATAAAAGCCCATTAAAAGTTAGATGAGCAACAGTTTTTGTTGTCTAGAGGAAAAACTTAATATTTATTGGACTACATAGTTATTATTACTTTGTACACAATTATTTTTACAGGTCTTTTCTGGGCATTGCTGAGTACAGAGTAAATTCATCTGATTTCCTGTTCACCAACATTTCTATGGAAACACAGATATTTATTATTCAACGTACCTCATGCACATTTCAGGTCTTCGATGCTGTGCTCTGCTAAATCTCTAGAAATCAGCTGTCTACCCTTTTTGAAGGAAATCTGTCTTCCAACAGGCTGTTCAGCCACTCTTTGACAGAAGCTGTGTGCTAATCAGCTTGTCATTATGAAGGCCAGCAGAGGTCACAGTGCAATTCTCTGCTATTGTTAACATGAAGAATTGCTCCTGTGAAAGGCAGTTGTCCCAAGCAGTCATAGTGAAGTGCTGGCTGGGAAGAGGCACAGCAGTTTAAGATACTGTCCAGAAGATGACTACGCTGATAAAGATATTTAACATAGACAGAGAGCTGGATGAAAAACGACCAACTGGATAAACCCCTTCTCAGATGCAAAGCAGAGTATAACTCACAAGTGGCTCCTTATGTGGTGGGTCCTTGTAGGCTTTTTATATGGAGCACACTGTATAAAATGCTAGACAGGCTGGCTCTATGGATCAGAATATGGGAGCCAACAGGTCAGGGCACGTCCTAGTTAGATCAACCACTTAAGCATCAATTCAACACTCTGACTCTCTTGTCAGCTGTGTCTTCTGTTCAGAATATTAGAAAATCTATGACAGCCTTAAATAAAGGTAACTTGTTGAAGAATCCCACTGCAAAAAGTACTGTATGGATGACGCTTATGGCTTTCTGCTTATGGACTGCAAAAAATAACTTTGGATATGGAGCAATCTGGTTTTGCAAAGTCTATCTCCTGTCATCTTCATAATTAGACTCTTCCAGGTTGATTCAGGTGGAACTAGCCATACCACTGGAAAAGGTTTTGCTGTGAGCAAAGCAGCAGTCAGTAACATTGAAATCCAAGTGTTGCCGGGAACCGTTAGTAGAAAAATTTACTGGGGATTTGGGGGAAAAAAAGAAAATCAACATTGAAGGCAATCATGTTTTGAGGATCTAAAATTTGAATTTGAATATTTAAAATGTTTCACAAAAAAACCTGCATGCATGCAACTTGTTCTTGGTAACTAGGTGAAAGAGGGAACAGATTTCAGATCTCAACTTGGTCCAAAGCCAGAATCCTAGTCCGATTCATCTTCAATTAAGCAATACAACTTGAGTTCAGTAGTGCTATTTAGCTCTTCATTTACATAACTAGGCATAGACATTTATAACCACAGCCTGAATACACTGTCTTCTACTTTTTTCTGGGGTGGTGAGGCTGGAATCAATATTTCTCATAACATACCACATTATATATATTTCTTTTTAGACATGAAGAATGAAAAAGCCTAGATATGTTATTTTCTGTATAAAGGCTAAAAACAAAAATCTTGGTAATTTCTTTTTTGTTTCCTTCCCTCCCCCCTCCTTTTTCTTTTTTTTTTCCTTTCCTTTTTTTTGTGTGTGTGGGTTTTGTTTTTTTTTTAATTTATTTTTAATTTGGATTTGAAAGCTACTATAACATCTAAAAATTTCTGCATGATGCAGAGGTTTACCTTTTCCCACAGTGGAATTCAGGTATTCTTTTCATACTTTCATGTGGTCGTGTTTTGACAATAAAAGGAAGAAAGCCATTAAAGAAAACAATATATATATATAAAAAAACCAGTTTTTAATCAACAGAGTTTTCTGTAAGGAAATCCATCAGGAGACACTTTATTTTTGTGGTTTTACTGTAGCATAAATTGAGCTGCGTGATGATGGGCAATTCTGAACAGGACTGGGAGCAGATAATGCCTTTGTCTGTCTAAACTTTCATAGTTTCATTGACTGTGGAAGTTAACACTGGTCAAGGCTCTGCTTTTTCCAGTTTAAACCTCCAGAGTAATTTATCCCCAACAAAAATTATATCCATCAGTGTAGGCAATGCTTTAATCTCACAGGTCTGATATATTGGTGTTTTGAATACTCAATCCCTGACTTGCAATATAAAAACTGTTTTTCTGCTTTGTTTTAGCTAGCATGTGCTTATATGCTTTCATTAGTTAATTAAGTATTATGATGCTTTTCTTTGGCGAAGAGGAAGACATATTTCCAATTTCTTCCCATTGCATTACTAGTTAGCTAATGCTGGGAATTAAAAGTGTGCAGAGAGGGTTTTCCTTTCATTCCGTCTCTGAGAGAGAGGAGACAGAGACAACCACTGTTTTAATACTGTTTGTTTGCTTGCTTTATATATTGTAGAAGCAAAAAATATATTAACTTTTAGATGTTAATCACCAAACTTAAAATCACAAAAAAAATTACTGTTTAGGACTCCAGAAAGCCAAGTGAATGTATTGCTCCAAGCATAACTATGAATGAACAATTATATGTCTGTTACTATTCTTTCCATTTGGCATTTCATGTACTGCTCTCTGAGAAATGATCACCAAAGAGAAAAGCAGACACTACTTGGCATATAAAACCATAAATACATACTATAATATACCACTTCATTTCCTGTGCCAAAGGAAAATGGAAAATTATTCCTGTTTTGTATACTACATGCATTATTGATAGCAATATTGCTGATAAAATACTCCAGCTTTAGCAACAGCACACAAGCACAAACACTGTCATCCAGAGGCTGGAAGTGCCTTAGAAAGAAAGGCAGACAAGCATTTATTTTCATTTTAAACACGAACAAGCGAAGACCAAATGTATTAAGCAGTCTGTGTAACGTCACATGAATCAGTCACAGAATCTGGGCTTGTGACTCCTAAACATACACTTATTCATTAGCTCATGGATTTCTTGTCAGTGTCTTGAGCTTCTAAAGTATTCATCCTTTCCCTACCACTCTACACCTCCATCTTTTATGCTGTAATTCTATCAATTTTCATTATCCTACAGTGTGACCATGTCAACTTTCAGATTAAAACTCTCTAAATACAGGATTATGAAGTAGTTCTTGCTGATGTAGCTCTTTTCTGTTCTTTTTAGACTAAAGTTTTTTCTAAGTATATGCTTGCAATATGTCTTTCCTGTCATAGATGTGGGTGGTCTTCACGTTTTCTCCTATTCTGTGTAAGTATACTGTTGAGCTACCTTCTTCCAGAGATGGCTTTTTCTCAAACGCTGACCCTACATTTATATACAGTTTAGAAAACTTTCAATATGCCACTTGCAATATCTGAGAGGGGTATTATTTCTCACAGGTAGAGTAATTTTAGCAGAGAATGCTAAAAACTTCAGTGTAACTTCATATTCTTTCTTTTATTCTTTATTCTTTTAAATGAACCTGTAAGAAATTATACCCTTCTCACATCTTAAAGTCCAAAGACAACCAGAGACATGGAAGACCACAAAGTTTGCAATTATAATTTTCTTCAAATACTAGACATGAAAGAGGGTGGCCATCAATAAAATGTCTATTTGTGATGCTGTACATGTTTTCAGAAGAGCAAAAAGGCATAGTAGTTAACAGGAAGAGTGTTTAAAGAACACAGAAAAGCAAAGAAAACAAAAAAGACAAAATTATTTTTTAATTAAAAAGCAATGAATTGCATTAAATCTAACTAAATTTATCTTTTTAAATTAAATTTCTGATAATTATTTTCATCAGGAGAAAACCATTAGTATAATGAAGTAGCTTTTCCAGTGCACTTTTAAAAAGGAATCTCAATATTATGAGTCAGTATATTAATTATGATTGGAACAGATAAAAAGTTTCAAAATAAAGATATTAGCACTCATTATAAGAAGATTCACTACATTTATTTTTTTTTAATTATTAGAAAATATATGACATTGCCCATGAATTTAGGCTTCTAATGAACTGCTTGGATTACCCTTTGATTTTATGGACACATATATCAAAAGCAACAATGCTTACAAGATAGCGGCATTTGTACAACTGATTATGCTGACAACTGTTAATCATGATAACTCCTGCACATTCAGAACAATTTAGAAAGAAATGGAAACGTAGTCAATAAACCAACACAGAACTGGAAAGACTAGTTCTTCCAGAGAATTACTAAGGCATCGACAGCTTCTATAACACTTCTAAAGTGAAGCAGCACATGAACAGGAAACAAATGCTTTGCAAATGTCTATGGGGTACATCCCTTGAAATGTGATTTTAAATTCCATAGTGATTATCAATAAAGTGTACCAATGTTCAGTAATTCATTCAGCTCTTATTTTATATTACTACACCCATCTCTACTGACCTTTTGCCTTTGTTACATGGAAAATCTAAGAATTTTTAAGTCTTTTATGTATTTACAACAATTAAACTCCAAAAAAAGAAAGGTCATACACTATGTTATGTTTTGAAGAATCCACAACGATTTATTGTCATTTAGACAACTATTCTATCATCTGATGACCACTCCTTACCTGGTAAAGGAAATCAAAACAAACCAAGGAAACCCAAGGTTGAAATATAAACAGATTGAATAGAACAATATGAAATTATTAATAATATTAAAGAACCAATATTGATCCCAATAGCAATATAAAATATACAAGGATTATACTCAGACAATTCTATCAACAGGAAGCTGTGCACTCCCAGCAGCAGAAAGCAAATGGCAGACACTGCGAGCTCTGTGGCTTCGGGAGAAAGGGGAGGCCTCAGGGGTCCAGCACCAGGGCAAGAAATTCTCAGGATTGTAGCTGTCATGAAAGAGGAGGAACTCCTCAGCAAACTTTCTAATTTATACTGAATGTGATGTTCATGTTATGAAATAAGCTGATTCGCCAGATTTGGTCAAGTGCCCAGGACTCACTCCTCCTCATCCCTGCATCTGACTAGCTCAAAAACTATTGAGACCATGAAACCCGCATACCACAGGTGACTATTAAAGTAATTATTTTCACAAATTCAGACACTAGAGTCTTCTAGAAATGCAGTTTTCCCAAGCATTAAAAGAGACCCCACTGAAAAGCCAAATTACTGAAAGAGAAACCAATCCTGTGTCACTCAAACCAGGACACACTGACAGGTCAACTCCCCCAACTAGGCTGTAGATATGGTCATTATTCTTACTAGTGGAGGAAGGGTGCAGAAAAAATAAAATTTTAAATAAAATCATGGCCTAATTGAAAGAAAAGCTGAGGTTTTGTGGTAACTTTAGCAGGAACAGAATTTCACTGCATTCATTCAATTTAGTAATTTGCTTTTGTTAAAATGCATTTCTTAATGTTTATCAATTACATGCCATATTCCTTGCGAAAACAGTCTTAGCTATGAATCTTCAAAGTATTGAAATGCTTTCTATGATCACATTTTCAAAGTGTCCTGTACACAGCAGAATTTAATACAAACACACCCCAAAAATGGACAACAACTGAAGTGAAATTTTCAGGAAGAGTCTGGAGACACACCTGGATTGTTGTGAAAAAGCAGAGTTCAAAGTCAAGGTTCATGATTAAAGCAAAAGTTTGCACATAGAAGCAAGCCAATCCTGGTTACTTCATTCCTTTGCATAATACAAAATCATTAATTAGCATAAACTCAAGGAAATATTAGCTGCTGATATTACTGACCAATGCATTGTCATAATATATCATGAAGATCCATTAGGGTTAATGATCTCTATAGAGCTCACATACGGGAATTCATAGAATATTTTCTTAGAAATCATTATCTATTGACAATCATAGAGTCACATTGGATTACTGAAGAACAAAGACAAGGAGGTCACCCATTTCACATGTCACCACCGGTCTTTCCTGTTTGACATCTCCCCAGAGGAGGTTTCATTAGTAGAAACCTGTATCATATCCATTACATAAAATTTAGTACCATTTTTGCCTTACCATATTGAAGCAAAATGCTCTATTTAGTTTTCAACCTTGTATTGAGAATATTTTTTTCTTTTTCCATTAAGTATTCAATTAAGTAGTAGGTAATAGTTCACAGTGTCACATACTATATACAGGTATCCACAATGGATTTGAACAGAAATCTAGTACTGTTTGGGTTTTTTTGGATTTCTTTACACTGTAGGCTGATCTAAAACAACCACATTCCTTAAACATGTACAAGCTCCCTATTTCACTGTTGAGAATACTGCCTTGCTTTTACTGTGCACCTTCAGAAAGTTACACCTTTGAATATAAACTGCACCCTTAAAGAAATACACTGAATAGTGATTCTCCATTCCAAATTCACTGTGCTGAGGTGCATAGATTTACCATATTACGCAGCATAAATGATTAAAATTAATTGATTATGCAGCTGCTGCCCACTCTTAGGTTTCAAATGCTTGCAATAATTAGGTTCGTGTTTTCCCTGACTTAAAAACTGCTGATAAAGAACACACTTGATAACTTCACCCAGAAGGTAACTTGGATCTTTAAACATAACAGAATGACTGAGTAACAGGGAGTGGACTCAGGAGAGAAAATTTAAAAAAAAAAAAGGAAAGGGAGTTGGGGTGGGGTGACTTATTTGCTCCAGAGTCACTCACTCGTACTTCAGCTATATTTTACTTATTATTATTAAAATTATTATTTATTATTAAATCTGTCCGAAAACAACAAGTTACTATTGACAGCATGTAACAATTTTTAAAACATGGCTTGATGAACTGGTACCAACTCTGTCTTTCTGATGTGTGATTCAGGAGGCCCTTGTTTCTGAGACCAATTATAGAAAAGTTTGTATCTATAAGCTAAAGCGGTGTCATATATTATTTCCTTTTTAAAAAATGTGAAGACATTGTTATTTCACTTTACACTTTCCTCAAGGAATAAAGCAAGAATCTCAAACTCAGTACATAAGATGTTATTCTCAAATACATCTAATGAATTTAGGGGAGCAAATCCTGGAGCAGTTTAGCAGAACTTATGCCGCTGAGTTAGATGTCACTGAAAATCCAATCTCAGCTCATAATTTGGAAAGATAAGAGATTTGAAACAGAGAGCGAATTGACCTGTTAAAGTCGCTATGAACTCCCAGGACCAAACACGAAGAGAACTGGTCTAATGACAACAAAAGACTGGAGGTGTTAAAATAGTAAGATACAGATGTCCAAATGTCTGACATTGAAGACAAATAAAAGCATGCAAAGGTAATTACTTCCTAATTTCAAAGGACTTATGAAACCATAGATCTAAAGAACCATCATGCATTTAATGCCCTTAAAGGAAGGGAACTGAAAATAGCTCTTTCCAAAACAAGGAATAATTACATCAGTATAATAGTAAAGACTCACTTATCGCTTTTGCCACCCTAATTTTGTGACCCCTAAAAATAAATGAACAAAAAAACCCCAAATCCCACCACCAACAATGGGAATTGTGCCTGTTCTTGCATTAAAGGCATACCTAGCAAAATAAGTATTTTTTTTTTCTAGTCCTAAATAACAAGAACTCCCAGTCACTACACTAAATATAAATCTAGTGCTTTGCAATGGTGAATCCAAAGGAGGGAAAAGGAAGGCCATCACTGGTAAACTCCAGTCATCCACCTCCTCCAGCAAATGAAAACCGAGCTTCCACGTATACATTAAACAGTGCCATTGTAATTCTATAGGAATTCAGGACTATATCCTAAACATCATTATGTTTAAGGAGTGTTCCTAAATTTTGCAATAATTGCAGGCTTGAAATGCACTTTACAATACAATGAAAGAATGACGATGAAGTAATGATAGAGACAGTGTCTCTCTCTCAATTGCAATCTAGTTGAGAATACAGCTTCTAGTAAATTAAAAAAAAAAGTCAACACATCAATCAAGATGGGAGACAAAATACGGAGATTGCTTTGTGGTGCTACTGGCTAACATTCAGCTACTCACTAAGGGCAAAACCAAAAAGGTCTTACAGTAAATTTGTCTGTGGGAGACTCTCCCTTCTATTACATAACTCAGTGGGTGCATGTCATGACAACCAAAAGATAATATACCTCTCATTTCTGTTTGACAGATTCATTCAGCCAGGAAAGATAGTAAAATGTTCAATCCACTCTCCACATGTCATTGCCAGTGTCATGTGTCATTGTCACTACCATGCGTCACCTGCTTAACTTAACACATTAATACCAACGTGTCCTAGTGACCAGGGCACTTTGTTATATCAGATGACTTATATATATGTCAGCTGATATAAAAAACAAACATATTAGGGTTCCTTACTGTGAATTTAAGGCCCTTCTCCACAGATATACCTGAACCACCCAAATTCTCCTGTAGGAACTATCTTATATTGCTCAAAACCAGAAAACTCAAGTAGCTACTGCTGATAAAAAAATGTGACTTCATGTTTTACCTTAAAGAGGGATGTAATTAACTGGTGAGATATAGATACCATTTTTCTCACTTTCTCCCTCTGAGGCAGTAAATTATTCATACCCAGTCAAACAGTTCCAACGAGAAAGCTTAGCCTTGTACATGCACCAGTTAAGAAATCAGGTCCTGGAATAAGCATTCAACATCCTTTCAAAATGTGACAGTTGTGTTCCATATCTCAGGTAAGTTACAACCACTTGGCTACAAGCAATTTGCAGTTCTAGTCTACACTGCTTCCTCCTTTTAGCTAGATCACCTCAGTGGTTTCTCTCAGAGAAGGCTCAAAACTAATATTCCTTGTTAAAAGAAAAAAAAAAATAAAATAGAGAAGTCAGTTTAATCATTTAAATGAATCCAGGCTTGAAATGTAGAGAATATGAGTGGTTTCTCTCAGAGAAGGCTCAAAACTAATATTCCTTGTTAAAAGAAAAAAAAAATAAAATAGAGAAGTCAGTTTAATCATTTAAATGAATCCAGGCTTGAAATGTAGAGAATATGAGTGGAATATAAGGTTTTCCTCAGAATCTCTTTCTGCAGATACCTAACTGCCCTAATCTGGCTATATCTCTAAAAATTGAGAATTTACTATTTACAGATGACTCTGGAAACTACTTGCTGCCCTACCTCAACACTGAAACACTGTAGTATTCGGCTTTAGTCTTTTTGCATTTAAGTTTTTGATCTATGAAACAGAGATCATATGACTTTCTAATTTAACAGTTCTCAATGAAGTTAGTTCTCTAAATTTGCATCTGTCAGAGACCTAAACACTGTGGTAGAAGCATTAGAATAAACAAGAGTGTAAAGAGTGGTTTTGTTTCCATTGCCTCCAAAATACAGTAAACTAGAAATCTCCACTAATTGGATATGGGGCTATTAACTGGCACACTAAAACACAGCCTGTTGTGATGATTTCCTTTAGAAAAAGAAGGCAGGTGTAAGTGCTTTACTAGATCAACAAGCACAACTTCAGAAAATACTGAACAGCATCCTTTCCAGAGCCAATTGCACTGCTCTTTACCGGGTGCATCATGGACCCCCTTACATTACATCTTCATCTAAGGTGCTAACAGTAACCTGTTCAGGAACAATTCTGCTACTCTTGAAAGGACTTAACCCATTGACTCTGCAGACTCATTTGGATGTAGCAATGTTGCATGTTTGCAGACACAATTGTCCAGTCCTTTTAATAAATTACCACACATTTACCCACTATACAAGCTTTGTTTTGTAGAATCGAATATCTAAAATAATTATCTGAATGACAAATATTTCAAGTTACTCTTTCTATATAGATACTAATAGGTCTAGAGAATGTCTTTGGCAAAGCAGACTGGACATATTTGTTTCTCATGCTGCAGTGCCTGGGCTGAAAATTGTAATTACACAACGACCCTAATCTACTTCCTCTCCCATTCAGAGGAGCGGTTTACATTCAAAATGATTTCATCTTCCCCTAGCAACCAGGCAATCATGCCTGTTGTACCTATTACATTTTGGTTGTGTAATTAAATCACTGGCTATTATGCAATACAGTAACTCAAACACACAAAGTGTAAATGGATGGGCATGGTACACAGCACGTGTTCAGTCCTTGCAGACCACCGATAAATCAATTTGTCTTTAAGAAAAAAGATAAAAAAGTAAATGCTCATGCCTAAAGCACTGTATTCAAGACAAAGAACAACTAAGAAAAGTACTAAAAAGATTAATAATTATCATAATAATAAATGTGCTGCCTGAATAATCTTCTGCTGTTAAGGAGACTAAGCAAGTAAAATAAGCCAATAACAGTAAAACAAGCTGTAAAATGTCTTGTGACAGCTGAATTTCTCATAGTGGCTTCAAAATTATCTTAGAAACTTTCATTAGACACTTACCTGTCTTGTTGAAGTACATCTACATCAAAATGCCCAATCATCTAGGTCTAAATTATTGCTTTTAAAAATTGAATAAAACATGTATACATATCATATACAAAAGTGAAAGGGTTGATGGGATAAATATGTGAGCTATCTAGAACTCTTTTAAAAGAGTTTAACTCTTTTAAAAACTCTGATGATGTCCCATTAATCCAGTCCCAGGGAAGAGCCTTTTTATGCTGCATAACACACAAACAAAACACATAAGCACTCTCAGTTTCTATGAGGGACAAGCAGCTTAATTTGATCTCTGGTTACAATGTCACTTTTGAACAATGAAGGCCAGCAGGAGTTTTAAGTATTTCATATAATGTTGAACTAAGCAGAACAGAAATATCTACTAGCAAATATATTTTAAACTCTGAAACAGATAAGCAGTTATTGTCATGAACCATAAATGACACATCTGGAACTTTTCAAATGGATTTCCTACTAAAACCATTGCGTGCCTTTCAATAGGCTTTCTCCTGTCTTCTATGTGCAAGTTAGTGTAGCAAGAGAAAGCAAAGAGTAATAGACTTTGGTCAATTGACAATGTCTTCTGGACTAATGGCCTTGAAAATTTTCATCACTGCCAACTTTACTTCCACAGTGAAAATTCTGTAATACAGTAATTACAAACAAAATTGAGAGAATTTCACTGAATTTCACTGAATTTTTTTAGAGTTGGAAGGGACCGTATA
>KZ505679.1:1740417-1754531 GCA_002844005.1 Limosa lapponica baueri | reverse complement strand
AGCGGCCATTAATTTTGGAGTCAATATTTTATCATAAATTTGTAACATATACATAGCACATACTCATAATATGCACTCACTCGTACATAAAAGTTTTAAGAAAATCTCTCTTTTGCATTTAACAAAGCCCAACCATTTCTATTTTGCTAGGTCTCTCTGCCTCTCTCTAAAAAGTTACTTCTTCAACAAGCCATAACATTGTTAAAAAGGTGGATGGGAGGAAGGTTCATTTTGGAAAAAGCATTAAAGCAAGTCCCTTGAACAAGTATCAGACAGTAAAGAGATAATTCAGGACTCTGGAAACACATGGCAGTACTTAACCTTTAAAACAAAATAAAAATTGAATTTCACTATATTTGGGGCTACTGAGGTTTTAAAAATATTTCATGCCTCATTTGCTATAAAAGTTATTATATCTCAGTGAAGTATCAAAGAAGAAGTCAACATACTGATTTTATGGCAAATTGCCAGAATAATTTAACTACTTTGCACCTGGTTATTTGTCCTTTTTTGGTTGATCACTTTTATAATGACTAGTCAGTCAGCTCTGGAGCTGCAGGTTTTTCATCAACAACATACCCTGATCAAAGCAATTTTCATGCTTTGCTGGTAAAAAAAATGAAAAAAGTTAAAAAAGTTAAAAAAAATAAAATAAAGAAATCTTCCAGTGATGGAGAAGGCAGTGACAGTAATAAAACTCCCTAGACTGACTTTTTAGAAATGCCAAATTCACAACCCCACATCGGGTTAGCCTCAGAAAAATTAATCCAGCTGAGATGGACAAGTTTGGTCCAAAATTAAATTTTCAAACTGAAAAATACATGCATTAGATTCCTCATAAAACCCGACCAATGGAACTAACATTAAATTCAGGGGTTTTATTTCATAGATCCTTGAAGAGGAAGAAATGCAAGAAAAGTTGCACTTCAGAAAGTCTGTCTGATATAAAGCTTTAAAACCAGCCTCGTAGGTCAGTGTGGGGAGATAATATTACCTAAATACATTAGTTGTGTAACTTGTAACCCAAAGGAATACACACTCAAATTCACACCCAAAGTTCACCACACACTGGACAACATTTTCAGAAATATTTTCAGTTGTAAAATCACATGAGCTTTCTATTATTTTTTTTTAATGCAATAATTATATCTATCCTTATTTCCTTCTTTGCTGAGAAAAAAAAGGGAAAAGGTCTATATAAAAGACATATTAATACAGACTTAACATAATTAAACACGTAGTTTTTATAGGGGGTAATTTTTGTAAGACTGCCAAAAATAACATAATTTATGCTATCCTCACACAATTAACATGCTTTGTGAGTTTATAGAACCTTCCACTTCTTTTTAAAGTAGACGATGTGCTAATTCTACTGATTTAAAGTCTAGAGGCTGCCCTGTTTAAACTATGTAAATTAACAACTTAAAGCAATTACTCCATCTTATTGTCATCACATCATTAATTCTCTACAGGTTAAACAAATTTGGATTCATATTTGCAACTTCTACATTGCATCAGCAGCTCTTCCAGCATATTATTTTAAGACAAATTAATTAAGACAAACTGGTATTATAATTTGACTAAAATATGCATTTTTGAGAAGAAAAAGAGATTCTGATATTGCTACTGAGTTATAATATACTGCCAAAGATACTTGCGTACATCTCATATATTTCATTTTTGAATCATTACATTCAAGCTGGTATCCTTATGAAAAATGAAGATGGCAAAACATCGGAAGCCATAAGGTTACAGCAAGAATGTCTCCTAGTCTTACACGCTCCTTGTCTTTCATGCTTATTCAGGATTTTTTGTCTAAGTATTACCTAATATACAAATACCTGGGCATGTACTGTGTTTGCTACAATCCAATCTGCTTGTTTGAAACACTGACAATTTGTATCACAAGAAAACAGTACACAGGTAAAAATAAGATCTAAAATGCCGGAACAAGAGAAGGGACTCTGGATTATAAAGTCGTGGTGAGAACTGGATACTGAATTAAGACTTATTCCTGTATCTTCTTTTGGATAAAGATCTGACAGTAGGACATTTCTCCTCTCAGCCCTCTCTTAGCAGCTACGTGCCACATTTATCCATAGTATCTTCACCTCCTCAGATATACCTTCCAAACTACTTGTCTGAACACTCTTTATCTTATTTTTAAGAAAATGAGGTAAGAAATAGATTACACAGTCTTTGCTAGTTCAGTTTATTTTGACTAAATGGGATTAGAGCGAGCTGTAAATTTTGGCAGCAAAGCAGCGACAAGCCATGCCAGGTAGGCTGAAGTCCATAATCTTTTCAGCTGATATAATGGAAGAAAACATTGAACTAAACTGTAAGAACACATATACTTTGGAGCAGAAGAAACTATCTGCAGTAAGCACTGGAGAAGTGGAAAATGACATAACCTTGCCTTACTCTAACACTACAGTGCAGTCCAAGGACAAGCACCATTCAAGTACAACACACTGGGAGACATACTAAAGGATGTGATCTTACCTCCTAACCTACTGCTCTTCATATAATCTGAATAAAGTCATTGTACCATATGTCTTCGTGGAGAAGTTGTACCATGCATAGTACTACCTATCTGTATTCTTTCTTTCTCGTTCTCTCTCTTGAAACATAGAACATATATTTTAATTGTTAAACTGTCATTGAAAAAAATAATAAAAGACTGCTTTCAACTTTTCTGGCTTTTCATTTTTCTCATGCATACCATCCTCACCCATTCTAGCTGCAACACTACTTCTACGATTACATTTTAAATCTGATTTCATATTAATATTTTGACATATAAAAACCTTTCTGAATTTCTAATAGTAAGCAAGATTTGCTTTGCTAAACTGAGTTCATGAAAACATCATTTCTCAATATAATAAGACTCCTTTATTAGTATTCAGCTTTAGAGTGAAGACATTACATTTCAAAAGACAGATCTTTTACAGAATGTATTTGTACTAGAGACACCTCTTTTGGGTACTGTACTCACAGCTCATCTGTGACCTGCATTTTCTCTAATACAAGTTTTTGATCCTTATGTCAAGCAAAACAGCAATACTGGAGACAGTAGCCAGTTCATTCCCTATATCCTGTCTGCCTACATATGACATATTCTTCAGGTTACTAAATGGAAGTGGGAAATATATATTTTATGATAAAGTGTAAAAATAAACTAAAACAGATGGTGGGAATCCTCAGAAGTCCACTTAATTCCTAGATGGATGTAAGGAAATGCCATGTTGAGCTACATCCTGAGATGAGAAAACAAAGGAAACTCGTAGTTATCTGAGGGAATTATCAAAACAAAATGTAACAGATATTGCTAGTGGTAGTCTGAAATGCTACAGAATGCTCACTTCATCTTGGTAACATGGCATTTTATATTCATTTTATCCTCTTTCAAACACATTTTATAACATTTCACATTAGGAATAAAAGTAATTTAAAGGTGCAGCAGCAATTTAACACAAAAACATCCACTTCCTTAAACTCTGGGCCACTTTACAGAGTTAAGCCTTCATTACAGAAACATTGCCTTTGGCCATCAGAGATAATGAGGTTCATCCACACACACTGATACACTGAATAACTAATGGCAAAATAGAACAACTGAAAGCATTCATGGCTTTGCAGTCCCATGATATTAGATTCCCCCTCAAAAAAAAAAAAGAAATGTTGAAATATATAAATATAATTAAAACAGGAGATGACATTGTCCACTCACCCCCTTTTTTCTTTTTTAATCCTATTTTTGCCATTTTACGGGCTGCAAGGCTGGAGACAGAAAGACAAGTAATTTGGCATCCATTCTTCTGCTGAAAATGAGTAGCATTATAAAATTTTATTCAGTCATTCATTCAAGGTGACAATGCACTTGACACAGGACAATAAGAATGTAAATTTAAAATCTTCAGATACAAAGACAACTACTTGGTCACTGTACTGCATCAGCTCATTTAAAACTACTCAAATTGCATGTCCCAGTATGATGCAAGTAAGGAATTTTGGGATTTGTGTGTCAAATAGACCTTCCAATATTCATCTATTTGACCCAACAAAGACCTATTTCAGGAAGAAATCTGATTTGAGCCTTCTTTAACACTTTTTTTTCCAACTCAGATTTTTCAAAAATCCTAGACTGGAGTATTACCTTGGTTAGCGCAGTGCAAATTTACTAGCTCCAGTGACACCACTCTAATTTAAAAAACATGTATAAAAAAAGCTTTAGAACAGCTTGTTTTGATTGTTGTAAAAAGTTAAGACCTTTTATTTCATTAACTTCTAAATATGGTTTTGAAATTTAAGATTAATCATTTGGAATTGAAATTTGGCCACTTATATCCCCACAAAAGGATATCAGTATTTGCAAGATCAGCTTTCCTTTCTATTAACTCCTTGTATTTCATTTCAAAGTTCTTACAGGACTTTAAAATGGAAAGGACTTAAGGACTTTAAAATGGAAGTATTTCTTATTTGTGTTTTCAATTAAAAAAAAAAAGAAATGATCCCAGTGCAATAAGTAAATTTTGTATAAGTTCTTGAGATAAAGTTAACATTACATTGCACATAGAAACTAAATCTACGTAATGACTTTTAGAAAGCTGTCCAAATGCAGTATGTACAATGTTTGTGTTGCCATTTTGTTCCATGACAGGCTTCAGGAACCATCAGATTAACAGCAAAAATATTTTACAAAGTTTCTGAACTTTTGAGGTTTTTGGCTCACAGAATTGTCCATTCTATGCCACGGGGTTTTAAACAGACCTCTTACTGGATGAGGTATGAATTTCAAATAATAAATAAGCAACAAAATTTGGTTCTAACGATCTCTTTAGATACATTTTCAGACACAGTTTTTTGGCACAACAGGCTTAAGACACTATAAATACATTATTATTCATCACCTAGCTGTAGATTTTTTTGCAAAAATTTACCCTAACAATGAAGCAAACCTACCTATCTATTTCTCCTTCTACCTTCAGTTAATATAATTCCACAATTGGCAAAAGGAGAAATGTATCTATTTTATTTGGGAAGCTAATGTCAAAAGTGCAATCAAATAAAAAAGTAGAATGCAGGTGGAACATAAAATCTCTCTTCAACCACCCACCGATCAAATAATTACTACGCAAGTGCTGTTATTATCGTTGCTTGGTGATTTTTTTTTTTTTCTTAAATAAAATAGAAAGACTTAAACTTCAGGTGATTGCTAAAAATCTTACCTCTGCAAGCCCTGTAACAGAGAAGAGACAGATGTTGTATTTCAGATCAACCTTGTGTTACTCTTTAGGTTACAAATTTCTCGCATTCTACACAACTTCATAAATTGTGGAGGGCGGGGGGGGTCTAAGATATTTAATATTTTCCTGGGGAAGGGAAATTGTTTCAAAGAAAAGAATCTATTGTAATTCAAATGGAAGTATATGTTTCAAAACATTTGGATGAGAGAATTAATTAAGGAAACAAAATAAATATCAAACCGAGTTCTCCTCCCACTCACATTAATTTCATAGCAGTACAATACCATCATCTTTCATAAAATTTTTCCCAATTTACCATTGTAATAAGAAGCATGGTGAATATCAATAAGGTACTTCAGTTCAGGCAGCATAATAACACAAAAACAATCAGATACTAGATGATACTGAAAGGATTCACAAAATTATCACCAGTGGAGGAAAACACTCTCCTTACTATGTTCTCTGAAAACTCTCACTATCAAATATCATTGCCGTTAGGAGGCAGATACATTCAAAACCATGAGCAGCACTCAATAAAAATATCCAAAGTTTTAATATTAATTCAAAACCAAAGCCCTGTTTCTTTTTATTTAGTCATTGTTGATATCTATAAGTTTAAGAAATGTAATGATTCAAGATCATAATTCTTCTACTAACTTCTTATTTCCACAGGTATGATAAATTCAATAATAACCATATTATATGGTCTATTCTATATGTCATAACAGTCCTTAATAAGCACAGATGCTGTTCTAACACTGCTATAGTTGACCTGAAAGGGATGGAGGGACTGAGTCTAAACAGAAATAGTCCACTAATAGTCCACTACAGAAATAGGCTGTAGCTGAGAAGCATTACATCTGAAAACCAGACATAGAAGTTCCTAATTTTTAGCTATTTAACAAAAGACTTTCTCTTTTCTCTTTGGTTTGGAGTAGATGGCAAAAAGCAATTCAAAGACAGCTTACGGATGCCTTTTCAGCATATGCAAATTGTCAGGACTATGTCATTATCAAATTTTGCTGCATTGCTGCATATCCTGCTGTCCAGAGTATAAACAAATACATAAAATGACAGCAGAACATGACATTTGAGAGTGTTAGACCTTCTACACCAACTTCTTAGAACTAACTCTACAGAGAGAACACCTCCATTTTCAATGCACTCAGTTTCTATATGAGCAAAAGCGCAAATACAAAAATAATATGAAGAGCTGTGACCAGTACAGTGATTTTATGTGTTCATTTATGTTTTCACTTTAAAGGCTACACAGGACAGGAAGATCCATGGGCTTATTGCAGGTATTTCAGAGCTGGTTATTTTAAAAAGATAAGATATACAACAGGACTCCAAGTTATCATGAGGGCTATTATGAAGGTCACTGCGTACTCTCTCAATCAGTGTCCTGCAGATTACAAGATCCCTGCTCATAACCAAAAAACTGCTCATTTTCCAAAAACCTAGTTCAAAAGTGGTATGGAAAGCTTCCATAAATTAAAGGTAAATAAATGCTACTCTCTTTTCATGCAAAATCCCACTGTGAGATGCCTCATTTATTCTGGCTTGTCTGTCTTGGTTTCCTTACATGCAAAACAGAGATAACTTCAGCCACCCCGGGTGCACGAGGGAAGAATATGGTGATAGATAGGCAGTTAGTTAACATTCCTGAAACACTACCTATGTGTTAAAATATTCTAAAATAAATGGAAATAAATGGAGTAAGCTGTCAATTTTCATCATAGAAAAATCTCATGTCTTTTAACCCACAGTTGAATGTATTTGTTTACACTCTGGACAGGAGGCTATACAGCAATGTTGCAAAATTTGATAATGACACCAGTCTTTTAAATTAGTGAAGTCCAGAGGTACCAAACAATATTATGTACTTTGGCAGCACAATGGCAGATTAAAATTGTGCAAGTCAAGTCATGCTGTGAAAATTTGCATGAGTCATATACATTGTTGAGTTTTAAATTAACTGTGTCTACTCAGCAAAAGTCTTGACATGTCGCTGCAAGTGAGCACACTGAAAACATTAATAGTGCTGAAACAGCTATAATAGAAATATCATCAAAATGGTAAGGTGAGTGAAAAGATGGATGGAAAATAATGAAAAATATTTTGCTGGAGGAATATTAATTATATTCTCCTAGATACTATTGTGTTCCATTCTATATACTCCAACTCAAAGTGAAATATTGCAGAAGTTTGGAGGGCTACAGAAGGATTTAGAAGTACCTCCAGAGGTAGGTAAAGAATAATTTAGAAATGAAAAAAATTTAGAAGGGTCATTATATACTGATTCTGTGCAGAGACATCTGAAAAGATTAAAAGCATTTAATGAACGTTGAAGAAAACAGAGCCAGACCAACTCAACCATCTTCATTCAGAAAAGCAAACTCAGTAAAGACTGAATGGAAAGAAACTTAAAAATTATTACTTTAAATAGTTCACAAATTGCCGTTATGAAAGACAGAGTTCAGAGACTCAGTAGAATTCAGAAAAGAATAAGCATGTAGACAAAGGTATCCATCCTAGACACAGTTAAATTGGGTATTACAGTAGGGGATACAGGTTTCATCTCCCTCCAACTTTAAATGTTAGACAATTTCTAATTATTAGCAGTAAAAAAGAATTGTATTTTAGTGCTTTCTATTGTGTTATTGTTTGGGAAAAGATTTACTGCTGTCAGCATTAACGAACTGACAGTGGTTTTGTCACTGGCAGGGCCAGAGATCTCATTTAATACAGAGATAATCTTTCCAAATTCTTCAGTCCCAGGGCTTTAAAACACAGTGGTAATAACCACATTCAAAACTTCTTTGACATTGTAAAACAGTGAGTCCATCTTGAATTTATGTAAGTGAGGAAAATAGTGAAAACAACTTCAATCAAATTACAAGGGCTTTTCACTCCGTGAAATCTCCGAGGAGATTTCACTCCGTGCTTGTGCTGGCGTCTCTCAGTCCTGATATCCAAAACACCTGGTTGCCAAATCCACAGACTACACAAAGCAAAGGCTGGCAGCTACATCTTTGGTGACATATGTTTGGTTTGCTGTGTGTTCAGGCAGGGAACAGGATGAGATTACTAAGCGTATCATCTGAGCCTTTTGCTGCAGTGTTTAATTGGCGAATTAGAGACTGGAAGAGGAAAGAGTAAAAAAACCACCATTTTGCCATTTGATTGAAAGTATTTAGTGACAGAGAAATCCACACTATTTAGTGTGCATTTTCAAAACAGAAGCAGAATTCTGTCTGTGTTTGCATTGTACATTTATGAAAATGGCTACTGAGCAAAACAAAAAGCATATAAAGCTCACACTTTTTATGCTCACACAGCATTCCCTTTTTTATAGAGATTATAATTTAATCCCTGGTATTCAAATATTTACATATTAAAAACTAAGCATGAATATTCTGTCAGATTTAGAATTACATGTAGGTTTTTATGTATTCATTTGAACTTGGTGTCCATATACTGCTAAAGAAGTCTCTTAAATTACATGTATTCTCAGTTACTTTACTGTGATTTTTTTTTTCCCATGGCTGATATTCATCCAGTGCCATTATAACTATTCTGGTTTTGATTCTGATTTTTTAATACCAATTCATTTGCTGAAAAATCTCAACTTGATGACAAATGTCAACACTTCTTTTCAAAAAAATAAAACAGAAGCTGGGGGAAAAAAAATATGTTTCTAACTTCTTGAATAGTTTTCAGCTTGCACATACTCCTTCTTACAGATTTTTTTCATTTTTTCTACATACAGATGATAATTGCATACACTATAAATCAAACAAAATTTGATTGTGATGAGAAGAAACAGCCTGACAGAGAAAACACAAAAACATCTTGTGCAGGGAACTGATTTTTTGGGAGGGTTATTTTTGGTGGGTTGTTTTTTTTTTTACTCACAAAAATTAGTGTTCAGTTAGCACAATAGTCACCTGAACTCACTGACATGTAGCGTGGGTGAAAAAATTTGTAAGTCCTTCTTCATTTGTACTGACTACAAATGACAAATTATTATAAAAAACAGTCTCCTGGTCCTATTACAACCTCCTTTTTTCTCCCACTCTCTTTCAGAAAAAGAAAGGAAAAAAATATTATAAATTATATTACCTATAGTGAATTTTTTTTCCTCCTTAACAATTTTCTGATGCTTTCTGAATAGGGTACTTGTAAGCACCATGCTTTGAGGTGCACTGCCTACATCTCTATTCTAGCCCTACCTGTAAGGGGGACTGGATTGAGAGGGAGAACTGAGAGAAGCACAGTGGAGAAAGCCCCACATTCACCCCACATCTCTGGGGTGAACAGGCCCACTTCCCAGTGGTTTCCATACGCTCATTCCCACAGAGGAGTGATTACAGGCAATATCTGCCTGAGGATACCTAAGATAAGACTGTAAGCAAGAGGCTTGTGGTCAAACACCACAAGAGGCAGCAACTCAGCTCCCTTGTGCCCACAAAGCTCTGGGGAAGCGCTGTTGACATCTGATAGATAGGAGCAGCTATGACTTACTGGTTCCATGGGGAAGATCAAAACCATGGCAATGTGTGTGGAGTTTTTACAGAATCATAGAATCATTTAGGTTGGAAAAGATCATAAAGTCCAATCATTAACCTAACATTCCCTAGCACCTAGTGATGGTGACTCAACCACTTCCCTGGGCAGACTGTTCCAACACTTGACAACCCTTTCAGCAAAGAAACTTTTCTGAATATCCATCTAAACCTCCCCTGGCACTTTGGAGAAGAGACTGACAGCCACCTTGCTACAACCTCCTCTCAGGTAGTTATAGAGAGCAATAAGGTGTCCCCTCAGCCTCCTTTTCTCCAGGCTAAATAACCCCAGTTCCCTCAAAAGACTTGTGTTCCAGACCCTTCACCAGCTTTGTTGCCCTTCTTTGGATACACTCCAGCACCTCAACGTCCGTCTTGTAGTGATGGGCCCAAAACTGAACACAGTATTTGAGGTGGGGCCTCACCAGTGCCAACTAATGGGGGATGATACCTTCTTAGTCCTGCTGGCCACACTACTTCTGATAGAAGCCAGGAGGGCATTGGCCTTCTTGACCACCTGTGCACACTGCTGGCTCACATTGTCAGCTATGGATAAGCACCCCCAGGTCCTTTTCCACTGGGTAGCTTTCGAGGCACACTTCCCCAAGCCTGTAGTATTTCATGTGGTTGTAGTGATCCAAGTGCAGAATCTCCTTGATTCTTGAATCTCCTACCATTTGCCTCAATGCATCAATCCAACCTGTTCAGATCTCTCTGTATAGCCTGTATACCCACAAGCAGATCAACACTCCTGCTCAATTTGGTGTTGTCTGCAAACTTACTGAGGGTGCACTCAATCCCCTTATCCAGATCATTGATAAAGATATTGAGCAGAACTGGCCCCAATACTGAGCCGTGGGGAACACCACTTGTGACCAGCCCTCTTTGCGCCTGGCCATACAGCCAGTTTTTCACCCAGCAAAGAGTACACCCATCCAAGCCATGAGCAGCCAGTTTTACCATGTTTGGAAAACATGTCACAAAGTGAGAGAAAGTTTACAGTTGTGGGAGTATGGAAAAGCTTGTGTTACCACAAAAAGCAGCAGCACTAAGTGAGTCCAGGGTAAGCAGTCACCCAGAGCAAAGGAAACAGATTGCAGGTTTGAGATTTACAGGTTTGAAGGCAATTTAAAAAAATGTTTGTTTTAAAACATACTTATATTTTTTCTTCTTAAAGCAAGAAGACAGTATAGCACTTGAAAAATCTATGAAATTGTATGGAAATTCTGCATACTACAGATATTGTTGCTAGGATTGGAAAAGGTAAATGCACCAAGGCTTTCAAGTCATCTACAGCATTGTCAAAGGACATACAGAGATGGAATAGACAAGCAAAACCTCTAACAGCCAGTGCAGAGCAAGAGAAGCTCACATCACAAGATCAGCAACCCAACAGAACAGGTGACAGAAGCGAGGGATCTGGCAACCACAACCTATAACTGAGGTGCCACTGCAGGAGATATCTGACATCTTCCTTACGAAAACACAAGATAAGGAAACTAAAGGAACATATGCCATGTGGGAGTCACCAGGATGTGTGTTGTCAGTGCCAAAAAATTTAGTGTGCTTTTCCTTTAACTGAGCAGAGGAGGTGAGGGTTCCTTACCTCCAGTGCTGAATACCAGAATACCAGTGCTGAAGAGGACCAACTGGAGCAGGCCCAAACAAAAAGCAGGCCCTGGTCTGGGGAGCGTGGCTGCCCACTCATTTTGTCTCTGTGTCAGAAAGCTATGTTAAGGGAATTCAGTAGGGATACCATCATCTAACAGTCAAAAAAATGGACTTTTGGTTTTGGTTTTGGTTTTTTGCAACCATTCTTGCAGAGTTGTGACTTTACTAATTAGCTTCAAGTTAAGCCACAGAGCCACTCCTGTGAGTTACTAATATGTGTTTTAAGGGACTGCTTTAAAAACCTCACACTTTTGCTTAAGTAACACAGAAACTTAAATTATAATAAAGGAAAACAGTGGAGAATTTTGACCTGTGTGAACTGCTGGAAGAAACTAGGAAGGAAAGGTGATTATTCTCTCCTCTGTTTCTCCGTATACGGCCTTTAAGAGAGGAAAGCCTTTGTCTGTAAGGTAAATGCTCTCACTCTTGGGAATGCTGGCACAAAGGGATATACAGGTAGATAATCAGAGCAGAAACATACTCTGGGAAAATAAGTGGTTTTTGGTTAATTGTGGGGGGTTTTTTCCCCCTCTAACTTCACTTCCAGACTGACATCCACCCCCACCACCCCCGCCCCAAAAGAGAAGCACATTACTGGTACTAAATACATTATTTTAAACTCCTTTTGATAATACAGACTAAATTCTCAGATGAGTTAAACACAGTAGATCTTCTTCAGATACCTTATTTCTCTTTAAGAATATTTATATATGGAAGAGCAACTATTATTTTAAAATATATACTCTTTAACCTAAGAGAGAATCCAATTTCCCTAAAAAGTCAATTTACTGTCATAGAATCTGTGGTCAAATTTTCTGCTACTGTCAATTAACTAGATTATTATTATGATTATTATTAAATTATATTATTATCATTTAAATTATGTGGTTCCATGTACTAACACTAAGTTGTAGAGGTTTGCTTCAGTCTTGCATCTGTATGATCGTTCAGTGAAACAAGAATGTTCATCCCCTTGAAAGATAAACCTCAGTTTAGAGCACAAAATAGAACAATTCTGACATATCAGACAATTTAAACAAAACAGAATATAAGAGATATCCTCCATGTTTGGGAAAAAGTCAGACAAAAAAATCACCATTATGATATATTAATTCTTTTGTGCTTTTAACATTACAATTCTTCTAGTAATCGTTCCTCTACTCTCCTCTCCAAGGCTTTCACATAAAAAATAAAAATAAGGAGTTTGCACTTTAATGTCTTGGTGATATGCTTGTCACAGTGTAAAAGAAAGATCTAAGTGAATGGTTTCTTTTGATATCTGTCTCTCACAGTACTGTGCCACATCTAGCAATGTGAAAAAACCCAACTGCATGTTAAGGAAAAAAAAAAAAAAAAAGAAGGCTTGTGGTACAGAAAGAAAAGGTGACACTCTTACCCAATATTTTGGGAAAAAAAGAAAATAAATTCACTACTATATTCCAAATTGACTTCCACAGAAAGATTAATCCTGTCTGGTGAGGAAATGATCATTTATTTATTGATTTATTTTTAGGGAAACTGAAACAATATTAGGACAACTGAAGCAGAAATCAGTATGTCAACAATCAAACCAAAAAATACCATTCAATAAACCTACCACAGTGCAGCACTTTGGTATGACTATGTCCAGAGTGCCTGATTTTAATCTCCTGATGCAAGAAGCAAACTGACTTTTTAAAAATAATTTTGCTTTAAACTTGCAGGCATCTCAAAATCATGCAGGAGAAATTATCTTCCCCCCCCCCAAACAGCTATAGTCATGTTATTATTAAAAAAAAACCAACAACTCAAACAACAACAAAAACTCAACAAGTCAAACCCCACAACTCTTCCATAGGCACACATCTGTTGTATTAAAGTACTGGTTTAATTGTATATTAAGAAAACAGCTCTAAATTGTTGGGGAAGCAACATAAAATGGCATTTTTCCACTCAAGTAAAACTCTTGTTAAGGTTGATTTAATGTAAATAGAAATATTGCTCTAACATATGCAACTTTTTAATATTGTTGGATTTCAGAATGAAACTTCTTGAACCGAATCACTTTCTCCCTAAGTGTAGAGCCCTGTCATTATGGAAAAAACCAAATCAAACCCACACCCAAACCCCATCAATCCCAACTTATTTAGAAGTACAAAAAATTGTTTAGGTGTCAAGAATTACTCCAGGGTTAAGGCTGCATCCATGCTTCTAATTATTAGCATACCTTATTACCTACTTCATTAATTTTTTTGTTAAAGAATTCAGCTGAAGAGGAATAAGATAATTTTCTCACCTCATTCACTTGCATAATCACAATCCTGTGAAATAATTAACTTTAAAATTAGAACTTGATAATGCAACTTTTTTTAGAATTGCCATACTGACCAGTTGCATCCAGCCTAGAACCTCTAATGGTAACCATTACAAGCTATTTGAAGAGAACACAGGAAAAAAGCAGTTTCAGAATAATATTCCACAGAGGAACTACCTTCATAAAGGCTACAGAATTAGAAAAGAGAGCAAAATTAAAATGTTAATTGACAATTACCCTTCTTTCAGGAAAAGTTTTTGTAAAATTTAGTCCAATCCTATCAAAAAACTTGAACTGTTAATACAAAAGCAAGCAGCATTAAAAAAAAAAAAA
>KZ505679.1:1726146-1737058 GCA_002844005.1 Limosa lapponica baueri | reverse complement strand
GGATATTATCTTATATTTAACTTACCAAGTAGCAATGACATCTATTGAGTTTTTAATGAGAAATTAGATAAATGTATTTAACACTTTACTGGATGACAGGGAAAGAGTTTCAAGTGACCATATATATCATGCTATGGCTCTGATAAAAAAAAAAGCTATTTGCATATTTTTATATTTGCTTAAACTTTGAGTCTGAATATTTTTTTAAACTGTTCTATAAAATGGGTTGAACTAAAAAGGCAGAATTTAATCCCAAAGAAGTTGACATTCATGGAATTCATCACATTCATAAAAATACAGTTTTGTGCAAGCACTGTTCAGTTCCACATGAACCAACTTACTCACTGTGCTGTAAAGAACTAGGCTTACTTTAAATGTAGCACTGAGGACAGAGTGCACTGAAGATGGAGAAAAAAAACATAAAGGGAAAATACTGTCCCACTACACAGACAAAAGTAAAGAAGGAACTAAAGAGGGCCATAACCCATAATTCTTTGAGTTACCAGCATTTGGGACAAACAAAAAAATTGTCTTTCCAGTTTAACAATAATAATGTTCCCAATAATAGCTCAAACATAGCTTTACAATGGATACATCCTCAAACCTATTAAAGCCACAACTATCATAGCTGTCTGCCACAAGAGCTTCAGAAGACAGATACTTTATAACTGGAAGCTATGAAAGCATTGGAAAAAAATTAGACTCATCTTTTGTCCCTAATTTTCCCTGAAGACTTTGACATCCACTCTGGCAATAGGAAATACGTAATAAAGATAAATGACTCTCAATTTCTTGTACATTTGAATATTTTCAAGAATTTAAGAACTAAAATCCCCTATTTTCTTTAATATTACATTTCAAAATAACACAAAATCAAGTATGCGTTTATACGTGCTTTCTTAGTAAGAAGTTCTTAAGAGTCTCTCCAAGGGCATACCTGGATGTGACTACAGGGTGACTGAACACTGGCATTTTCTAGACATGTTGTGTGTCAAACTGTTGAGCATTTCCTCCTGAAGATCAGCCCAGCACAAGCACTGAACCTTAGGTAACCTGAAAACTTCTAAATTCAAGTCCTTCAATGCCTTAAAATTACACACCATTTTTCATGCCACGTGAAGACCATTTATGTGCATCCCTCTAGACCTGAGGAACACTCACCTTCCCGTTATCACTTTAAGCTATACTTTCCAAATTGAGGTGATCACTTCCTTTCTAGTTTGTTCACAGTTTATTTGAGGGGGAGAGGAGGAGTGTTTCCCCTCCAGCACTTCCTTACATAAAGAAGTATTAACCACAACCCAGAAAAGATCACAACCATCCACATTCTGAAATCATTAGGCTGCTTCATCATGGAATTTCAAGATCTATAACTAATAATTATTTATTATAGTGTGCAGAAGAATGTTTGCCAAAATTTCAAATTGCGATGAATAAAGCCCTAAAGGTCATAAGATTAATGATGTTTGCCTACCCGGCTCACTTTTCATCATGAGCTTGAAAGTCTCAAACAGTTTTCTGATGAATAGGAAGCCAGGCAAAAAAAGCTGAGAAGGGATTAAAAAAAAAAAAAAAAAAAAAAAGGCGATAAACAAACCGCAAGTCTTAGATACGATCAGAGCTGACTCAGAATGAGATTCAAGAGCTACTGAAACATGAGTTAATAAAAGCAGCAGGACTAATGCACTTTATGATGTACACAGGCTGAAATTGAGACTGGGGTGGGAAGAAGGGAATTGACTGAGCTCAAATGCATTGCTCTTCTCTTTCCCTTTGGGAAAAATATAATTTGAAAGGTTAGAACAGGAAGATAGATCAAGAAGGAGGAAAGCAGTAGAGAAAGATTATTTTTTCCAAAGGAGTGACAAGTATGTCCCCCCTCAATAAGAACCAAGATTAACCCCCCCCCCCAAAAAATTTATTCTTTCTTGTTTAGTTTAGTGCAAAAATGGTGCATAAAGTCAGGAACTGAATTATGAATAAAGGCCTTCAACAGCATGAAAGTGGATTTTCTTGTCTTTTCAAAAAGCCCTCAAGAGACAGCATGCAATCTTCTCTAATATTGCCCCAAATGGTGATGGGAGTTGTGAACTCAGCAGATGTGCACAGCTTGACCAGGCATGCAATACTTGTGGAAAAAGTATGGAGAAAATGAAAACAGCTACAGGGATACATACAGACAGGCAACCTGTAAGGACATCAAGAAGCCTATGACAAGACTTGCAACACAAACAATGAAAAAGCAAGAAACTTCAAGCTCAAAGCTTGAAGTGAAGCATCACATTTCTTTTTTAATTTTCAGTTGAATTAAAAAAAATAAGTATCAATGTTACCGTCTACTACCACGATTAAAATCAAGTCATACCAATTAGCAACAGTCATTACAAACTCCTAAAGGCAGAATAACTTTCAGTATCTTTTTCTTTCAAGAAGAAATAAAGAGATTTGGTTCACACTAGTTGAGTAAAGTTGGATATTCTGAGATAATAACTACCTTGATCTCTGAATTGAAGTTTATTGCCAAAAAGAATACGTAAGTAAAAACATGGAAACAGAGAGCCTACACAGAAAGGAACTGTAAATATCTCAACACAGCTGCTAGCATCAACTAATGACAGATGTGAGGCAGAGCTGCCCAAGCCATGAACAAGACAAGACACATAAGGAGCGTTCATATCACCTCTGGGGCTAGACACTTACTTCAGGTTGTGCATAGAGTCGGAGAAGCCCACGTGCAGCTGGTGAAGTGCTGGGCTGGACCAGAATTGGAGATACCAGGCTCACTTCAGGACTTCCTTGATACATTACAGAGTCTTGAGAAAAGGATTTAATTCCCTTTTGAATTTCATTCCCTGTTTATGCTGCCTCAAACACACAGAGTAAACTCTTTGAGGGCCATTGTTTTATTCTATATTATGACAGTGTCACATAAGCACGATCTTGGATAAAAGTTCCCAATCAGAATTAACAATTTTGAGTAGAGGACACATTTGGAGCAGGGTAGAGACATGCAGCATCGAGAGGACAGTATGTGGAGGAGGTCAGGGTGCTGCTGGGTTTAGGTTCAGCGAGATGCAGAAGCAAAGACGACAAAGGATCCACAAAAGAAAGAAAAATCCTTAGCAATAATATCTTGCCCTTTTGAGGGGTTACATTTCCAACCCCCAGGGAATTTCAAGTAACATGCTAAACCTCCACTTTGGGAAAGGAAAATATGAGCCAGCACACAAGCCTTGAAAAGATTTCCAGTGTCTGGTTGAAGTGGTTTCCATAATGCAAATCAGTAATTCTCTTTCCAGGTTCTTTTTATTCTCTGTAAAACAAATCATGAATTTGATTATTTTAGCAAATTACAACACCAATTTTTATGCTGCTGCCTTCCATCTCCAGTGAAGCACACCATGTCCAAGATTAATACAGCCTGATGCACAATGGAACATTACAAAAATTATGTATCTTTTTTCCCTTAGTAAGACTGCTACCACCAATAGCAGACTTGAATCTGCCAATTGTAATTACAACTCTAGGATTTTATTGTCAAATACATTTCCCAGATAAATGGTTCTTGCCTTTTCAATGAATTTGACTGATGGGCTGAGCATGGAGTTATCTTTTTTAAAAGCTGGAACGTATGGGGTAATACAAATTCTCTTGCCTTTTTATAGGCTATACAAAACCTTTTTTTACAAATGTATTTTTATTTTTAGTGCTTGTCTCTTATCTGTATGGCTTATTTTACATGAATCTGCACTGCTTTGCAGCAAATCAGATTCAAGTGTATCATTTGTGAGCTACATACAAAGACAGCAGTAAGAGCACTAATCTGTTCTTTTCAGCACACTAGGTCTCAAGAAGCTTGCACAATCCAGCATTAACAAGCTATTTATTTCATTTACCATCTTAATGACTAAAGGAAAAAAAAAAGAAAAAAGGAAACGATGATTGCTTGTTTGTTAATGAAAGGGTGCTGTGGTTAACCACCGGAAAGACTATTAAGCATCATAAAATTGCCCTTGAAACTCAACACTTTTAATATCTCATCTGATGTGACACACTGGCAATGCATAAGAACTAAAAAGATCAATAAAGGTTTCACCTAACTCCCAATTAGATAATTTCACAGATTTGGGGAAGAAAATAAAAATAAACTAGAAAGGATAAAAATAGAAATATTAAAGCAGATTAGATTATTGAACAGTGAAAGATGACATGGATTGAGTTTTCATTCTTTTATGATGCTAAGTTATCTGCCTTATAAAAATGTGGATGTGGACCTATGCATTGCCTGTATTTTTGTCTCCCTATCAGAAAACTTGTAGGTCCTTGCTAGATTAACAAGCATCTTCATAAAAATGGAAAGCAAAAGAACGACTTTTGAGGTTAGCTTCCCACTCCTGATATTTTCCTTGCTCTCTATATCGGGAGCCTTGCAGAAGACACTGTGTTGAGGAGTTGACAACCTTAAACAAACCCTGTTTTCTCTATTGTTCCTTGTACTCAGGGCTTGAGCAGCCTGTATGTCACTAAGTAGTACTCGCTGTAGAGGAACCTGTTGGTGTGGCCCGTGCCAGCCTGTGCTGTGTTGGTGGGTGTTATGATACAGATAACATCCCAGCCTGTCAGGAAACTTTCTGCTAGCTGAACAGCTTCCTAATATAATCTGTAACTTGTAACATGTTTAGGAACAGTAAAGTCTATGTGGATCAACAGGTACAATGAAGTGATTCTGACCAGGAGGCAGCTCTATCTCAAGGAGTCGGTGATCCACATAACAGCTAACCTGAGTTCATGCAGACCTGTGCTGTGCTGCACGATGCCTTGGCTGCAAGGCAAACTCAGCCAGTTGATCATAAAAGTGGAGCCTGTCAACAGTTCCCACTCGGTACCTGCAATTGTACCACCTGCATGGCCTCACCTTTATCTAGAAGTGCAGCAAGACATCCTCTTGAGACCGTCCTTTACGAATAGAGTTGTTTTCTTGTAAGAAAATTAAATATAATAGCTCAAAGGATCAGAAAGGAGGAACAGTATCTCTGCAGCCTGTCATGGGAAATCCATGCATGGTCTGGCTGATGATGCATGAACATGGGGTGCACAACATCTAAAGGGACATAAGATTTATTACCTATATATAGTCTTCTTTGGTTTATATTGTATTAAAAAAGCTATTTTATTAAGATACTTTTTGTTGGCCCATCTCTCTCTCACACCACACCTCACCCTGTGATGCAGAACTGTCTCTGAGGTTAAAAACTTCCTTTGTCAGCAGATCACTAGATTACATTTCTGGCTATAAACGCCACTATATTTTCCACTGATTACAGCCTGTCCCAAATTCTCAGTTAACGTTTAACTACTCAATTCTCAACTCTGCAATTAGCATTAGAAACTTAGTCCTCAAAGAAAGAGGGCTAAAGCTACAGTATAAAGTTACTGTCATGCTATCTGGAACATCTGGCATTAAGGCATTGGAGACCAAAGTGGGACTTCCAGGTAAGACTTGAGGTTTTGAAGAAGTCACTCAGAACACCAATTGGCCAGGTGTAACCTAATCTAACCATAGGAAATGCTCAGGAAAGAGAGAGATCTTAAGTGACATCCCTTTACCAGGCTTAGTTCCCATGTTTTGTAGTACCTATAGACACTTCTACCATGTAAAAGCATCAGTCCTAAACCTGCTGTCTTGACAGTAGAAGCTTATAGCCTGTCTTTCTGCACAGCAAAGAACTAGTTTCTGTCTTTCTAGATAAGTCATAGGAGGCTGGAGAGTAAGTGGAAAAATATATTTCCCCCACAACCTCAGGTTTGTGCATGAAATTGCAGCCAAGCTGCTTGACAGCATCTGGACTACAATACTTCCAGAGCCGCAGAAAAAGAAAAATTTAATTATAAAAATGACTATGGATGTAAGAATATTCACAGGTTTTCAGTAGTTTGCAAAATTTTGAATATTCAAGTTCTGGACTTAAATCAAATGAAGGCATCCTAAAACTCAGTTCAGACACCAAGTCCTTTCATAGATTTAGACAGATACATATAAAAAGGCAATACCAGATATGTACTTAAGCAGCTTATCAGTAAATATCAAGATATCCCTGTATGGATTACAGATCCTGAGAACCTCCTGCTCACCCATCCTTTATGTGTTGATTACATTACATTAAAAGTACATTTAAAATAGCTTACAAAGTCTATGTGCACTGTTTCCTGTTACTATAAGCTCCGTAAACAGAAGATCTATGATTATGCTTACTGATTTCTCTAAGTAGGCTGAGATTTTAAATACTGCAAAAGCCTACTTATGACAATAGATATGAAACATCAATATAAATTAGAATATAGGCTGATTCAGGGAGTTTATGAAGTTTATAAACTCTGCCAATTTATTGAAAGAGTTTATGTTCTCTCTAAGCACTTCATTTCATGGATCACAATTTTTACAGAGCACTCTGGAAAAAAGTGTCAGTACTTATATCTTATGATCATCATGAATGGTATGTAAGAGATGAAGATGTAACAAATACTTTTGGCACTTTCCAGACTGTCACCCTGGTCTCACAATTAGGGTTTGGGTTTTTTCCCCCACCTCTGAGGTATGAGTTTATTTATATAATGTATACAAAAAGAAGCAGACGCCAAATCCTCACTTCTTTGCAAAACTCAGGCCTAAGATTTAGCATCATTCAAGCCACTGAAAAAGAATTGATTCTGTTATTGAAGATGCCACAGAATTGAAAAGCAATTCTTGAAGGGACTGAAAATTCATTTAGGAACCTTTGAAGTTTGTTACAATTTCAAATCCAGAAGTGATTGTAAACCAGCATCTATTCTTCTGATTTCCAAAATATTTGCATTATATACATCAACTCTATTCTGCTGTAAGACTAGCTTTTACAAGAAAGAGGAAAAACCCCACTTATTGTTGGAAAAAATTGTAAGATTTTATTTTATTTACTTAAACTATTTCAGATGAAAGTTGTTTTCCAGATAGTTGCCCAGACCAGCAAACATGTCTGCCTATACACCTTTGCTTATGAGAATAGTTCTAGGACTGATTTTATTACCAAAGGTAACAAAACGTTGTGGAAACAGACAGAATACTTGAATGACTGTGGAAAGAGGGAGACTGAACAGAAGAAAGTTTAGATCTTCCGCAAAGTCCTTCTTTAGCGCAGCAGCTAGATAGAAAAATAGATAAGACTGAAAATTCTAATGTAATATATAACCTTGCTGTCTCTAACTAGATCAGGATTTACATCAATCTTCGATATAAACAAAATAACTTAGTACTATTAGCAAGGTAATATAAAATGGTCAGGTTCTCATTCAGTTGCAGCAAAATACAAAACCTGAATTAAAAAATACACTGTAGATATGTTAGATACACATACAGCACATGATAATAATAGAATAACAATAGAAAGTAAAGAATACTGAAGGTATGAGGGAAGAATTAAAAAGAATACAAATCAGGGGAATGAACATTTCCTTGCCTCTAGATAGCTCAATGCAGAAACTTAATACTTTAGTATGGAAGGGATTAGCAGTTATGGGACATCCTCTCCCATGCAAACTTTTTAATTTAATCAGTGCATATCACAATCATTTACAAATCTAGTGAAGACATATGAAAAATATAGCAGTTTTTTCTTACCAAAAAAAACCCCCAACCTACAATAGAAGATTGGAGACGATATCTATATTAGCTGTCAGTGAAAATTAGATATTTCCTTACAATAAGATTTATGCACTTAGATTCACTGACAGATGAATAAATAGTACTTCCATGCCCTAGGAAATTCCTTTAAGTGTAATGAGACAGAAGCGTATCTGAGAAGTCCTTGCTCTACTTGTAAGAGATGAACATCAGAGCAGGGAAACACGCAAAAAAAGATACAGTAGTTCCACCCTCACCACTGAAAGGTACCACTGACTGGAGTGCGTGATCCCATAATTAGCTCATCTTAGATTTTATTCATTAGTACATTAACTAAACCATAGGCAACTTTTTTGGTTTTCTCTTTCCTTTATCTGTTGACAGAGTGGAATAATAGTCAGATGACGATAGCATTCCTTATTTCTATTAGTTTTTACTGGTCATGCTAACACTCATGCAAAGAATAGATTGCAGATTTACTTAATCAGAATTCCAGAGATACAGCTAACATTCATTTCTTGTCCAAATCAAATCAAGTGTACATTTGAATACTGCGTGGCAGAAAGAGGGTTGTATGAAATCCATAAACATACCTAAGGAAAGTATCTTTCTAACAAGTCTTTATGACTTATTTTATCAATTGCACATATTGATTGTAAAGCATCATTTAACGATATTCATTACCATAGCTAGGTATGACTACTATTGGTCTGAAATCATTTTGCCAGAATTGCATCAGAAAATTCCATTACTTGTTATAACGTTTACTGTTACCAATCTGTCTTAATCTTACTCTTCATTACTAACAAAAAGTAATTGTAGCTTATGACTCTACATTAACAGAAATGTCCCATCTGTAATTTAATTTCTAAACAACAAGGTCAGTATAACCTTTCACATTTAGTTTCTGTGTTGTCAACAATGTAATTTGCTTATGCCAAGCAAGCTGGCTAAGGTTTCCCTACTTGCATTTCTGCACAGTTAACACACTTGAGTATAATCAGCCCTCCCTTCTTCTGAGCTTCAGTGGACCCTAATGCTTTAAAGTAGCCTTTTAGAGAGTACAAATATTTCACCAGTCATTTGCATCAGTGCCAAAGCTACAGGCTACAGTGCATTTCAAACAAGTAAGAGGGTCCCTTCTCCAAAGACCTCACAGTACAAGATCAAATATTAAGATAAAAGAAAAACAAGAACAGCAGTGCAGTTGAGAGAGTGCAGCTCCATTCATTGCTGCTACCTTGGGGATTTAAAGTAAACCCACAATCTACAGATGAGTATCAATGAAAGATACAAGATCAAGGAAACAGCTTTGTTAATGGGACTTTGATATTGTGACAGAATTCATGGTTGATAAAGGTAGGAAAGTCACAGGCAGAGTGCATGAGGCATTGAATGAAGAGAAAGAAACATCTGGGGGCAATATGATGAAGTCAAACTCAAAAGAAAAAGAGGCATGAGACAGTGTAACAGGAAGGGCTAAAGTAACAGAAGTAGGAGGAAAAGTCAAACACCAACATTCTTTCAAAGATGCCATAGTCTATTTTCAAGTAAAATGATCTTCATGAGGTATAAAGATGACACTTGACAAAGTTTGTCAAAACAGAGAATTTTTTTTAAATATATTATTAATAATTCTATTGATTGCTTGCTTTAAAAAGTGAGAATTGTACCAATAGGACAATAGCAAAACTAGGACATCAATAGAGTGAAAAAAATGTGACTTGGGAAAAGCTAGTCCATTTAAGGACTGAACTCTGAAAAAACACTTCTTATAATGTTTTAATACGTTGTCTCACTTCATGTCCCCAGTCACTTATTTCGGAGACATTCTGCTTTTACCCAAGACATTTTTCAAAAGTCAGTAACAGTGTTTCTTGCACAAACAGCAAGCAAACTATGAGAACTGTTTTCAAAGGGAAGAAAGCCAACAGCAACCAGCGCAGTAAGAGACTGCTTCAGCTCTACACTTCAGAGGCTTTCGTCATGCTAATGGTTCCTTAATCACGTTTGAATGCAGGTACCTTTCTGAAATGCCTTAACATTAGTCATAGAAAGTAACAAGGAATGCCTATTTCTACCCTTTTACAGAGGCACATAAGATTTCATCACTTTTGGGAGGAATCATTGACTAAACTATTCTTAACAGGTTTTTTGACACCAGTTTACAACATATATCAAGTTAGATACATTTAATTAACTCTTCCATGCTGCCTTTACTTATCAAGTAATGCCACAAAATAGTCTCCTGCCTAAAAAATGAAAAAGAATAATTATTTCCACAAACCACAGAGAAAGCTGAATTTTCCTTCACAGATTTCAGCAAGAATTTGAAAATTAAACTAGTGGAATAAGTACACTATTTTGATGCTGAGCAAACCACTTGTTTATAAACAAAAATTGAAAAGAACAAAGAGAGGAACAACTGCAAATACTGCAATATCATGATGAAAAAAAAATAACCATAAAAACCTATCACAACTATAGCAAAGATAGAAATGTGAAAGTAACGGACTTTTTTCTATTAAATACACAGTAGATATTAAACCAATAATTCATAATAAACCTAATAGCTAGTCTTAGGAAAGTGGGAAAATAAAACAGTAGGAGATAGAAAATTATGCATGAAATAATATTATATAAGGCTCCCTGTGCATCTGGATTTTATATTTAGATTATATGATATGCTGTAGCAGATACTGTGGGCCTTTGAACAATTTGCACTGGACCTAACTATGCCTCATCAACTACCATAAGGATGTAAATTTTACTTCTAGTCTATTTTTTCCTACTACTCAGCAAGGAAATAGCATTAAAACAGTGTGGTGTTGCAATCGTGTTGCAAAATGCCACTTAAATATTTCTGTTTATAAAACCACCAGGGTACCTTCCAGCTTCATTGTCACCGCTCCTGTTGTATACATGAATCCAAGCACTATACCATGCTTCATCCAGCTGAGGCTACCTCCTTGGTAGAATGAGGGCTGCACATAGGATTCAGGCTTAAGGATGGAGGATTCATTCAATTCCTAACATGGTGAGTTTGGCTGTTTGCCCAACGTTAACCCAGCTGCTCTCTCACTCCCCATCCTCAACAGGACTAGGAGAAACCCTTTACTGAAAGGGTTGTCAGACATTGGAATGGGCTGCCCAGGAAAGTGGTTGAGGCACCATCCCTGGAGGTATTCAAGAGAGGAGTTGACATGGTGCTCAGGGATATGGATTAGTGTTGGGTGGTGTTTTGTGTGTGTTTTT
>KZ505679.1:1702624-1715872 GCA_002844005.1 Limosa lapponica baueri | reverse complement strand
CGACCTCATCATCCAAGATACAAAGAAATAGCATTGCAAAGTTTGGACTTCTGCCACTGCATAAGGAGACTACGGTCAGTCTTCAGTTACTACCTAACAATATACATTATCTGCATGTAAACAAAAATATAGTAAACAAGTGCACATCCTAGTAAGTGTCTAGCCCAGATTCTGTCTCCACAATATTCCTAGATTCTATTTAGGAAGATCACACTGGCCTGGCCCCTTTGTCATTCTTTCCCTTCCCTCAAGCCACCCTAATATTAAGCACTGTTGTAGGGTTAGCAGATGGTATACTGAACAAAACATTTCACAGAACTGCCAATCCAAAGTCTCCTTGCTGTGTTATAACTTACAGTTTTGAGTTTGGCATCATTTAGACATGCTTTAGATTAATCTCTCCTGTTAAATTGCTTACATTGATTATCTACATGGAAGCTCATCTGCTGCTTTTTTTCCTTCAGTTTTATAAGGTTCTTTTAGACTTCCTTACCATTAGCGCGCTTTGGCTTACTTTAGAGGTTACTGTCTATCATCTGCAAGCTTGGAAGTTTCGTTGTTCATTCTCTTTTCTAGGTCACTACTGAACTTAAATAAAACCAATTCCAACACCAACCCTGCAGGAATCCACTGCTGTCCCATCCCCCCTCCCTTATCCCGAAAGAAGGTGGCTAAGCCCTACCTTTCCTCTCCTTTAACCAAGCTTTCAGTACAAGAAAGGCTTTCCCCCAAAGCCATGTGTCAGAGTTCAATATAGTCTGACCACGTTCTTTTAAATATTCCATGTGTGGAGGGTATAATGATTGATGTCAAATTTACTTACTTGAAGATACTCTGATTCAGGGTTTCTGATTTAGTAGAGTGATAGAAAATATACTGAAAACACAATACATGTGCAATTTACACTTTGCAAAATATAGCAATTGCAATATAAAGTTCAGTTACAATACCAATGCGATTCCTATTACCAATTTTGTCTGAAATATGCTTACCGTCACAACGCTGGGCATCCCAAGTCACTAGGAAGGAATACTTGTGTTGAAATCAGCTCAAAACTGTGGCTCACTTCAAAAATGTTTTTGCTAGTTTTTATACTCAATGTTGAACTGAGCCACCTATTCATTTCCCCATTCTGATCTGGATAACTCAGGGAGACATTTACACCTCCAGTTAATCCATTCAACTGCTGTTCACCTAAAAAAAAACCCACTCCCTGGTCCCTTTTGATTGAAGATAGAAGTCAGGTGCCTTGCATCATTCTTTGGGCTTTATGAGCACATCACCCCATGCCCACATCACCCCCTTGCTCTCCACGGAGCATTCCTCCATCATAGAGGTTTTTTCATTGAATCACATTCCACCCATTCGGGGTTTAGTCAGTCACACCACAGTAACTGACTTTCTTCTCCATATCCACTGAATTCTCTTTATCCACATTCTGTCTACCACATTCACAGAACTGTTACACAGCTCGTTAGCAAGGCAGGTCCTCCCTCTACAGAAACCACATTGACTCCCAGACAGCATTTATCCATGTGCTCATATTTGCTATTAAAGATTCTACCAGAGACATACACCAGCCTCATTGTTCTGTAGCTGAAAATATGTCCACTAGAGCCCTTTTGCAGACAGGATTGCAGTGGCAATATTCCTCTCCTCTGGTATAGTGGGTATTTGTAATGTTGCTGCAGACCAAGGTCAGTAATTTCACATCTGAATTCCTTCAGAGTCCTCTAGTGAATACTATCCTAGCCTTACTTGATGCAACTTGTCTATCAGGTCTAATATAACCCATACATTAACTTCAGATTGAGCTAGCTTCTCTGCTCTGTCTGTTAAAAAGGATGGGTCACTGCGAATTTCTCCAATACCTACAGCAGCAAAGGCCAATGTAGAGAATTCACTTTACTTCTCTACTGCATCTTTGGCGCTTTTGTCATCAAGTAATACCACTAGCTACCTAGCTGATTCCCTGGTTTTAAAGTATTTAAAGAACTTCTCCATATGAGCTCAAGCATGACACCTGCCATATTTTGTGGGCTTTCCTGTTCTCATTTGGAGATTTTATTGCCATCACTTTTCATTTTTTTTTAATATTAAACTTTTGGTTTTATTTGTTTTCTGTTTGAACTGCAACTTACTTGATCTTCTAATAAAAGGGATTTTTAACAGCCTTCAGACTGCTTGCACTTTCTTGCACTGCTTCTTTTAGGGGCTGTTGTTTGTTTTTGACATTTTTTCTTTTTCATGTAGTTCCTACTCTTAAAATTGAATATGCACACACTGGATTTGTTTCGCCTGTTGTCTCCTGCTATAACATTAAAATTAATTGTATGGTAACTATTATTATTAAAATTAATTGTATGGTAACTACAACAGAGCAGCTCAGAATTTTGTGTTGAGCAGAACTCAATCCAAACAAGAACAGCGTATTTTCTTGTTATTCCAAGTATTTTGACTCAGCAGCAGCCAATTACTGCATCTAAACAAGGAATTGACTTGTATGCAGTAGCTGAAACATCCCCCTATTGCTACCTGCCTTAAAATTGTAATTGTTTAACACTGTGTTCATTATCTTTCCTAATTATGGTGTGAATAGTACAATCAATACAATCTCATTATTAGAATCTGGGACTTCTACCCACAAGGATTTCATAGTACTTCTCTTTTCCTTCAAAACTTGTCCCATTAGACTTCACATCATTTTACACATGCAAAGCCACTCCCTTCACCCTCCCGTCAGCATAATCTACGTTGATTCCTGTAAAAGCTGGTAGGCTGGTAACATCCCATCCCATTGAATTTCCTCTTTCTGAAATGCCTGCTTGCAGGTGTCACTTAGTGCCATATGTTCTAATTCTTCTATCCTACTCTTCAGAACTTAGGCTGGTATAAAAATACTTTAAAGCTTTAACACTCACTCCGTCACTTAATAGTGCATATATGAATCAATTGGCATTATAGGTGAACTAATTTACCTCCCTTATTTTTTGTGTGTTGCTTATTTCTCTCAGACTTTTCAGGAGTGCACTGGACATTCTTCACATCAGTTTAAGCCAGGTGATCTTCTGGGGCTCTAAGCTTTCACCCAATTTCAATATACCTCTGTAATCTTTCTAATTCAGTGTCATCTTTTCAGTCACTCTTTTCAGTGGTTCCCAGTGACAGGACGAGGGGCAACGGGCACAAGTTGGAACATAAGAGGTTCCACTCAAATATGAGAAAGAATTTCTTCACGGTGAGGGTGACAGAGCCCTGGAACAGGCTGCTCAGGGAGGTTGTGGAGTCCCCTTCTTTGGAGACTTCCAAGACCCGCCTGGATGCAGTCCTGAGTAGCATTCTCTAAGCAATCCTGCTTCAGCAGGGGAGTTGGACTAGATGATCTATACGGTCCCTTCCAACTCTAAAAAATTCAGTGAAATTCAGTGAAATCAGCCTGACTTCATTATAATTAAGATGTAGTACCATCCTTCCTATACTGTTTCCTCTTGTCCAGGATGTTTTCTCAGTTCCTAATAAAACTAAATCTCACCTTTATATCATGTGCTCATCTTGATATCATTTGCCTCACCCACATATTGAGACTTCAAATCTCTGCCTGGTACTTGGGATAAAACCATGGATGATCCTGCAGAGGTCCTGCACCCTGGTCTCTGCCAAGCAGCCAAGTTAGACTCTTAAACACCCTTCCTACATATTTGTGATACCTATGTTGCTGGTACCAACATAGATCATAATTACTGTCTGTTCCCCCACATTCCTGGATAGACATCTTCTCACATCCATTACTTTTGTGCCTAGCACATGAGTTACCATTGCAGTCCTACTGGATGTCAAAAAAAAGCCCATCCATCTATGTATCACTGAATTTCCCCTTACTACCACCTGCTTCTTCCTACTTGTGACCATCCTGCTGCAGTATCTTCAGTACAAGACACTAATCTCAGCTGGACCATGGATCTCATCCAAAAGACTTCTTGTGTCCATCTTGGAGACTTGGCTCTGTTTTGTAGCACAAGGATTTCTGTAATAGAGGTGAGGCTATCCTGCAGCTTTTTTGTCAGCCAGCTGAAAGAGCCTCTCTGTTTCCTGATTTGCTTAAATTCAGTAAATGCCAACTAAAGAGCACAAGCCTGTTCACCTGGTACTGGGCAATCCTTGCATTGTGTTGACAAATACAAAATCTGCCCTTTGGATCAATTGTTATACATGCTGCGCTTTATAACAAACTGGATATGCCCTGCTCTGCTGGGGGTCTGCTGCCTGCATTTTGAGATTATTTTTTATTATTATTACTTTTTAAATCTCTGTGGATTAATACTTTTTGGTTTCTCTTTTGATGGGATGATTATGATTATTCTCTTAAGATAACCACCAATAGGTAAGAGATATGCAAGAGCATAAAAAGAAAACAAGATTAAAGAAAGTCATCAACTATGCTTCTTCCTAGACCATGTCAAGGTTTTGATGTTAAAAAGCTGCACTTTGTTCTCTTGCTAATGTCTCAGGAGATCAGCTTTATGGACTTTAACTAACCTTAGCTGGGTATCCAGACAGAAAAGATTTCACATTGAGACTCGAGCAGCAATCTGCACCCTGTATTGAATATTTATGAGGAAATTGCTGACCAAGATTGCATCCTGTACCTCATGATGTTCACATTGATTTTCTGCATTTAGTGATACTAGAGAAAAATAAGTAAGTGATTCAAGAGCCCTGGTTATTGGCTCATATCAACTTAGGTATATACATGCATACAGTAGGTTATCTGAAGCAGGTCTAGCTATGTCCATAATCAGATCATACAGAATGTGCCTACAACACCTTTGTCCTGGGCCTGATCCAGAGCTTTAACTTGTAAGCATCCTTACGTGCTGCTGTAGTGTGCAAATTATCAAGCAGCAATGAAGAGCATCTCAGCTGGAGATGGCAACTGACAACACAGCAACAAAAAGAAACAGCTTGTTCAGTCATCCATCAGTTGTATCTGACTGGGTGAACACTTGTCTACTCCAGCAGCCACTTACTTACAATTCATTGAAAGCATCTGTAGCAGTGATTTTTATGGAAAAGGACTAGCTGCAAATTATAGCAGAGAGACTATTCAAGAAGCTACTCTTGCTCAGATGTTTCTTATTGCACCCAGGCATCCATTCCTACCTCCCAGTTAATGTTTTACATGGCACATCATGCTGAATAAGAAAGATACCTCAAGCACATTATGGAGGCCAGACTTTTTTCAGGTTTTAGGGTTTTCCAAAGAATTAAGTTAAAAACAGCCTAGGCTTGCTGCTTTAACAGTACAACTAGGCAGTGATTTAACCACACAGATATGCCTACAGAAAATTCAATAATTAGTACAAGTCAGTCCCTGCAGCTTTCTTTCAAGAAAAAGACAAATAGATTTTAGCCTCCAAAACTCCACAGATGAGGTTAACCTGTTCTTTCTAAAAGGTGGCTTTAAGTAGAATATTTCAGTAGTCTAAAAGAAAGTTTATAAAATGTGGGACAGATATGATGAAGTCTGTGTTCTGATTCTCTACAAAAAGCTTGTGAAGGAGATGGCTAAAAGAGAAGTACATTGGGAAAGAAAAGAGAATTAATTAATATTGAAGATTTCAAAGCCAATTCATGAGTTTGAAACAAATCCACTTTTCACTCTGTTCTTTTATTCTCCATTTTATTTCATTGCTTTAGTGACTTAAAGAAAAAAAAAAACCACACACAGAAGTTGTTTTAAAATTATCTGAACTAACTTTTTTAAAGTTTTCCTCCACTAAAAGCCTGGCTTCAGTCGCACAAATAAGTTTTTAGCAAGCCAACAGATTTGATAGTTCTTCTACCAACCTACCTAAAATCTTTACAAAAAAATTAATAAATTGAAAGGGTTTCTTTTGAGAAAAATGCCTTTGAAAAGAGGTATATTTAAACAAAAAAGTGCTGATCACTGTAGTTTTATCACTATTTACAAGAGAATAAGAAGCCTGATTGTAGGGGAATCAATAAGAACAAGTGGTCAGCATAAACCCAATAGTTTTAAATAGCCAAGAAGTTCACAGATACTTATAAATGTCCTCTTTTTTGTGGATCAGTTTCATGATCTCTACCTGCCATGAGCAGCCATTGCTGGGACAAATACATGGACATCATTTTTTAACAGCCTGAGTGCTTCACAACTTCTACCAAAAATCAAAATAAACAAAACAACTGATTACATACTCCCTTCTCAGTTTTGCTTTAAGAGAGCTGACTGTTTACCATTGTATCCTGACTTCACAAAGAGAATGGACACTAAGTTTTGCTCTAATAGGATCTAAATAGATCCTATTGCAGAGATGTTTATAAAGTAAATCAGGACTTTGCGTAACTGCATGTAACCGCAGAATATCAGGAATAACCTACACAGCACCTGCATTCAAAAGCCCTTTAAAACAGCTTTGTAGCACTAAGAACTGAGCACTATAGCAGATATTAAACCAGGAATCTTCTTGACGAAGTAACAAATGCATGCAAACATTCTGATCTTTTTTTCATGGTCCTGGTTCTTTTCTCCTTACCTCCTCTCTGTTTGCTACTCCTTCCCAACATTTGCTCCTACTTATTATTAACAAAGCCAGGGCAGCAAAGTACAGTAAAGTGAACATCCTCTCTCTTTTTCTACTCTGTCTTAGTCCTAGTCCTTGCCCCATTCATGTAGCTTGGTTTTGTGAGCACAGCTCACTCCAGACAAATAACAACATACTCACTCATTTGATATTCCTCAGTTGCCAAGATCCAGAAAATACCGTATGTATATCTTCTCTCTCTATTTCATATTTACCACTTTGTTCCCCATGAAAGGCTGTTGTAGCTTGCTGCAATTCCTATTATACCTGTCCCTTTGCCTATTTCTTTACTATACCTTACTGTTCTAAGTTAACTAATATCTCCCAGTTTTTCCACTGGAAAAGAAAACCAAAGAATCAAACAGAACAGCAGTTGCTACGATATGTGTGATAAAGACAACGAACAGTAACCATAAATGCCATCTTTTACCTCATTTAAGTATTGTAAGTAGAAACAGAAAAATGTTGGCGTGGTTATGGAAAATTGCTAGGCTATGGGCAGAAAGACATCTCTGATATTGAGTCAACATACTCATCTCATCCCTGTATGGATTCTTTCAGCTACAGTATATTTAGCATACTTTTTCTATGTATTCTTTTTTCTTCTTTGTAAAGAGGACAAAGACATATGTTTTCTATTATGCAAAGATTTCTATTATGTAAAGGATATGTCTCCTAATGTAAAGAAATATTATATTTTTTTAATAAAACATCCCTATAAATATTGTCTGTAACAGTAAAACCTCTTTCAGGATTTAAAAAAGAATTAAGATCCAAATATCTTGCAAACTAAGTATCTCCTTAAATACTTTATATGACAAAGATAAGAGTTGAAATAAAACTTTTGAAGAAAGAACAAAACAATAACTGCTCTGAGCCTTCAACATTTTATCTGCAGACTGAAAGCTTGCAGGAAGGAACAACCTTAGAAGCAACACTAGGCAGGTAGTTTCCTCTAGACAGGAAAGGGAAGCCACTAATAAGTGTGTCAGGGATATATAGGATCCTATTAGATTCCCTTTTATAACTGATCCAAAGCTCATCCCAAAATTAAAAGCCCTACCTGAACTGTGAAGGGGGGAAAGGACTAAAGCACAAGATGTGGGGTAACAAAACGAGTAGGATGAGTAGTGGGTAGAGATAGGTTGTTTGATTGGTTTTTTGTTTGGGTGGAGGCTTTTGGAGCCTGGGGGAAGGTAGTTGGCTTGTTTGGGGGGGGAGAGAGAGTTCATTGTTGTTTTGTTTATTTGTTTTAAAGCAGCAATAGTGTACTTGAGTCAGCGACAGGACTGAAAGACAAAAATCTCCCAAGTCAAGATTCCTTGTTCCCTTTCTGGCAGCAGACGCTACATCCTCATTAAGGCATAACACATACCAATGCTCTAAGCCATAATCTATTGATATAAACAGCAAATTACAAAAGACAGTATTGTTCCTATTTAGATCATGCCTGCAAACAAATCCAACCCAACACAGCATGTTTGTGTCAAGAGAATTCTATATCCTAAGTAAATTCTTGCAAAGATATAATTATGTAAAAAGCCTCAATACATTTCATGTTAGTACTTATTATTTTATCTTAATCTTAAGTACTACTGCAATTAAAATTTCATTATCAGCTGTCAATTGACCCATCCCTGAACATTTTGTAATAATTAAAGAATACCATCCCTCCTCCAATTTGCCCTCTTCTCTTGAGTTGCATAAACATTCTATGTGCCCATTTAAAACTGAAATGCCTAATGGGAGCAATTAAAACTTTAACAAATCAAACATTTAGCAAAAAATCTGAAACAGCAACCACAAAAGTAGCCAATCAACAACGTCTCTACCCCTTTTTATATAGTTTCCTTCTAAATACAATGGCAAAGCCTGGGACACATGCAGGAAATCAATTAATTTGCTACTGCCTCTTTGCAGGGATTCATTAGCAGGCAAAGGAAAAATAGCAGCAGATATGGGACATACAATTGCTGCCTGAATCTCTAACCAGAGGAATTTGAGCTGACAAAGAAAAACCGACTTCTAGCTGGGTTCTCCTATTGGTTTTCTATTCTTGCCTAGTTAACTTTAATAATAGGTAACCAATAGGAAATAAAACAGCAGGAGAGGGTATTCCTGTGAGTCAAATAAATCTCCACTGAAGCAGTAGCCACTGCCTGCCCCAATCCCAGGTATCAGAATGCTCAGGGACTGAAAAGTGAAACATCAGCAAAGTTAAAAGTCCAATCCGAGCTATATAGCATATCCAAAAGGTTACTCGTGTCTACCTTCGTCTGTTGCTGAAGCACGAGTAATATCCTAATATCAAATTATGTTTCATAAATATAAGTTCCGATTATTTTATCTTTCATCCTTTAAAGACAGTCTTCATCTCAGCCTCAGGTTGTTACAGCTCTTAAAATAACTGAAGAATCCTGAAGAACTTTCAAACAAAGGAATCTGAGTACCCTTCACAATTCAATCAGCTTCCTCAATGACTCCTGTATAGCTGAAGTCTCCTGTGGCTTTTGTTTGATATCTGGTATAAAAAGTATCCATTTTGGAATATGAGATTAGTGTTCAAAGTTGAGGTTTTATCAAGCAGAGAAACAAAGAATAAAAAAACCCACAACCCTCAGAATTATCATCTTAACACACAGAATAGTTTACCATTTTACCTTTGGATTAACAGTAATAAAAAAAAAAACCAAAACCTGTTTCCTTAGTAGAAGGAAAAAATTGAGAGGGTGCATAAAAAGAAAAAACCCACAACATCACAATTAAACCCAATTTAAAACTAGCAGAGGCTGACTCAAAATCCCATCCTACCCAAAATGCTCAAAAACTTAGTTACATTGACACAAGGGATATTCACACTCCTGAGGGAGGGGCTTTTGAGATGCTATGAGGATATCTTCCCTGCTGCAGGAAAGGCAAAGGTCTTGGCTAAGAGAAACTAAGACAACATATGCTAAATATCCTGCTTTGCTCCCCACCAAGCAGCGGCTGACACTATCTGTTCCAAGCTCTCCTCTTTCTTTCATGCATACAAGCACAAAAAATGATGGATTACATGGTATTTAAAACTGAACTCTGCATCTGGATTCAGATTAATCTTCTTTTATTTTAACTCCATATTTCAGTTGCTTGTTTGTTTTCACGTAAAAGAATGTGCTTCACTGATCTCTTGTTTGGATGTTCAGGAAGGATATTTGAGCTAAAGCTGCTATGGATTTGAATTTAAGTTTAGAAAACCACACAGAACTAACAGAAAAGGAGCACAACTTCTCTCGTCTTCTTGGATGAGAACACCTGAAGAAGAAACTAGTAATTCTCTATATATCCACCACCAGGATGCTGTTGTACTTTGTCTGCAGTAAGAATTTAATGACACTGGATGGGTAGCATCAGTTAAAATCTTCACTGAAACAATCTGTTTGTTATTTCTTGTTGGTGTAATCGAGTTAGAAACTACTTCCTGTGTTACCTTTGGCTTCTAGAGTTAGTTTCATTATGGTGCCAGTATCCCCATTTCTCTGTTTCAAATAAATATAGCTAGCATGCTATCTGTCCTCTTAATGAGGTCCACTAGACAATATTTATATCCTATTTCAGTTTGTTTTTTAACTGTGCTAATGTCACCATTGTTCTGGTGAAATTCTCCATGTTGGCAGCATGCCTTAGGAAAGGTATTTTTGGAAGCTTAAGCCAAAAATCAGTCAGTCATGTCTAAGAATGAGAATGGGAGCAACTATTTATTTTTCTCATTTAGAAAAAAGTCTGTTCAAGTGTGCAGCTGATAGTCTTTAGCGTCTCTGCACATCTGTGCAGAACATAAAAGTCAATCCAATGGAAAAATAAAAAGAACCCAACAACACTAGCTCTGATATTATCATAGATTGCATCATAATGTATACATATAACAGGAGAGAATTATGATTATTTGCATAACACAACACCACTTTTTAGATTTTTCTGCCCTTTTACTGCTTGGCTTAGGAACTTTACTGTTATTTTGCATACTGTTTATTTCTAGTAATTACCCTTTGCTACAAAAATGTTAGGCTTTTGGGTTGGTTCCATCTGGATTGGAAATTGTAGAAAAAAAATTTAACAGGGTTATTCTCAGAGCAATTCATTTATTTACTGACACATACGTGAAGTTCCATTTCTCTCAACAGCAGTATAAACATGCAGAATGAATGCATTCACAATGCTCTCATATCGACCTTTTCCTCCTCCAGCTAGGTACACAGCTCTCTACCTCTTCATCTTTGTTTCTTTAAAAAAAAAAAAAATAAATCCATAATCCTCCATTCTCCTCCACCTTCCATATAGATTATGCTGAAAATCATTCTCTGTCACTTTATGCTATATATACACCCAATTCCTAAAACTGGGAGCTCATCATTTGTACAAATATAAGATCTACATTTTTGTAGACAATTTTACGTAAGCAATTTAAAAACCAGCTGGTCTGGTAATTCTAAGGTGTTTAGCTGAAAATACATGAATTTTCACTGGACATACAAGAAGTTCACTTTGAAAATGGGATCTTTTAAGATGTCTCAGGCTAAGTCTTGAAATTAACCTGTTGTTTTGAAAAAACTTGCCGGCATATAATAGCCTTCAAAATCATTGTTAGAGTAATAATGCCAATACAGTTTTGGAAATTTAGAATGCAGTGAGATGGAGCAGCGGAAGACCCAGAAAGACTCATTATAAATCTAGAAAGGCTTCTCAGGCATCATGTGCCCTCACCTTTGTGGGAGGCATACATGAAGAAGAAAATATGTTTTGCAGTCTGAGATGGCAGCAGGCAGCAAAATAAAGGTTAAAGTAAGCATCAGATATATTTCTGAGAGGGAAGATGAAAACTGAATAGGTACTTCAGGAAGCAGAAGCAAGAGATGTAGTTATGAGTTGGAGTTTGCCAAATTCGGTTCATTCCCCTTCTCAAAGAATAAAATGGGAAAAAAAACCACTTAACCTGCTTGAAAAATTCTAGTTTCCCTGATAAATCACCTCTCTATACAAATACCCAACTAAACGATTCGTTGAAATAAAATATGTCTCTATCTTTTTTTTTTCCCTATTGCTCTTTTTTTTTATATACTCTTGGTAACATTTTCAGGTGTGGAGTTACTGCAGAAGGACTATACATTTAGTCCAAAGTCATAACTGAACACTTATCACTGGGAACCAAGGCAAGGAACACTTCTGACTGCCAGGGGGCAGGACAAAGCTTGGATTCTCGAGAGCCTCTAGCAGTATACATAAATGTCACTCTTCTATACAAAGGGCACAGCAAATGAAGGTTCACAATTAGAGCAACCGTGGTAACAAGTTTTTTATTTCCTAACCCTCTCATCACTTACCTATCTGAATTATAAAATCATAATCACCTCTTCATTCACATTCACAGTCACATCACTTCACATTCTTTTTCCCTGCTTGTTCCCAGTGGCAATGCGTGTACAGTTTGGTAGAATATAGGCACAGAAGAAGGCTCAAGAACAGTATTTGGTAGGTCCCACTACACATATATATTTCTGCCCATAAATCATCTGTGCTTCATTGCTGCACGACTACCTGATATGCACCACAGGCACCTTGCTGTTGTTGCTCATAACATCAGACTGCTTAAAAAGAATCATTCAGCCAACTTGTCTCAACTACAAGACACTGTACCTGGAGGCAGACTTGGCAGAGCACATACATCTGTACCTCACCTACCTACAAAGCGATCCAAAGCCATGCTGTGGAACAGAACTGACTCAGGCTTTCTTCCTGACACAGTTTGTTACTTGCATTGAAGCCTGTGGATGCAGATAAGCAGGCTGAACGTCACATAAGGTTCAACCATAGCACAAGTTGTTCTGGAAATTTTAACTGTAACACAAAGGGTGAACAAGTACAAAACGAGCACAGTGAGAATAAGAGAAGAGAAAAAACGGTGGGGAGGGAAAGAGGGATAGAAATATACATATCCTCAGATATGCAGGAAAAAAACACAAGAACAAAGAGGTATTCGGAATTCTAACTAGACTAAGGAGAGTAATAATACCTGTAGAACCCAAAGTCATGATTTGCAGATTTGGAGAGGCAGAGCAAACGTTTGTAGTCAGCATTCAGCTCCATGCATTTCCTATGATAAGGTCAATTATAGCAACCAAGTAAATTACTTAGTATGTATATTTATGGGTGCATTTGACAAGATAAAAAGAAAATTAAGTCTGCACTGAAATGCACATGTATACAAATCTATCGTAAATATTTCAAAGGCTGTTTCAGCACTATACAAACAAGCCTTGCCAAGGAACTACCTTGTTGAACTAGAGCTCAACAGCTGTGTTTTTGTTGCCACAGGCAGATGTGAGTGAACTCCTAGCAGCAGATTACCCATGTTACCTATCAATCAGTCACTTTCCATGAGTTCAAACAAAGGCACCTGATCTTGTTGTTGTCACAGCATTGTTCCACTCTGTCAAACTATGCTTTCCTGGCTGCTTTCAGATCCAAGAGCTATGCAACAGGGGAATATGGAACCGCAGCAATGAGGGTATTCTTTGCAAAAATTATTTGCTTGATGTAAACAGAACTGTACTTCAAGCCATGTGCAGTACCTGTCTTCCCCCCCCCCCCCCCCCCCCCCCCCCCC
>KZ505679.1:1687958-1702553 GCA_002844005.1 Limosa lapponica baueri | reverse complement strand
TTTATTTTATTTTCCCAGTGCAGCACATTACCAAAATACTGAAATGCAGAAGTCTGTTATTATACCTAGTCCCACAAACTTTTCATACAGGACGTAGGATCATGAAGAGAAGTGTTCAGAACTTCAGAAATGCCAGACAGCTTTTAATCCTTATTTAGTTCCTTTCTACATGTATGTTATGACTCTATTTTTAATTACAAACTACTTGTTTTCCACAAGATCCCTACTTAAATCAGAAACTCAGAAAGGATTGCAATTGCTTCCTGGTTGACTAGTCAATATTTTGCTTCCTATTCATCACTCATTTTGTGATCTCAAACTTTATTTACTACCTGCTGTTCAGGTTCTGCTATGAAGATAGAAGTATTAATTCCCTTCATAGATTTTTCTATAGCTCTCATTATTCTTGCATCCAAGTACTTCACAAAAAACAATAATGGTTACAAAAACTCATGAGATGAAAAAATATTTATCCCATTTTAGAGACATGGAACTGAAAAAAAGAAAACATAAGACGTGAAGGACATCAGAAATCTAGAACCAGATTTTTCAGAGTACCTGATTTAAGGTAAGTACTCATATCTTTATAGAACATTGCACCTTGTCTCTCCATACAGTTATTTTCAACAGTCTTACCTCCAGCCCTTGCAACTATTGTACCATTACATGAAGACCAGTTTTATTATTCCAGTAGACTTTCTGTATGGCAAATTAATTGCACCAGATCATGTCTGATTCTTATAGTTTCTTTCTCTGTAGGTTCTCAAGTGATTAATAAAATATCTGACCTTATGGTATAGCCTCTCATTGGAAGCATTGGTTTATAATTCCCATCCTAAACAGTACCAGCCCCTACTTCCACCAACCCTTCCAGCCCTAAGAGTTTCATTCTGACAGCAAGTTTCACTGATGCTAACCTTTTTCCTGAATGCTTTATGAAAATTAATTTTAAAAATTCAAGAAGTGCCTTAAGGAAGAAAAATAAAGTAAGTTTATTAATTTGAAATATTCACCCTTCTCTCTCAGCCCCTTGAAAAAAATAAGGCATAAAAGAGAGAAGTTAAATATAGCATGACAATAGTTCAGAAGAAACTAACGCTGCTGCTGAACAGCAGGCAGAACAAACACACAAAACCTCCATTTATTAATGTTACTAAAAGATTCCTTTTACTCCCCAAAAGGAAGAGTCAAAGACTATTTTATATCAAGATGCTCTTCCTTACCTACCCCTACTCCTAAAAGAAAGCATGTTTGGGAAGAGGTGAGTTACTTCAAGCATACTGCTACCTCAGTGAATAGACAGAAGTCAGAGATGTCACCTGCTAGATTCTTTCACCATCTTCTCCTCTCCCTTCCTTTTACAGCTATTTTTGGTTCTTTGGTTGCAGTTAGTAAGTAGATGCCTTACAGTAGGTTCATCAGACCTCACTGTCTGTAAATAAAGTATCTCACTTAAGTTAGATGGTACATAATCAAGAGCTTCCAGACCCAGACACCTTCTTCAGGACAGGGTAAGTCAACATCTAGAACTACATACCCAGTGACTACACAGCGTAGATATCTAGGCTTCACACTTAGAACACTAAAGGCAATAAAAATACCAACCTACTTTCGAAGCATAAGTAATCAGACCATAGGCAAGCCAAAATTATTAGCAACTATATTTCAAGCCAAAAAGCCCAGCCAAAAAGATACAGATATACTCAGAACCATAAAATGAAGCAGCCCTCTTTAATGCAGGCAACTTGAGAAAAAAAATGAGAAGTCCCTAGTTAAATTTTCACAAAGCTTTCATAGAAGATGCCCATTTTAAAAGAACAGCTGTTCCTGAACATTAACCTAATCACAAACAATTCATTTTCCTCACCTTCTAGGTTAACAGATCTTTTCTTCTGCTCATCAAGTCAGTCCCCTCTAGCCTCCTTAAACTAAAGGACAGAAATACCAATAACAGTAGAGAAACCCTCCAGTCACTACAGAAACAGCAAATATAATGATTTCCAGGAGCCTAGTCTGGGTAAAGACCTGTTAAAAACAGGAGAACAACACAGGTGTGCCAGTAGCAGAGATAATGAGCAGCACATGTTTTCAGTCAAAGCCCTTAATTTAAAGCCTCTTCTGAGCCAGGAAAATATTGGGAATGGAGATAACAGGCAATCAGTGACCCTGTCAGCCTAAGAAATCAAGATTAGAATTTGGTTTTACTGCCAGTATACTACTAGGTCAGTACTTACTGAGTGTTTTTATTTATTTCATAGCAAAAAAAAAAAAAAAAGTGATGCTCTTATAATCACATCATCAGAAAGAATTTCTGAGAGTAGCAAGAGAATGAAGAAAGGCTTTGCATTGTGCACAGTCATACTGCTTTACCTTATACTATAAATTATTAACTTGCTTTGCCTAGAGGTTGAGGTCAGCATTAGGGTAAGACTTAGAAACTGAATACAGTTTGTCTTGTATGTACCTGTTAATTGTCCCATCTTGGACTTAACTCATGTCATTAAGTTCCATGTCAAAATGATTACAAGCTTATTCAGGTGATCAGTAGAGATTTGGTCTTGTTCCACTGGTGCACAGACAGCTAAAGGTCTAGCAGCTTTCCGCCCTCTTAGCTCCCAGCTTTGTGCTCTTACACTGCAGCTTCTGATGAGGAAGGAAAAGCATGTTGGCAACTCACTGTGACAGAGAACCTTAAACAGTAATTAACAGGCAGTTGCTTCCAGCTCCTCCTTCTGATTTGTCCTTTTAGAGATGAGGAGGAAAGGATAGAGCACAGGCTGATGAAACAGGAAAACATGGAGACAGGACAGAAAAACAGGGACAAATAAAATCTAAGAGCATTCCCCAAAAAGGAGGAAGCATCCACATATAAGGTATCTGTCCCCTTGTCTAATGTATCTCTACCCTTCCTTAAGGCTTTTGACAGGACAGAATAGAAGCCTTTTCCTAAAGACACCAGATTTGTTTTGACACAGGAATAGGAGTTTTGGAAGAAGACCTCCACATGATGGATGGAACATTTTACACCTCTATACGTTCCTACTCACTACTGCCAAGTGGAAAGACCCGTGAGGGTCATATTGCAACAAGAAAAGCCTCTTGGGCATACATGAAACCTCTGTCTGATTTGAATGGGGGCCTCCAGGAACACTCTGCTCAAACGCCATGCAGCTTGGAGCCACTCCTGGGCTGCAGGCCTCTGCTGCCTCCTGCTGCCCAGCCCTCAGGATGGATTTCTAATTTATGGAAAGGTGGCTGATTTCCAAGGAACATAGGGATAAATTTAGCATCTAGTGTCAAAGAGGACCACAAATTACAGGGATTAACACCCAAATCGTTAACGCTATGTGCTCAAATATTGAATATGATGGTCGAAGGGGTCAAATTGCTGCTTGAATGAGTTTCTGGAACTTGGATTCCAATAGAATAGAGGCTACAAATGCATTTTATGTGAAAGTGATTACTTCTCCAGCCCCTGGTTACTTGACACTCAGGAGATCCCCATGACATGTTACGGTGCTTCCCTGGCTGTGTTAAGTTTATTAGGAATTTCCCCTCTTCCTCCTTGCTTAAAAGACACTTAAAACATACCAGAACTAGTTGGATTTCTGGGTCAGAGAAATGCAGGTGACATGATGACAATAAGCTTAAGTCTCCTAAATATCTACACACTGTTTTGAAAAATCCAGTAGATTTTAGAGATCTTCTTTAAGCAAAGATTGCATTTTCATCAATAGCTACTCTTGATAAATATGTAGTTGTTCCTTGATTGCTATCTGAATTCATTTTCTCTTTTGCTAATATTTTTTGCTAATATTATAGACTCATAGAATCATATGGGGTTGGAAGGGACCTCTGGAGACCATCTAGTCCAACCCCCCTGCCAGAGCGGGTCTACCTGTAGCAGGTTGCACAGGAACTTGTCCAGGCGGGTTTTGAATGTATCCAAAGAAGGAGACTCCACCACCTCTCTGGGCAGCTTGTTCCAGTGCTCTACCACTCTCACAGTAAAGAAGTTCCTCCTCACGTTTATTTAGAAATGGACTTCAGAGAATCCCCCAAGGTTATTCTTTTTGGTCCACAGAAACAGATTGTTTTTGTAAAATGGGGCAGAGATGACTCTGTATTGAAAGTGTGGCAAATTCTTTATCTAGCTTTAATTTTTACATAAACATCTTTTTAGAAAGATGGATTGCTTTTTATGGGATAGCTTTAAAATATATTAAATGTCATAAATCTTTGTCTGTAGAGATCATATTCAGAAGAGATAGATTCTAAATGAATAGATTTTATTAATGTGGATAAGTTTAAAACAGTCATGATGAAAATTCTTTTAGAAGTTGCTGCAAATTAAATGTTTACGCTCAACTTTTCTTCTGACCCCCCTACAACACACCCAATCCTTATTCAACCCCACATACTAGAAATGGAAAGGTTTGCTTTATCCAAAACAGAGGATTTTCAGATGTTAAACTTTCTTGTAGAGCATTAGATTTTTGATTATCTCATCTGGTCATTTGTCAGAATGCTTGTTGCACGTGTTGCTCTAGCTGGATAAATGTATAATGACCAATGACTTTAGCTACCAGCCTGAAGATCAATGTTCTTAAAAAGGTATCAGGTAAACAATGAGACACATTGGTAGACAACACAAACAAATGACTACAGAAAGTGGGACTAGTGCTTAAATCATGCATGCAAATAATAAATCAGATGGCTATGCATTCTAATAAACAAAAGCCATGACAACTATAAGACATAATAATTTCAGTCTCTGACACTTTTGTTTGATCTTCCCAATGCTCACCTAACTCAGACCATTCTCTTCAGCCCTATTGCTTGAGGGAATGATAGGGTGTGATAACATGCAATTCTGTCTACTATAGCACCAGTCTCACAATGAAGCTCAGTGATGCTGATGACCTCAAAAGTAACTAGTATGTGGACAAAAAGCATTCCCTTGCTATTCTGGCATAGTAGTGTTGGATATACATACACACAAAATTCTTCTACTGTAAATAATATGGTATTGTCTCCTTGGTTGAAGTCATAAGTCCTGCAAAAAATTCTCTAAGAAGAAACTGTTAACTTCTGTGAGACTAGGTGCACAGACCAACATAAGCTTCTATAGAGTTAAAGATAGCAACAACTTTTCTTGATTAAAATAAAATTTATTAACTTTGCTAGTAATTACAGATAAAGGATATTTTCTCTCACTTCTAATAACTTCTCCAGTTTCTTGAAAACACTTTTTTTCTTAAATTGCTTCTTTGTTCTATTTAGTGAGTTTTTTACTACAGTATTCTATTTTTTCTGATGTGTTTTTATTCATTTACTAATGGCTGATTTTTTTAATGCATTTTTGATTGAAAACATTTAAAGCAACATTATTGGTTAGTTGTTACAGGATAAACTGCTCTATTTCTCTTAATTAATTATTATCTGGTATGCTGCGCAAATGTATGCATTTCAGAATAAATTTTGCTTTCCCCTAAGGATATCTTCAATATTATCTTAGGTTTAGGGTGTGATTTCAACATCAGCTTTGTATCTGAAATAAATATGATTTTTGCTGTTACTGATAAAAGTCCACAGGCTTTATATTAACCTGACAGTGCAGAGTATTGGGACTTACTTGCACTTGTCTTGCAGTGAGCTGCAGTTAGCTGTGACAACAGCCATCTAAGGGTCAAGGCACTACTGCTTAACTTTTTTCAGCTTCATTCTGTGGCTATCATACACAGTTAAGATCTAAGAAACTTAGTAAGTCACTGTGTAACAAACAGTAGTCTGTCCTGCCACTGGGAGCTGGAGAAGGCTGCAACGTAGCTCTCAAACTTTAGCTGGAAACTAATGAACAGAAAACAGACTTCAGTACAGAAAGTGTAAAAATAACCCCAGATTGGAATCACCAGCAATGAACTCCTGTGGCTAAAGAGCCTGTAAGGCTGAGGACTTGCTGCACCATCTCCACCTTTCTGCTTGAGGAAGACAGACACTATAGACCTTTGGACCCAAAAAGAGTTAGCATAACACCAGAGAAAACGGGTAGATCCTAGAAACTTTTTTGGTACAACAGTGTCAGCTGGTATGAGGTCTTTGAACTTACACAAGTGTTACAATTATTGTAACTGGACGAATGAGAATAAATTTTCTGTATTTATTTATTAGGTAGTTAAAAATAATTAGACAAACACTAAATCCTTAGCTCTACATATACGGCATGTTCCCTTTTGCTCACAATAAGTTTTTTTTAAGTATAACAGCTTGAGCTGCCATAAATCCATGCTACAGCTGAAAGATTCACTGCCTTCCCCTTAAAAAAAATAAATACTCATACTAATACTACTAGTAATAATAATATTTCTGGTCACATTTGGTCTATGACTGAGCAGCCATATTCACTATCGCTAGAGAAAGGAAGAGAGGTGGAGGTCAGGAAGAAAGCATGCAGGACCATTCCTTGCAGGGCAAAACAGGTTTGTGAGTTTAAGCCCACATCTGAATCATCTTCAGGATTTGTGGGTTCTCCAAGTGGTTTTCTGTAAACAGCAGTTTTTCATGAAAATTCATAAGAACTCAAGACATATTTCCAGAGGGTAAAATAAAGACACTTATGCACAGCTGAATGGAGTTGGAGGGGGACTTTAGCAGAATACTTCTGTGTTGGTATTTCATCCTCGCCTCTTAATTTCTGTTTCATTTACCATAGCCACATCGTGAAATCATAGAAAACAGAGGCTCACATAATAAAAAGGTTCAAGTTAAATACATCACATAGTCCTTCATGAAAATAAAAGTCTGTATTCCAAACTATTTTAGTGGTTTTTACAGCTGTCTGGTAATGAATCAAATACTATATAGTAAACAGAACGCCACTGAGAGTCCAAAACCAAATATGGCATAAGTTGTACACATAAAATAAAGAGTATTGTCAATGATCACAGTTCAGTGAGTGAACCACAGCATACCATAAATCCTTCACTTACATAGACTCTTGGCTTAAAAGTGAAGGAAATGGAGATAAAGGGTTTTAATTTAATGTTAACATTAAAAAATACTAGTTAAGTATCTGTTGTGTCCTTCAAATAATCCACACAGAAGTATTACTAATGTGTACCAAAGTCACTCTTCTTATATAATAGGGGATGATGTTTGGGACCAAAACTTCAGGCAGTGATCACTTTTCAGTCTTTCTACTTACTAAAAATCAGAGATTGAGTTTGTTCTCCCACTCCCAGTGCTGAACAAGACTCTAGTTGCATGGTAATGAAACTACCTGGTGACATGCACTTGTGGCCACGGCAAACAAGGAGAGAAGAAACAGGGCAAGTCTGGTGTTCTCTGCTTTACCTTGACGTAAGTCCAGGATATGGGTGGGAAACATATCTGAGCCTGGTCATTTGAAAGAGTTCTCCATATCTTCAGTTCAGATAGAGCTTTTAAGCTAGCTGTTTCTACGTGATTTCCCTAGGTTGGGGCTCTGGGAAGGAAGCAGCATGAATATTTGAAAGTTCTAGAAACCCTATGAAAGCGGACAGGCCAGCTGTAGAGTGGAGGTGTAAAGGTGTGCTAGAGATGTACAGAAGCACACAGTATTTTGCAAGGATCTTGTGAAGTACTGCCACGGGCTTCTGTAACACACAAAGACTGACTTTGCAACTCATGTATAATGTGAGTAGGCCTGATTTATATTGCACTTTAAGTAAGTTTCACCGTATCTCAAAGATGAACTTTCCAGTTCTTATCTCAGGCTAGAGGAGCTAGTAGTTAGAAATGTTAAAAGCTTTCTTAGTGGCAAGAAATAGCATTTGAACACAGGAAAAAAATACTAGAAATGTTTCCCACAAACACCACCTAAGCTACTGCTGCTGTGCTACATAAAGGGTAAATTAATATTAGAGATGCTATTCACAAGCATACTTAGATTCCAGCAAACCAGATACGGTTGTTCCAGTCCTAACACCAGAGTTATTGACAAAGTTCACACAGTAGTTTGGAAATCTCTAGAAAGAAATGCCACATGAAAAGCAACATTATTATTACTATTACGCTTTGTTTGGGACGTTAGAGCGTTTTTTGTTCATTCTGTTATTTGATAGTTAAAAACCTCAGTAATATGTATACCAAGCATTGAATAGATAATAAACAATCTGTTATTTGTTATCACTGACCAAAGAGACAGATACTACCTTTTCAAGAAAATAATTCATTGCCTTAAATAACAGGATGACTAACATTTATTCAGATGAACTAGTAAGAACATGAAGCTTCTGAATAATTTTTCTTTTAAATACAGAATAGAATTAAGCTTTTGTACTGCAGACAAAAGTGCTTTTATTACCTGGCCACCTAAGTGGCAAGCCTTCTACATTATACCATAATTACAATTCTGGATGCAAGTGACAAACCATATTGCAAACTTTATTGTTTCCTCTACCGTCAATGTTAATGCAGAAGAGTAAAAACATCTTTCATAATAAATGTAATTGTAAAATGCTTAGAACCAGCTAATAATTTAGAAAAGGTTATTCAATACTTATACAAAAAATACATTGCATGGGCTATGCCAAGAAAAAAAAATTGCTGAACTGAAAAACAACCAAAAAAAAGATAGATAGTAGATAGATTCAAACTCATAGCAACGCAGATACAACACTTTAATGTGAGATAATTCATATGTTTGAGAGACTGAGAAACAGAAGTTTCACTGAGATGGGAATGTTTTCCTTCCAATACAATATTTTCCAATGCTTCTCTGAAACAGTCTTACCAGGAGTTCGGTTACTTCGGTCCTATGTAAGTTCACAGTGAAATCACGATAAAAAAAACTCTACATATAAAATCACAGTGGGTTTTCTTATTTACTTGCTGACATCATTAGCAAAACAAATGAAATATTTCTGGACCTACATATAGGTAGTAGCTGCAATTTTACACATTTTTAAGTGCAGAAGCTAAAGAATAAGCCCACTCAATTTATTATAGAGCTAAAATGCTTCAAGTTGATGCCAGTTCAACAAAGCGGTTTAGTATATGCTAAAATCGATATTCAGCAAAGCATTTAAATACACATTAATCACCAAAGATGTAAACAAATTTGAGCATAAACTGCTAAGCATGTGTCTGAGTACTGCCTTTGCAAAGATACTTAGATGCCAAAATATGAATATAAACAACTTCTGAGATTTTCAGAAATGGCTTAGTTGTAGAATTAATTCCCAATTAAATTCTAGAAGTAATTTGCACCTGAGTCATAACTAAGTTAATTACTAGACATCTTGCACTTTACAAAGCTAAGCCAAAGGATCAAAATATAGACCCCTGACCTTCACTTTTGGTACCAGCAAAAGTAAAATAGGTAATCAGCTTTGTTCCTGTAAATATCTGAGCATTTGGTATAAAGAATGGTGTGCTGTGTACAACAAATATATTCCTGTGATGCTATGAATCTCAGTTCCCAAGGAAGACTTTATTGTTTGGCTGTACTTGATGGTAGTCTTTCTAATGTTTGTGTAAAGGGGAGTTGTGGAGCACAAATTTTTATTCTACAAACTCACCAATATCCAGAAAGTTAAAAGTTAAATCTTTCCTAGGTGAAAGTTTAATAAAAGAGCAGGGATAGCTTTGTTAGGTTTAAATACCTTCCATCAGTAGAAGATAAAGCATATAAATTTATATATATATAATGAATATATATAAAAAATATATATATAAAGAATATAAATTTTTTTCTGTGTGTACATACTCCCAAGCCCAAAGAATCATTGACAAAGCCTGCTAACTGTAGCTGAGACACTTTTACAGACGGCCACAATCCACTAGGCATTGAATATGCATATTTCTATATTAAGTAGCTCAACATGCAACATCTACTGAAATTCTACTTATACAAAAATGTTCAGAAATCAACTTAGACTACATACTTCAAAGAGTGAAGTTACCAAACACATTTGATGAGATCAAGTGTACCCTGACAAAGTTTGACACCAAACTGAGGGGGGAAGCAGACACTTTGGAAGGGAGAGACACCCTGCAGGAAAATCTGGATAGGCTGGAAATGTGGGTGAACAAGAACCTTATGAAGTTCAATGAGGACAACTGTAAGGTCACGTACCCAGGAATACATAATCCAAGAGTGCTGCACATGCTGGGATCTACCCATCCGGGGAGCAGATCTGTGGAAAGGGACCTGGGGGTCCTGATGGACAATAAGCTCAATATGAGTGAACAGTGTGCTGCTGCGGCAAAAAAAGCCAACAGGATGCTGAGTTGCATCAAGAAGGGCATCACCAGCAGAGATAAAGAAGTCATTATTCCACTCTACTCAGTGCTTGTCAGGCCACACCTGGAATACTGTGTTCAGTGTTGGTCCCCACTATGCAAAAAAGATGTGGAAAGGCTGGAGAGGTTCCAGAGAAGGGTCACAAAGATGACAGAAGGACTGGGAAGCATGCATGAGGAAAGGCTGAGAGAATTGAGTTTGTTCAGCCTTGAGAAAAGAAGGTTTACGGGAGACCTTGTCACTGCGTTCCAGTATTTAAAGGCTGGAACAAGGCTGGCTACAAAGAAAATGAAGAGTCCCTTTTTACAAGGTGTCACATGGAAAAGACAAAGCGTACAAGTTCCTCCTGGGGAGATTCCAACTGGGCACAAGAGGAAATTTTTTCACAGTGAGGGTAATCAGCCACTGGAATAATCTCCCCAGGGAAGTGGTGGATTCCCCATCGTTGGACACTTCTAAGATTCAGGTGGACAGGGTGGTGGGCCTTCTTGTCTATACTGTGCTTTTGACAAGAAAGATTGGACCAGATGATCCTTGAGGTCCCTTCCGACCTGGTATTTTATGATTTTATGGTTCTATGGTTTGACAATTAATGACCTATGATACTAGGGTGGGGGGTGAAGGAAGAGCTTTCTCAGTAAGCGGCATGGGCCTTTTGTCAGATTAATAGAAAAATATTTCCATGCAGGACTCAAAGAGACCAGAATTTTGGAGAAAAGTTCTTTGTAAAATACTGAGGGACACAATCAAATGATTTTCGGTACAAAATAGCATCCTCAGCAACTAAAGCCAATAAAAGTCCTAGGCTCTTGCAGGCACCTTACTATCTTCTTGGTCCATAAAGAACAATGCAAAACCTGAAGCCACATGACTGCATGGTATGTGTAAAGAATCAGGACCCTTTGCAGAACAGCCTTAAAACTATGTTCACACTGAATAAAGAGCAGCCAAATAGCTAACAGGAAATTCTCGTAGAGTTTAGGTGCCTAGTTAAGTATTCCAGAGACACAATTTTTTTCAATTTAGGTTTTCAAGGAATGGAACACAGCTTGAGCTCATTTCTTATCTGTTCCAAAATATGGCTACTGAAAGAACCATTATGTTAATGTTCCTGGCACCACCTACATTTTATGTAATCGTTCAGAGGTTTCGAACTTAGGAAGTTTTAAGGATAAAATCTAGGCTGTTTTCAGACTGAGACGGTTCAAAGCCATATTTCCTGGTTTTTTAAGTTAGCTTTTATTAAGGAAGTGAGAAATATAGGGCTACTTTCAGGTTGACTTCTATCTTTTGTTTGTGTAATATACAATTTATAAACTACAATACAAACAGGACTCCTGATCTGTCCTTCTTTTTTCTTTACCAGCATTTTAAAAATAAAGCCACTGTGACTTTTTGGGGAGGCATGTAAATTTTAAAGGAAGTTTCTTATCTTTGTTCTTAATGGCTTTGCCTGAAAAATACAAACAGCCAAGCCTCAGAAACTTTCTGCTGTATCCGTCTATGCCATAGCTGTACAGTTCTATACCTGTATACAAAATCGGTCGAGGAGAAAATCAATCTAAAGGCTACAAATGAACAAGTTTATTAGCTTGTATAAGTGCAACAACAGATAAGAAATCTCTGTTGCAAGATAAAGTGAATGAAAATGAAAAACAAAAATGAAAGCCAGGTAGTAATGGAAAAATCTTCATTAAAATAATTAGAGCATGAAGAATCCAGGTTTCTTGTAAAAAAAAAGTATGCATTTAATTTCTAGGTTGTACTCTTAAATAAAATAAAATTCAGAAGAAATTTAACTATCTGCTTGATAGCTACATGTTTAAAAATAAGACAGATTATTTTGTAAATGTCATATCAAGATATTTGCAAAAAGAATATATTAAAAAAAAAAGAAATTAAGATGAAAGTTTATATACTTTTCTTCCTTTCATGGAATATTTCCTGGAAAAGGATTTCCAAACTGTCATATTTCTTGTAGTTACTTATTTAGAACGGTTTATTAAGAAAATTCATTGGGAGTGTAGTTCTATATATAAAAAGTAGTTCTATACCAGTCCCACAAATTATTTGAGTGTTTGCACACTCTATTTACTTATGAACTTTATATTAGAAAATACAATGTTATATCACAGTGCCAGGAAGACTGATGGGTTTGGTAGTTCATAAAAAATAGAAAATATTTTAGAGCGTTTAGTTTTAAAAGAGCTGTAATTCTAGGGAGAAAAAATATTAAAAACTTCCTAATTTCATACAAAAGAAAAGTAAGGTTAAAGTCTTACCTCAGTACTAGTGTCTTACTTGAGTATTATTTTAAAAGGAAAATCAGAAAGATGGATTTTCATTCACCAAAAATATACATAATCCTGCATTTAAACTTCAGTCATATGATTCTGCAATCATTAAACTACAGCAGAACTAATCATCAGCTGAAAATTATGCAAGGGATTAAGTACCTCCCTGAATCTGGTTTTAAGAAAGAGATCTCTCTTTTTAAAAAGAATACTCTACTTTTAAGCTTCAAATCAATTTCCCTACAGTTTACTTTTGAGTAACTGTAAAGTTAGAACTTTTTTCTTTTCAGAAGTGAACCAAATATTTTATGAATTTATTATTTTAATGAAATATTCTTGTTAACACTTAGCTCTAACATTTTTTACATTTTCACACATTTTACTTTGAAATGCATTTGAAATGCTGAACTATGGTAATGTGTGCAAAAAAAATCTTACTGATATTGCTATTTATGTTGATTTATATCTTTTTTTTTCTCATTCAGAAAGTTCAGTCTTCTAAAACATAGTTTGACTATGTGACTAAAAAAGGCAAGAGCCAAAATGAAATTAACACCTGAACAAATTCCTCCAGATCATGGCAGTGAATTAGTGAATCTAATGAAGCTTCAAAGTAATAATCAGTAAACATTTGCTTTGTACTAGACACCCCTCTAAGTATCAAAGCATCAAATCATTAGAACCACTTAGAAATGGAATTAAAATCTTATTAACTCCTTGGCAGACACAACATCTAATGTTTCTACTCCTGCCAGGACATGCACAGAAAATAGGTAGATTTGAAAGATAAAAAGCGTAAAATAATACATTTAATCCCAGGTTGTTGCTGTTAATGCAAAAATTAAATAAATCAAGAGGCACAGTAGAGTGACATTAAATTTGGGTTTTGAAAAGCCAGTAGTGATATCCATTGGGCAGAAGCAAAGTAGAGATTTTAGGGAAAAGGAAGGTAAGAGATCTTCAAAGAAAACTGGTATTAAAGCATTTACATTTTATACTCTTTAAAAAGAAAAAACATCAGGAAAGATCAGAAATGCTAGAAAATAACCAGGCAATAACAATTTGTTTTATCAAATATGATGAGAAGTAATTTTTTCCCGATGATACTTGAGCTATTAGTCCCTTAGCCATGGGGAATGAAGCTAAAAATTAAGGCATATCCCATTTTTTATGGTCATAGGTTGTTTCGCTTTTCTGTACATTTTCATATAATAATCATAGACTTTTTTAGATTGGAAAAGACCTTTAGGATCAAGTCAACAGCTCAATGTCCAAGTGGAAACCAGCAATAAGTGGCGTTCCTCAGGGGTCAGTACTGGTACCAATGTTGTTCAGCATCTTTGTCGGAGACATGGATACTGGGACTGAGCGCACCCTCAGGAAGTTTTCCAATGACACCAGGCTGTGTGGCACAGTCGACACACTGGATGGAAGGGATGCCATCCAGAGGGACCTGGACAGGCTTGAGAGGTGGGTCCATGCAAACCTCATGAAGTTCAACCAGGCCAAGCGCAAAGTCCTGCACCTGAGTCGGGGCAAACCCAAGCACAAATACAGGTTGGACAGAGAATGGACTGAGAGCAGCCTTGAGGAGAAGGACTTGGGGGTGATGGTGGATGAGAAGCTCAACATGAGCCAACAATGTGCACTTGCAGCCCAGAAATCCAACCTGCTGCATCAAAAAAAAGCATGGCCAGCAGGTCAAGGGAGGTGATTCTACCCCTCTAGTCAAGTCTCATGAATACTCACCTGGAGTACTACATCCAGCACTGGAGTCCTCAGCACAGGAAGGTCATGGACCTGTTGGAACGAGTCCAGAGCCCAGAGGAGGGCCACAAAGATGATCAGAGGGCTGGAGCACCTCTCCTATGAGGACAGGCTGACAGAGCTGGGATTGCTCAGCCTGGAGAAGAGAAGGCTCCAGAGAGACCTTATAGCAGCCTTCCAGTACCTAAAGGGGGCTACAGGAGAGATGGGGAGGGACTCTTTATGAGGGAGTGTAGCGATAGGATGAGG
>KZ505679.1:1668218-1686938 GCA_002844005.1 Limosa lapponica baueri | reverse complement strand
TGTCTGTTTCTCACCATTCAACTTTATTTTTACTTGGCAATAAATTAAATTAATTTTCCCCAAGTTGAGTCTGTGATGTCCCTATATTTTTATCTTGACCCATGAGCTTTACCATAATATTTTCTCCCCCTGTCCTCTTAAGGAGGGGAGTGAGGGAGTGGGTGTCTGACAGCCAGCCAGCATAAACCCACCCAACAAACATTAAAATTACAACTTGAAGACAACTTTGCACATAGATTAACAACTGCACTTTGGGGGTACCTTATTTCCATTCCTCCTGGTGTATCTAGTGGTTTGAAATGCTATAAAAGGAAATAGAAGACATTTTATTTGAGTATAAGCTGAAATTCATTTTGTCACATTTCTCCTTACCTGGAAGTGCAGATATTCTGCAGACTTAATCACCATCACTGCTTGCTATTGCATAAATAGAGCTCTAAAATAATTTGTAATGAAGTCTTTACTATGATTTTTAAAAAAATAAAAATCATTACAACTGCCTTGTCATCTCTCAATGATTGAAAGTTCTAGACTTATATGACAGACTATTATTCTAATATTTCTAGACTAGATTAAACAAAAAGTTATCTGAACATTAATTCATTTTTCAGTCTTCCAGCACCAACTGAGGTAAAAAAGGAGTGATTCTTTCACTGTCATCCCTTAACAAATCAGATCAGCAACTGCTGTGGAAATTAGGAAAATATAAGTCCAAAATTCTTTTGCACAACTTTACCTGAAAGAATAATACGTCTCCATTCCCCAAAGAATTTTTGAGCAGAGAACACATGTGAAAGTCAATCTATAGCTCTATGCTAGATCAGAGATGATGTCTTAGTCTAATCTGCCAGTGGAGGCGGTTTACAGAAAGATGACAGACTTTACATCAAAGCAGCTGAAGAGCACATCTAGTTTGGGGATAGTCACCTCCAGCAGAAATGGTGAACTTAAAAAATGGGTAGATGCAGGAAAAAAAGCAAAAGTCCTTAAGTAACTTTCAGTAGTTCAATAAAACTTGTCTCCCAGATGAGTCTTTCTCATCTCATTAAAGAACAAGAAGATTCAGTAAAACTTCTTGTGCTCTCTTTTAATAAAGAAAACCTTCTGAAAGAGACCATAACATAAAAATAGCTGGTAAATACCATGAAATGGAGTTAGGAGAAATACAGTACGTACCTTGCAAAGATACTTCTTGAAATGTGGGGAGGAAATTATTGGATTGAGGGAAGTTAAGAAAGTGCAGGTTTACAAATATGAAGATATAAAATATAATTAAAACTAAAAAAAGATGTTGTTTAAAATGTTTTTGCACTTTTATTCTGTTCTCTTTGTCCAGAGTTTATCATTTTCTAAGTGTTGAGAAGCCATGCAAAAGCCTTGTCGTGTTTTCAAAGCTTACTTCCTCTATGATTAAGCAATCTATTGAGCCAAATATGTTAAGACTGAACATAGGACAACTGGTTACAGCAAGTGTAATTTATCCATTGACCATCTCTATCTACCAGTGGTCACTGTGAACTGTTGATTGAATTTCATTTATGCCAAGTGAAAGGATTTTCTGTAGCAGAAACTTAATTCTTACAGACATGAAAATAGACTAGCATGTTGGTGTTTTTGTTTTTTTTTTTTTTCTTCTTAAATGTGCTTATATACTTGATAGAAAGACAGAATTTGATGGTTTCCATAGTAACATCTTGGGACAGGAGGCCAAGCAGGAAGGCCTTGTTCACCCACCTATGCTTTTAACACAATTCTACCTTCCACATCACTGGCACAGAATACATACAGACAGGGGTGTGAAATCAAGTTGCAGGTAAGTACATTTTGAAAAAAAACAAAAAACAAAAAACAAATCAGAACAAAGCAATAAACCCCAAACCCAACCAACTCTTAACAGAGCTAGATGCAGATGATAAATATCCTGTCAAGGCAAACAATGTGAAGTAAACTGAATTAATTTCTGAGCGATACATATTGGCCCATCATTAAATAAATCTGGGAAATTTGGAAGTATTTCCTTTTCTCTTGCTGATAATGGGTAACATATGGACTCAACCATTACACCTTCAGGGAAAGAACTGATGCAACGAGAATGTTGATTTTAATCAGCATTTAAGTGCTTGCTTTTTGTTTATGTTGACACTGGGCAGAAGCTAGCTAGAGCTTCTATGCTTGTATGGGGTTTTGCAAACTCACGCTTTCAAATGCTGACTGCTAGCAGGAGCTAGGAACTAATCTTTGAGGGAGATTTCTCTCCCTACCCTGGCTGCCAGATGTCAAACAGAACCTTTAATCCTGGTATCAAACTTGTCTCTGAGATTCCCAAATTTATCTTGTATTGTAGGCATCCAAAGTGGTTTTTTTGGACTGATTACCTCTGCAGAAAAAAAAGCATCTCCAGTTTGCCAGTTTTATTTACAATGCTTTGAATGCTAACCAAACTGAAAAATGAAAACAGTGAATTAATTCTAGCAAAGCAGAGGTTAAACTGTTGTCTACTAAACTGAAAGCGAAGTGGCAAAATAAAGTCACAGAACGAAAAAAAAATTCAGACAGAAGATATAGCTGTCGTCATCCCCTTCTCACCGTCACTTACAGTTCTCTAAGTTATTTAATAGAAAATTGTGCCGTGCCCAATTCCAAAGTGCTGCCTTTAGAGCATATCTTTGAGGGATCTCCTGGAGTTTGAACTTTCCTGTAGGAAACGTTGAAGGCAGTTTACAACAACTTGCCTCCTCAACTTGAGTTTTATTTCAAAATAATGGAAAAACTAACAACCTAACATCAAAAGCTGGAGCTGGTTGCCTGAAGGACGTCTCCATGTCTCCTTTTTTTCCACATGTAATCTCTTTTAAAACTTGCATCCCAGGTCTTTTAGCTGATAAAAATTTAGCTTTGGAAGCACATGTGTAAGGATTCACACTTTCTGTGCAAATATACATGCAAGTGCAAATGTAAATGTATATGGACCCGCCTTCCCTATCCCTCACCCTCCTCCTTTTGCATGTTTCAAATCCCACTGCATTTTTTTGTGATATTACAACACTAAAGAGTTATTCACTGTACAATCATTAATTAAACATAGAATCTTTGGATCACCTTGAGTATTTCAGAGTCTGCACACAGTATGATATAACAGAGATAAATTTGTTATCAGTTTGTCTCTTCCCACTTGTTAATGTTAGATGTTTCTGTTATAGGTTCCTACTCAGTTTAATAACAAATAGACTGTCACAGTATTTGTAAATATATCTGGAAACCAAGAGTACGCTATCTTAAACTCCATGTTTGGTTTTGCTTCAGACTAAGTAACATAATAAAATGTGGATTATTATACTAACCAGAAGGAAGATGATTAATTTAAAATATATTTTTTTAATAAATACAACAGGAGCTGCTGCTCTTCAACATGCAAACTTCTTGAATGCTCTGTAATGTAACAACACAGTGAAGTAATAAACAATGAAACACCATGTAGGTACATCATGAATTAGCTGAATTTTCAAAACCTTATCTGTTTTGGTTTTCATTTTGGTTTTGTGTTAAATTATACTTCTGTTGCTACCTTTAACAATTTATTCTAATTTATTGAATGACTTTCTAGTTTTGGGAAGATAATACTGAGATGAGGTGAGAAAAGCTGGAATAGAAGGTAATACGGTATAAACGGAATTTAGGAGGTAGGGAAAGAAATACATTCGTTTTTTCCAGGCTATCATATTTCTCTGATGTATTTGCAAGCTCACAGCATAAAGGAAATTACCAGAAACAATAAGATACAACAGGGCACGTGTATGCCTTGGAAAGTACAGTGATGTTCATACGTTTTTTCTTAGTAATAGATTTTAAAGTTGCATAGTCTTTTGTAAGAAGGTTTTTCCTTTGAAAAAAATGTCATATTTTGAAATCTTCTATGATGTTCTAATATCAGTTATGCATTGCTCATCTAAACATTGTTTTTTATTCTTTTTAGCTTCACAACAATAAGGTTTCATTCAGTTCTTCAGTTGTGCAGACCTATACTGTTAATGTCAATATGATACCATCCCAACTTCTGGACTGTGGATTTCTATTGTTACACTAGACTCCTCTGTGGGATGCAGTAAAGAGAAATTATGATATTTAATTTCTTCTTTCATAATTTTTGGGTAGAGAAAAGGCAGGATATGTCCAAAATGACAGGATTCATTCACCCATTTGTCATTATTGTTAGTTTTCTAACTCATACACATACCCAGTGCACCAAATCTAAATCTGCACAGTCTCTACTGATTCAAAGAACATATTTTAGAAAAGCTGCGCTCCCACTTAAAATCTATCTTAGCACATTACTGTAGAACATGAAGAGTGCTCAATCACCTCCATAAATTCATACTCCAGGGATTCATACTGGCTGTAAAGTGAACACTTCTCTCAGCAGTTTTCTAAACTTAGTTTCACTTGGATCAACAAAACCAAAAGCATAGTGTGGCTAAGAATCATTTATTTCCATCTCAGAGGTTACTCTCCTTGTCAAAAAAAAAGGAAGAAATTAATGCAAGGAAGCTGTCTGTCTGGCCACAGCATTTTTATAAAATATTGTGTGTGCACTAATTTTTCAGGTGAAAGTAGTCAAGCCTGAGTGCCTCTGGCCAACTGATTTTCAATGAACTTTCTGGAAAATGTCCAGAATTATATTTAGAGGTAATAGCTCAAGGGTGGCTTCTTTTTTTCCTTTATAAATACCAGCATTATGCCTATGCAATGAATTAGAGGACTAGTCTTTCACCGTCAGAAAACTTTATAAGGGAAATCCCATGGACAGGGACAGTATTTGCCACTATGCAAATTTTCAATGCTCAATAAATAACTGTATGAAAAATGCTTATAACTTCTTGAATATTTTATCTTTTAATTCATCTTTTATCCAGTCAGTGTAGTTGTAGGCAGTGCTATGTACTGGATTATTACCATATAATAGACATTACATTCCTTCTCGGTATATAAATAGATAGAGACACAGACATATTCAAAGACACAAAAAACCATATGATTAACTGTCAAGATTCATTACCTATTGCTGATAAAGTCCAAACTTCAAAAGAGGGCTGTACTTCTGTTTCACTGCTCCATTAAATCATATCTTACATATCAAACAGGTCTTCACAACTAAAAATGGTCAAAACCAGAACTGCAATCAGCTTCCAGTCCATGAAGAACACGCATGGTCAGAACATAAAATAAAAAAATACACAGTCTTTGTCATAAAATTCCTATTTTTTTTCAATTGATAGTTTTAATGAGCTTCTAGAATAAGTAGTTTTTTTCATCATCTGGGATAAGCATTTAGACAGTTCGACATAGTTCTTTAGACATAGTTACATGACTTTTGACCAATTCTAAAACATTTTGCAATCATAAATTACAGACTTCTTTCTAGAATTATTAGAAATGGTGCTAATGAAAGAGTTCAGAAGTTTCTTCAACAGTGCTAAAGCCAAGTGAAGAGAGAAAATATCACATAACCAAAATCCTGTTGCATCTCAGAGTGAATTGCTAGAGTCATGGAGACGCTACAAAAGCTTGATGTTATGCAGTTTAATTTTAAACAAAATTATTATTTTCAGTAGACGAACAAGTTGAACTGACAGCATTTTTGTAAGAAAATTTTTACCATCTCAAAAACTATCCTCACTTGTCCTTTTCCCATATGGGAAAATTAGAATTCATTTAAAATTCATTTAAATACATTTTCTGATCTCCTCACCTATAATCACCCCCCCATGGTCATTACTAGAAAGCCTCCTTCTGTATTCTGTTACTCTTAATTTCAAATTACTTCTTACTTGCACTGATTTGAAAGAGAGGGGTCTCAGGCTTGACGGGTCTGAAAGAGGGAGTAAATAGCCTTTAACAAAATTCTCAAACATTTAAAGGATGTAAATGTGAAGCAATGATAATTTCTTTAGAGTTCTACAGGGCAAGATATCAAGAACACTACAGTAAAGTTAGAAATAGCTTATTTAAAAAAAGCAATTAATCTCCCTCAAAAATAAACCTCAACTCCCAAATCCCAGATACTATTGCAAAGCATTCTCTGAAAACGAAAATCTTGCGACATTTAAAAGTTCATTACAGAGAATAATGTGCACTAAGAAAGTCTCTATTACAGCTAATATAGATGCAAACATAACTGTTAAGCTGAGTATCTGACATAAATTTTAAGAAGCAATTAGTTGCTATAAGTAACTGGGCTTTTTAGGCATTTTCTTTACATTCATAAAGACAATTCCTTGGCACCCTGGGATTAGTACACTTAAAACTGTTTACTAACACTAATATGACTACAGAGAACAAATATGTTCCTTATACAAATCTGCATAGTTATCTTTATTTTCCCTTGCTCATTCTCGAGTGCTCTCCTTCAAAGATTCAGAGAAGAATAAAATGATTGGTTTAAAAGTAGTCTTTTGGTATCTGAAATATGTAACTGAAGATATCTTTACTACACTAACTTTGCCTGTTTACTGAAGTGATGAGAAATTCATCCTCTATTTAGTGGATGAACACCCTGCCATCTAAAATACACACTTTGCTATAAAATGGAAAAAATTACATCGATTTATATGAGACAACTCATTTGTTTAAGTAACTTGGTGAGTCTAGGCATTGTCTATTTAAAGCCTCTTCCAAAGACCAATTGAGTTAGGAACAATTTCAGCCTGACTTGCATCGAGCCCCTATTTAGGGAGCTTTTCCTTTGAGTAAGAAAAATTTTATCTCTGCACTTAAGTTGGAAAGAAAGGATAGTTCTCAGTAAGCAGGAAAACAAAAAGAATTCTTCATTCCTTTTGCAACATAGGCAATTACATTGGTATTTCTGTAGTTAATGGCAATTACCAAGCTGATTTTACTTTTAGGTCACTTTTAGAATTTTTAACTCAACAGTTTTTCACTCAGTTTTTGCCTTGCTTTTTGATCCAACTCTTTCCTCAGTGGAAGAAAACATTCATATCATTACTGGACCCTTCTCTTCCTTCCCCACTAGACCCTGATGGTGATGGCTCTATCCTGGGATTCAAAGGATGCAGTTTGAATACCCATGAAGAAGTGATACTTAAATGCTGCTCTTATTTCCTAGAAAAAATCTCTAACAACTAGGCTATTATATAGAAGTCCAGACTCACATCCTTTTCTCCCAGTTCCTAAAAGTTAAGACAGATTTAAAATGTTTTTATGATGAAATCAGTCCTGTCAGTCTGTGTTAGAAGTGATTTATTATCACCTACCAGAGACGGAGCCCCAAAACAAAGGACAAAATTAAAAGAATACTATTTTTGGATCCCAGTGATGTGCAAAACCGATGTGGATGACAAACTTCTTAGTATTTTTGAGGCTGCTGCTGTTCTGAACATGTTTGTGAAACACCATCAAGCCAAAAAAAGAACTTAGCTATAATATCCAAGTTTGCGTAAAATTGTATCAGAATAAAGAGTTTGTGAGGTCATAGTTTGAATATCAGGGGCTTGAATCATGTCTCAATTTCACTTTAAGTACTAAAAATCTTTACAAGATACAGAAACTACCTCAGTCTATTAATTATTCATAATTTAGTTATTTATATTTTTCCTGTCTTTTGGGTTTTTTTCTTAGATGTGACTTTTTAGTACCGTCACATTCCTGGTCTTCTAATTATGCCATATTGTCTGAAGAGAGGAATGAAGGTCTAGTTTAATTAAATTGAAAATAAAAGTATAAAAATTCAGTTTTCTTTCCAATAGTAAATGCATTGTGAACCTAATTAACATGAAAATAACCTGTTTTCAGGACAAAATAGAGAATGTCTTGCGAACCAAAAACATCATTTAGTTAAAATGCAGATTACAAGGACTTGATTTTAAAGATATCACACTTCTTATTTCTAGAGACCAAGGGTAGAGATTAGATCATATTAAATTGCATAAAAATGTTACAGTGTTCAGTGCTTTCTCCTGTGTTCAGTCTTTTAATCTGTGCTTATCCTTAAAGATAGTAATACTGAGAAATGTGATAATCATAAAACTTACTGTTTAAAAATTACACCTTCTTATTCAGTGCCCTACTTCTGGGATTATATCTGCTCATTTTAATGACAACAAAATAAAGCTTTTATTGCTTTTTACTCTTTTTAGCATTGAAAAGTTAGCACAGAAAAAAAAAAGAAGTTTAATTTTATTCTATCATAGTTATAATAAAAATTGTAAAATGAATTTTAGTTATAAGATTTGCTTTACTACTTACCATGCTCACATCAGGAATGGAGAGAAACATATCCTTTTAAAGTTGAATAAAGTGTTTTTATAAAACTAAAGTCAATCAGGGAAGATCTTTTTTTGTTAAAATACAGCTCAGGAAATACCAAGTACCTTAAGATTCTTCCACATCTATTCCACATGTATCACAGAAGAGTATCTTTCCCAACACTGTCTTCCATAAGAATATAATGTTAAATCTTTCATAGTTTGAAGATGGAGTGACAACCAGCAGAAAATCCAGTGCTGTAGAGAAGCCTACTGAATGTTAATAGCATACATTAAAGAAAAACTTAAAGCATCAAACTGGTACTTTTTGTACTTGAATCTAACAGTGTATGAACAACATAAAGTGCACCCATTTCCTCTCCAGTGAAATGTGTCATCATTTATGAAACAAAAGGAAAAAATAATGAGTAACAATGAGTACCTGTAGACAGAATACGGAAAATAAGGAATACTTCATGCAATTGCCTTTTTAGGAGGGACCGTATATAGGTAGCTAATGGTTTTTCAAACTTACTGGACCACATACAAAATTAGCTGTCTTCATGGAAAGAATAATATCCTGGTCAATAGATCAGCTGTTTAGTCTTATGCTGCATCTCAAAGAAATCAGCTGAAGGTCTTTTACCTCTATAAGCATCATTGTGTTAGATTTTTGTTTGTTTGTTTGTTTCTGGAATGCAACAGTGTGGTTTTTTAAGTGCTGCGTCAGTTCTGCAATTAGTTTTCTCTTTGGAAGTGCTGCTGTAAACAACAAGAGGATTTGTTGTCTACTGTAGCCAGTCCTATTCATGAAACAACTTTAGTTCATTGGAACTTGATACTGGTTACAATGCATGAAATAGGATTCTGTTTCTACATTGCTTGAATTGTCTCTGCATACATGGGTAAAGAAAACATGTTACACTGAAAATAGTCAGTTACTAAGTTTTCTCCAAAGCCAATATAATCCTGAAAAGCCTTTATTTCTTAGGACATGGCAAAAGATCAAAAACATTTCTTATCTATCTATATCTGTATCTACATCTATATCATCTATATCTACATCATCTATATCTATATAATCTATAACTATCTCTATGTCTATATCTATATCATCTATCTCTAACTACATCTATATCTACCTATATCATCTATATCTACGTCTTTCTGTGTGTATTTATCACAATGGTATCTGGGTGCTCAAAAGCATTTAAAACTATCTGATCAACTCAATGTCTTTGTGTCTTGTCTTATAGTGGTGGGCTGAATTCATCAATTTTATTGAGTTAACTTGAATGGTTTTTGTGAGATACATCTACAGGTTCTCTCTGAGATTTAGGCAGTAATTCATCAGAGAGCATAGGTTTCTATCCCTCACTTAATGAAGGGGTTGCTAATAGGCCAGTCAAGTAAAAGTGATGACAACCCTATTTCCAAAAAAGCATTTTCATGAAGAGGCTTTGACACAAAAAGACTGAGGTTGAAAGAAAACCTGGAGGACTCCAAGAAAAAAATGAGATGCAAAAATTATGCACCATGTCCACAAGTCATTCTTTGAAAAATTGAGTGAATGAAGCTGAAGGACCTGAGCAGGCTGGTCAGGCAAAGTTCTGAAGTGAATCAGCTAAGGAGAAAAAGCATTATTGATCTTAGTGTAAGCAGCGCAAGTGTTACTTTCCTTTTTTTGCCCCTCATCCATACCTTTTCTAATAAACATTTATACATAGAACAGGCTATTACATATTATATACATATATCACATCCGTACACACACTTATACGGGTACATTTATATAGGCATGTATAATCATTACCTCACATCAGCAGAGGAATCTAAAAACAGAGTACTTAGAAATCTTAACAAATCCCCTGATTCTTTGCACTGTATGTTTTCACAGAAGCTGCATACAGTGAAGGAGAGACGTTACTGCTGGGCCAAGAGGATGAAACGTCTTCCACTGTCAGGATAGCCCAGAAAGCTCTCTCACATGCTTCAGGGCAGCACAGAGCACACCTATAAACCCCAAAGTTCCCAAAGGAGTGTATGATTTTTGCATTACAGGTACATAAGACCTTTTATTTTCTTCAAAAGATGTATGCTCTTGGAAAGTAAATTTGTTTATCTGGGAAGGAGACAGCACGCTGTTCTTTATGATTTGATAGGCTTTTAAAATGAGAATTTTTTTACCTTTTTGAATGCAAGAGTGGTTAAATACAAACCTCAGACTAAAAGGAAGATTGTCACTGCAAAACCACTCCTCCTGACCTTATTCTTATCGTCATGCAGATCATCCAGTGCTATCATGGCCCAATTACGCTTCACTTGTGAGATCTGACAGAATTATACCACTTAATGACAAGATTACACTCTGTATTTTTTCTCTAATTAGCATGTATCAAAGTATCCAGAGTCCTTTTGATTTCATACTTTCACTGATGATAAGTCCATATTTATCCCTTACCTCCATACTTCTTAGTCAAGACGCCAGATCACTAACCATAACCACAAGGTAAGTAGTTTCTACTGCAATACTCACTGACTTCTTTTCCTCCTGTCCTTGTTTAGAATGAAGGTCATTAGACTGAATACACTGACATGACTTCACTTACATTCAGTTGAACAATATGGCTATATATTTTGTTCAAAGATTGTAGGCCACCACTTTCTTCAGATGTGATTGGATAGCAACCTTTTATTTTTGTGTTATGTCAAGATCTAAATAAAAGAGAGAGTGAAATAGGGCAAATCCTCAATTTGTCACTACCTTTGAAATTCCACTAACACAAGTGGCATCTTCTGATAATTTACCGTATTAAAAACAAATTTAAAAAATTTTAAAATCAACCATTCTCACTTGCCTTCTTGATTTTGCATATACTTGTGCATATTGAACAGCATTTCAAACAGAAATTACAAGGACCACATGGTTTTATGTTCAAATACAGAACATTCAACATTTATAAAGAATAGGGTCAAAAAGAAAATTTACTTAGTTTTTTCAGGCCCTTCTCCTTTAAGTAAATCTTCTTCTGTGGATGCCTCTGACAAAATAATTGCAACTGAGTCAAGCCTAAATGGCTTATTTGATTTAAAATTAAATGTTTTGTTTCTTTTTTGGATTATTTAACTTCTTTATTTAACTTTTATTTTGTTTCATAAAATATATTTTGGAAAGGTTAAAAGATCAACTTTGAAAATTAAAAGACAATACATTTCAAGATACATTTTGAAGTACATTTTTCAGTGTGTGACTGATATCTAAAATCTTTCAATTTTTATGAGTAAAGGGGAAAAAATGTGACAGTTTTCACAGTGGGAACTACTGTCTGGAACTCACTGTTATGCCAGGATGAAGAAAGCGGATAAGGCTTTTTAAAAGTAACTAGCAGAATCAGCCAGCATCCATAAATTGGAAGTAACAAGAGAAGAAAATACACCAACACAGAGGATGTCCCTGGAATGTGTGGAGCACAGCTTCCTTTACATGATATTCACAAAGCAACAGTCTTTGCAATCTGAGTCAGTTACTTTCTCCTTATGGATTAGAGAAATGTGAGCTCTTCATTAAGTTTAAGCATATGCAAGCACACAGGAAGTAGAAAATTAGTTGAGGTTACTAATCACATACAGAAAAAATATACCATGAACATGTAAAGGCAAAATCAGAACAGGCGAGCACAAAGTGAAAAGCAGTTTACTGTTGCTTCTTACTTCTGAGACTGTATGGAGGATGTGTAATTTCTAAAATACTAGAGAAGGAAAAAATAATATCTTTCTTTTAAAATGGGTAAGGGAGTTGCAAAGAGAAGAAGAAAGATTCTTTGGAATTATAGTCCAGAGAACCAAATTTCAATTCCTAGAAAAATAGAAGCATGATCTATTTCTGTAAATAGCTGTTAGATAACAAGGAGGCTAGTCAAAGTCAATATGGATATCAAAAATAAATCAAGTCAGGCCAATCTACCTTCTTTTTACAATACCATAACATGAGGGGTTTTGTAGACAGGAAAGATGTCATATATCTTGACTTTAATAAGGTTTTTGACACTGCCTCAGAGACGTTGTCACAAACGATCATTGGATGTTTTAAGAACAAGCTAGGCAAACATCAATCAGCAGTGGCACAGGTATAGCTCATTTCAGTTTGGACATGGGCTGATCTTCTGAAGCCAATTCCATTTTTGTGTTTTTATGTAAAATTGGCTTCCCACAATATTTGATATTTATTACTACTCCATTAGATTCTTGCATCATTTATTTAGTAATCATGTATATTTGAAAATCATTACTTCGGCTCCAAAAACCCTGAGATTTAAATCTAATAGATGAAAAACTAAATGTTTCTCATTGCCTTTTAGTTGCTTAGCCAGACAGGCATACTTGCCACAGCCATCAGAAGGGTCAGTATTTTTTTTTTCTTTAAATTGAAATAAAACCAACATGATTCCTTGAAATGGCACTTTAAAAAAAATTGAATCAAAAAGTGTACATGAAAATTAGTTTGTCCTGGAAGTATTCTCACACACAAGTGAAACATCAAAGAAACACGATGTATCAATAACATTCAAGTTTCATACTCTTAAAAAAGGGGACAGGACTTGAAAAAGTCAGCCATATGTTTAAAACAGAAATCTAAAGTTGTGGTGGAAAGGAAAATGAGAAATCAGCTGGCTTGTCAATTAACAATCATGTCAAAGACAGAATTCTCACTAAGAGACTTTTCGTAGAAAATGCTAGTTAATTGAAGGGACTTGTAGAAAGGTTTAATCTCTTTTTGGGGGTGATAAATTTATTGGTTTTCAGAACACAGGAAAAGAAGACTTAAAAAGTATTAAAATGGCTCATTTTGACCTTTACTTAGAGTAAGAATTTGAGCTTGAAGCAATGAAATTCCTCTTCTTTAAAATGTATGCTGCTCCTGAGGAAGGATGGCAGATAAAAGGTATATGTGACCCTTACAAAAAAATTTTCTTTTCAAGCTGATTTATTTTTCCAATCTCAAGAGCTCTTGCTGTATTGAAAAACAATTTCTGATTTACATCTGCTGCACACAAATAGCTAGCATTGCCACAGGTAATCTGAAGGGACCTCTGCATGTTCTGCCTGTGTGTGCTGATACAAAGTCCTGCCTTCCTTCAAGGAGCATTTGAAGTGCAGGCCTTTACAGCCTTTCAAGAATGCTAAGCACTCTTATCAGATTGACACTGATAAAACATCATTATTAAACATCATTGATTGATTGATAATCACTGATTAACTGCATGCTGTTGAAGCATAAAATTAAGTAGGCTACCTTATTTTTAAATCAAAACAATAGATAGGAAGAGCCCACAGAACCAGACAGAATACTTGGCTATTAAGCAGATCCAAAAGCATCCCTTGAAGCTATGGCAGGGGCTAGCTGAAAGAACTAACTTCTTTCATTCTTATTGTCCAGCCAGTGACTGAAAGTAACCTGGTTGCAAGGGAATGGATAGCACACCATAGGTGGGACCTGTCCTCAGGCAGAGACTGGTGGCAAGTCTCACATGTGAAGTGGTAGCTGGGATGAGGGCTTGATTATGTGACAGTTCCCCACACTGTACCCAAAGGTACCATCTGCACACTGACAGACAAGAGGCACACACCCTGCCAGGCCATTTTGGGGGATGCATGAAGGGAACCAGCAGCCAGTGCCTTCTGGATGGGACACACTGCTTGCCAGCTGAGACATATGCTTGTGCTGATTGGCTCCAATCTCAACTGAGTGACAGGCACCATGCGTGTCAGCAATGTCGTGAGTTGCCTTTGTGACTAACAGTAAATATGTGCCTACTGTTCTCTAACTTGAGTACAAGAAGAGCAGTTGCTCGAGATGCTTGCTCAGCCGAGGGTCAGATCTTGGTCAACAAACAAGGTGAACGTGACTTACTTTTATTCTCTACATTGGCCCAAGCCATAGACCATCATGTCAACTTCCAAAAAAAAAAAAAAAGAAAAAAAGTTGTGCTTGATTTTTGTGACTTAAAAGTTTATTTTTCTTTCTATTTATTTTTTCTAAGATTAATTCTGAAACATATGAATACTAAACCCAGCTGCACCTTTGCATTTCTTAGTCCAATGCAGATAGTTGCTTTTTCATTCTGCATTTATCCATCTTATTCCCTGCATGATTTTGTCACTGCACAGATATTTAGAAGTGTCAGTTCTTTTCTCTTGCATAGTTGGACTGTTTTGAGCTGAAGCTTCCATATAAATAGGAGCTTGTAACAGAACTTGAACTAATGAGCACTGAACTTGCATGTCACTTCTGCAATGTGGAAAAACACAAAGAAGTTAAAAATGCTTTCACTGGAAGCTAAAAATGACTATTCTTCCATGTCTGTTCCTAAGTAGCTAGTAACTGACTGAGCAGAAAAAGCTGGTGTACTGAATGCAGGACAAGACAGCTTATGACTTCTGAAGGGCTGTCACTTTTTTGTCCTTTTTAGCAGAGCAAGAATTATTTCAGCTACAGCTCAAAAAAAAGTTTGGAGGAAAAAACCTAACCACTAAACCCACAAAAAGCAAAACAAAAAGCCTGGGAGCCACCTAGATTTAAAATTCATTGACTTGAAAACTGTGGTGCAGTCTTTGCACACAAAGTAAATTTTAAGAAATATGAAGAAACAAGCTTTGTCATAATCTAGGACATTCACAAGATTCATTCCTGAACAAATACAACTAAGAAATAAGTCTGATCATTTAGAAGATCTGGATGGATAATTTTTTTCAGAGAGAGAGAATATAAACATTACAGAGCATAAATCAAAAAGTTAATTCAGTTGTTTTTTGTTGGATTCTATTTATTTCTTCCACAACATTTTTCTAGTGGCTGCTTTTTAAGTGCAGTAATAATAGAAGGCTTACAAACACTTGGAGGTATGATTACTCACCCTAATATTTGCAATGGAGAGAACTCACACAGTCATTTAAAAAATTCTCCCTGTGGATTAAATGACAGGAAAAAAAGTCCTTTGTGAAGAGAAAGCATGAGAAAGAAATAAAAAATAATTTTATAATCCACTTGCCGGAAGGTGTTTGAAATGTGGTTGCATAAGAAATAGGATCCTGCGCAGTAATGGAAGTTTTTTCTTAAAATCCCAGGTCAAAGATTTGGCAGGCACTAAATATATTCAACATTATTTGATAGTTGAGCAAATGTGATTGATCTTGGCAAGTATCATCAGCACTGAGAATGCCTTTTGTGATGGAGTAGTAGGTCAATGAAAGCATAAAACAGAATGGAAGACAATGACTTTTAATCCATAAATTTTGCAGATTTGTTACTGGAAGCCCCATGGAGGAGTACACAGATGCTGGAAACCCTGTAGATTAATATATGGAAGCCTTCTGTAATTATATTCATAGAGAACTCTGGAACTAAAACAACAAAGTATGTCAAACTATACTCTCAAAGTATGTCAAACTATACTCTAGGTTTTACAAAACAGCTGCATCTATTTGATGTTCAAAATCAATACATTTGGAGGCAATACAGATAATATATTTTTATAGATTAACTTTGCTGCATAAACAGTTTTGGAATGTCCTGATATGACCTAAATTTCCTGTCTCTCTTTTTGTATTTTAGATATTTCTTACTGCTGTGAAGCCCTGTAAATACTGCAGTTCGTGCTTCCTACCCACGTTAAATTGAGACATCCAAACCAGGAAATAGGGTGGATCCCCCATTATATGCAATTGAGTTACCAATTACAAGCTATTGAATTTTTTAATTAATTACAGAACAGAAAATTTCTAGCAGTTCTCTTTAGGCTACGGAAGCGTTTATCAATCACTGAAAAACATCAAGCAATTTCTAGAAAACTTTTCTAGAAGGCAGTTTTCAAATGAGCTATGCTTAGATTCTGCTCAAATGATCCATCAAAACTATGTTCAAGTCTAGGCATCCATGGTAGTGTGAATCAGGTCCCAGTGCATTTTCTCCTTACTCTACATATGCTCATCCTTATAGGCCTGCAGGCAGACTTTCTATTTCTATAGGACATTATTTTAGGATTCTTAGCTGCATACATCAAAGAAAGAACTTCACCACCACCCTGTATGCCCTTTTGAAAAGGCACTGGAAGACTGTCAACACTCAAGTGACCAAACCTGCTGACTGCTAATTAGATCACTGCCCAAATCAGCTTAAATGCAGTTTTTAGTAAGCTGAACAAGTAAATCCAGCTAAAGGTTTGACTCTTTGTACAGAGGAAGAACAAAGAATAAAAGTTGGTAAAAGAAGTGCAGAGGCACACAGAAATCAGCAAAGAATCACATTGCATCCATTAGTATTGGTAGGATACACATTATATGTACACACAAATTCTTTTCAGTTGACTTGGTATGTTCCCTCATAAAAGTTGTCTTGTTTCCTTTGCCTTGGTGAGGGGAAGCTCACACAACTTAAAAGGAAAAGTTAACCAACAGCAAAATCATCACCATACTTCTAAAAGCACAAGGGAAAATATGGTTAGCCTGTCAGAAAAATAATCCCTTAGAATATTTAATAGGAGACTCAAAGCTTTGGTAGGCAGTTGTATAAAATATTTACAAGAATTGTTTAAATTAAAGATGGAGATTAAAAAAAAAATTGTATTTGCTATGTAATCAGTATGCAAAGCTTTCTTTTTTTCCCCATCATCTCCAGTACCACTCAACATTTTGTGGGCTTGTGCTTAGAATGAGAAGCACCTGAATTTACTGGGCAGTTAAGCAGGGTTTCACACATTATTTATATTCAAAGCTCAGCTTTCTTCTTCCAAAACAAGAAGCAGCAGCAGCAGAAGAGTGTTCTCACATAAATACTCCTTTTACAGTACTACCTAACAGCAAAAGTGGACCATGACTTAAGTGCACTTTAGAATTTGATCTCTTTGTAATACTCTATCTCATAAAGTAAACTAATCTTGATTTATTTTTGTCTGATAATGATACTACATCTTTTATTTCAAATTTAGCGATTACCAAAATAAATTACAAAAGCATTTATTAGCTATTAAAAGAAATCTTGCCTACAAATAAATACTTTGGCATGACAGAAAAGGACTGCCACTCCCTAAAGTTAAACATTATTACAATTATGTATTTGTATATCTGTAATAGAATATTAACTTAACTTATTTCAAGGATGTCTTTATTTCTGCCTAACAAGAGTCTTTATCTCATTCTTTACAGAGCTAAAATAAACATGATTTTAAAATCTCATGTACAGCACCTGATTTTAAGCAATGCAGCAATAAAACCAGCTTAACAATCACATTAGGGCTTCAGCCTTTCAAAACTCCAAGCAATCAAATATATCACAGCCACAACTTTCTGATTTCTTTTTAGAAATAGATAAAGCACCTAACTGAGCCTGAGGAGACCTACCAAGAAATATTAACTATATGGGGAACTTATACTGTCTTTTTGTTATTTTGGGCTTCTTGTGCAGTAGTTCATGGCTGATATTACAAATCACCAGAGTAAACAAAACAAAATGGAAGAAAGTGTGTTAAAATATGCAAATTTTCATCTCATTTCCCCGAGGAAGTCAAACACTGGAATTAGAACCTGTATTTACTGTAAACTGGCCAAGATTTACAAAGTTCAGTGAGACAGGAAAAAAGCTTTCACCAAAGAGTATATATGCATTCTAATATCACCAAAAGTTCAAACAATTGCCATAAATTTGTTCATTAACCTACAGAGTCTTCATTTGCAGACAATTTATGTGTAAACTTAAAATGAGCTTCTAACTTAGTCCAAGTTTATAGAAACATAAATCACAAAAAGACAGAAGGTAGTTCACTGCTCAAGGAGCTATGTAGGAACAATACAGACGTATTTCTCCCATACTTTACATCTGCACAATCATTATTGTCAAATTTACACTACCTTCAAAGTACTGTAGAGGGATATCAATTCAAAGTTGTAGTATTTTGCAACTTCTTGTTCAGGGCAATGATTACTATCTGTGAAACTGCATTTCTATGAGAATTATAAACTCCATCTCTTTGTTGTAGTTTCTTGCAACATAATAAGTATGAGTACCTTCTGCGAAAAACACTGAGCAAGAAAAGAGTCAGAGGCACAAATTGTATTTGCAGTGTTATTCAGACAGTTTGGTCACAACAGAAACTACAGGAGGCTTAGTGTCCCTGGGGAATCTCTTCCCTCACCTATGGGAAGTTGAAATAGTAATGTATGTTCTCTGTGTAGTGCAATCTTAACTGGAAACCCCTAGGGGAAACAGGAGTTTTTCTCCTACTGAGGTTCTTCACAAAACGAATAGTGCAGGCATTTTCTTCCTACTTAAACAATAAATCTGACCAAGTCTCCCATAGCTATCCTTAAAAAAAAACCAAAAAAAAAAAAACCCAAAAAACCAACCCCCAAACCTGTGTAGTAGTTGTTTCTGAAGGGATGTGGCTTCACTCTTAATTGCTTGCTTCCT
>KZ505679.1:1643234-1666946 GCA_002844005.1 Limosa lapponica baueri | reverse complement strand
AGAAGGAGATCAGGTTTGTCAAGCAGGACCTGCCTTTCATGAACCCGTGCTGGTTGGGCCTGATCATCTGGGCATCCTTCATGCACCACATAATGGCACTAAGGATGATCTGTTCCATGACCTTTCCAGGGACTGACGTCAAACTGACAGGCCTGTAGTTCCCCCTATCATCGTTCTGGCCCTTCTTGTGGTTGGGCATCACATTTGCTAGACGCCAGTCAGCTGGGATCAAGCATGTAAACTTGGTTTTCTCTTCTTCCCTGTTCTGGATCTGTATATCATTCAGAAACCAAATTAGGACTTGAAAGACTGAGCTATTTACTCCAATAAGAATTGTTTTTTCTGAAGGTGTGAAGCCATATTGAAAGCCCTCCTAAGAACTACTACCCCACCATTAACTTTTATGTAACTGCTTCAGTTATGATATCATATATTAAATTAGTGAATTATTAAAATTCATACTTTCCTTTATCCCTCATTGACATGCATATAAGCTAGTGTTAATAATATATTTCTTGAATTATATATGTATCTTTGGTATATCAATTTTAAACACATTTATCTTTCATGTCATTATAGACACATGTAATTTCCTTAATGGGGCAAGTCACTGTTTTTTCAGTCTGAAATCTGGAAAAACATGAACTATTTGCATAACTTCCAAAATAACAGTATCTTTAAAATGTAGTTAGATGGTTCAGATTTGGTCTTCACTTAATCTGGAATGGACCTTTGTTCTCTTTAAAGAAATCAGATGAACAAATGACAGAGACATTTGATCTGTAATTTTGAATCAGTTTGGAGAATTTTCATAGGACTGAGAAACCAGTGTGGTAATGATTTTAATCTCTGTTTGTGATTAGTCTCCACAGATCAAAAACACTGACTATAAATATGTGAGAAAGATGGCATGGAAAATAATTTTCTTTAATTGGTATCATCAGTGACACATTTGCAAACCTAGTTATTCAAGCTCCTTTCTAAGAAAGTTGAACTTGTCTCCAGAAAGCAAAAATTGCTAAAGCACAGTTCATATTAGTCTTTTATACATTCACATAAACCATTACTTAAAGTGCAAATTTATTTTAAAATCTTACTTATGGATCATTTTAATGAGTAAGTTTAAAATGATCTTAAAATATTGAAAAATTCCAGGTCCATCATCAAATTTTCATTCTTGACAGTAAAATTTTGCATTACTGATGATTGTGACCCATTTCGTAGCTACACCTGAGACACCCTGTGTCTTTCATCTGACCAGAATACTACAATATCCTCAGTTCTAAATTCTGGTCTGAATTTTCAATTAAACTTGCACATGGAATTGGATATTAACACTACTATTCTTCAAAAATTGAGGCCACAGACTAATAAGACAGATATACAGCACCCAGAAGCCTCTGAAATATCCATAGAAAAGATGCAAGACTTCTTGTATTTTTTCTTTTTGAATTATTTTTACAAGTGGTATTTTTGATGCTGGTGTAGAATATGTCCATAAAAGTGATGTTGTATGGTTGGAATTATTTACTGTGTTCTAGGAGACAAATAAAGCAAAACAGAGAATGCTCATGAAAATGTAGCTTCATATATGATATAAAAATATGTTATTAGATGCTGCATGTTACAAGACTTGTATAACAATATTTTGTCCTAAATCAATTTATTCAGTGACAAATTATAAAATGGAAAAAATATTAAACTCCTAAAAATTAAATATTTCATGGAGCTTTTTAAATTAGTGTAAGTAACACAGAACAATTTTCCAATACACTTCTAGTGAAAAGCAAAAAGCTTTATATTGAAGCAATCTAACAGTAGAGAGGAAGGGTTTTACGTGTGTTAGGTGGGAAAAGGAGACTAAGTCATACAGACAAAATGCTACCAGAATTAGACCCACATGGTATAACCCAACCTCCATTAGTTCAGCTAGGATGAATTAGACGTCACCCAGAACATACCTTAATGTTTCTTTCAAGGATAAAAGTAGCAAAAATAGTTGTTACTTAAAATGATTCGATCCTTCTGGGGGAAAAAAAAAAAAGAAGAAAGAGGGTACCTTGCACAGATATGTATAGAACATGGTTCTTTGCAGTTCAAAATGCATTCTTACTACTAAAATTCAAATTAAAACCAATTCAAGAAGTGAGATGACTGGCAGCAGAGTTACTAGTATTTGTATCAATAAGAAGTCTCAGTGACTATTCAACAGCTTGGTTATGAACACCTAAGACTGACTAATTTGTAGAAATCTATACTCCTCAATACACGTTGCATAAATAGGGAAAAATCCTGCCTGTGTTCCCCATGAGAGCTTCTCCATCGACTAAATAGTTTCTTGGGGCTGTCAACCTTAATGTGTCCTCTAAGATGTTGTCATCCCTGTGTTGTACGTTGCCAACTTTTGCAGTAGTATCAGAAGTTCCACAGTAAAGTATTTTTTCTTTTTAATACCAGCATCTGGACTCAAGGGATACATATGAATATTAAGTTACAGTTATTGGGGGGGAGAGGGAGGGATGAGGAAGGGAGTGAGACAGGAAAGTATTTTTTTTTCACTTGCAGAATTGTGCAGAGAAACCCCCAAAATATCAGCAGCATATATTCAAAAGCAGAAAATATGGGTCAGTCAAAAAAGGAACATAGATGCTTTATGTAAAAAGTAACAATAAAACTGGCAACTCCACAACTTTGTGTGGATAAACACTTGATTTTTGTTACCTGTCTTGATATATGATGTGACTGATGGTGGATTTAGTGAGAGTGATAAGAAAAAACTCTCAGTGGATCACCTGAGACATCTATGAGTTTGGAAAGGGAATCTTGCTTTATTAAGGACAAACAATAAAATGCAATTTCTCTGCCAGCATGAGTAAGAGTCAGGCAGCCTCTTGCTGAGCTGGAACATAGTTACTGCTATGTTTGGGTGTGTGTGGCATTTTCCTCCTGCTCTGCAGCAGCAAAGGTCCCTGCTGTGTCCCCTCCATACCGCTGTCGAACAAGAAACCTGTAAGGCCCCAGAAGTGCTAATGGCCACCAGTGTGTTCCTGCCATAGCACCTAGGGGACAGGTGCAGCCTCCAGTGAGCAGTGGCCTGTGACAGCCACTGCAGCTGCTGCCCTGGGCTCCTGCGACAGTTGGCTGGCCCACCTCCCTGCTGGCTTCATTATTTCTTCTGGTTTTCTTGGAGGTCACACGCAACTAGTTTGACTTGAAACTAGGAGTGACTGGCTTCCGTTAGAATCTCAGTTTGCTAAGGGTTTACCTAACTTTGGTGGTCAATAAAATCTGACACAAGGATTTTGTATCAAAACTTTCATACAAATGAAAAATCTTCACAGAAATATTGAATCCTTAGATGGTACAGGCCAAGTTCATCGTCATTCATGCCATTTTAAAAAAGCATCAGTTACATTAGTGAGCACTGAATTTTTAGCCTGGGTTGACCAAATTGCATGCTTAAGGTGATAATTTCTTAACCATTCTTCCAATGAATTTCTAGAAAGGAGTCAGACACTGTCCTTCTATCCTTTCATAAGCGCTTAGAGACATAAAACCCATATGCCTTTCACTCTCTCTACTGTCATACATCACAAGCTTTTACACTTCTTTTTACAGTTCCTTTTATACCCAGAACAGCCATTTCACTGTGTAAAAGCTTGTGGAGTATGTAATGGTAGGATAAACAATTACAGACTATAGATGACATACTGAACAGAAGGAGGGAAGAAACACAGCCTGAATGACTGTACAGCCTAAAGGGGATAATAGTAGAGAGGCACAGAGGAGAGAAACAAGGGAGACAGAAGCAGGTGTCAGATTTGGTTCAGCAGCTTATTTTCTAAATAGAGTGAACTTACAGAGTAAACTGACACTATTTTCCCTATTATTTAAACCCTGCCTAATGATGGAGAGGATAGTTTACTAGGAACTGGCTTAAATTAGACATGTAAACCCAGCATCACAAAAGCATTCATATACCTAATTCCCTGTGAAATAAATTAGTTAGGTTTAAGTCTCCTTAAGCCTGAGTTTATCTCCAGTGAAACAGGGAGAAAACATGAGGCATAAAATATTTCAGTCATCAACACTGCATTGCTATGATAGGCAAACTGAAAATTTATGCTAATAGATAGTGAGCATAGAGGGAGGTCTGTATAGTCCCTGAAGGGGGCAACTGGTACTGAGGTCAAATGGAATTGGCAGGGCTGACCAAAGGCCAGCCAAGGGCAGAAACAGATATGTCTGTGATGCTATATTCCTTCTAGCTCCACGGGTTTCAGGATCTGCTTTTTGGCAGGACAGGAGAGGCTCATGATAGGAAATCCTGTTAGGAAAAGGATAGGCTTGCTTTGCTTCAAAATTGTTTACCTCATTTATCTTTCATGTCCCAGGCTTGGCTACTATCTAGTGAACAGGGATCTAGATGAGTATTGTCCTTTCTTAAAGATACTTTATTTTCATGGTGACAAGGAGAAAAACAAACTCTATCCCTCTGCTTTGCAAGTGTGGGAAGTAGGATAATTTTTATATCATTACTATACTACATCTGTAGCCTGGTTTCTCAAGAAATAACACTTGTTTCTGTCAGTTTCTCCCTGACATCTTTGGAACTTGTAGGTCAATTTTGATCATGTCTAACAGAGGTCTCGGCGATGTAAAAATCAGGTAAGCATCATAAAAACAGGAAACTCTATATAGAGAGAATTTATTAATGTCTTCACTGAAGGGAAGAAGGGTGACCTCAAGTCTTTTTAAACTTTAGAGACTAACACAGGAGAAAGTTATTATAAATGCCCAAACCACAGAAAAATTTCAGTAGAAGTTCACTATATTATACACAACAGTGAATCTAGCAACAAGACAAGAATATTTAAGGAATCAGACTTCATAACTTCTACTCAGGATGGAATTGCTTTCTTGTTTGTATAGCACTGGTATTTGGTACTCCTCATCATGAGCTAGGCATTGTACAAGACACTATACAAACACGGAAAAAAAGTGTTCCCTTGCCCGAAAATTTCTTGAGTAATTACCTGGCTTTGTTTGAAGAAAACAGGAAGGGGAGCAGAATAAAGATAGAGGGAGAGAGAAAGTGTACAGGACACGTTACTGTGTTTTTGCAGTTTTAAAAATATTTTTTTATATATTCTTCTCTTCACAATTATAAGGTCATGAATAGATTTCTTTACAGTCAGTTGATTTTCACCTAGTTGTACTGTGACAACTATGATCAATTCTTGACAGAACCTGACATACAGGTTTCCAGTTAGATAGAATGACAAAATTCAAAATACTAACAAATTCATCCGTGACAGAACTGTATAAACTTCAGCCAAGCACCCCAATTATACTACATTATAGGTGAATAGTCATTTTTAAGGAGCAAAAAAGGAAATACAAATAATCAATACACTAATCTTAAAAAAAGAAAATGAGAATTTTGGTTCTTTCTTGAGGAAAACAAATCTATTTAGATTAAAATATTAAAATTTTAAAATAACATTAAAACCACAAAGTTTACTTGAGGAAGATACTTGTTCAGCTACAGAACCCCCTGAGTAAACTGCTGAGAGTTATCAGCTTTTGCCCATGCACACACAATCACATCACTGATTTCTAGAACAACTCCAGTTGTGTGAATAGGATTTAGCTGCAGTGGAAGACATTAATTTTCATGCAAACGGTAGGGCAAGTTAAAATTTCAGATTAAATAATTTGAATTATTTGATTTGTCCAAGTTTGCAGCCTCAAAGCTAATGTCATTGTGACTTTGTTGTTTTTATCTATGTATTTTTTGCAGTGCCCTAAAGAGATTTTAATTAATGGCTCAAGCCCTAACTACACTAAAGATAACATAGAAGTATTTGAACCAATAAGACAGTTGTAGTCCTTTAGGACAATAAAGATTATAAAACTCAGGAAGAACTTGACAACTTGGAAAAGAAATCTCTGTGGGCAGGAAAAGATCTAGCTAGGCAATGTCCTTCTAGAGCTTATTAAACAAATCCAGCATGACCATCTTGGAAAACACCAAAGAACTGTATAATTCCAATGGACTTTTCCAACACCACTGGAATGACCTTGAAATCACTTGCCCGCTTGTGTTTGCCTCACCCATGTTCTTTCTTCTCTTAAATCAAGTAAGAAACAAAAAGAATATAAAAAGAACAGCAACAAATGAAGCAAAACGTTTCCTCCTGCCCCTTACCCTAGCCTCTGATAGAACTGCTCCTTCCTCACAAGAGAAAATACAGCTCTGTACAATTCACTGGGACCCTGGTTATTTGCCAGTTATTTTTCTGTATATTATTGTATACTGTAGTGGGTAGGCAAACTAGTGTTCTAACTACAAGTTTTGTCAAAAAACTTCCTAAAAATTAAAATTGAATAGTTCAAATATTGCTTAGAAGTGTTTTGGATAGTGCCAGGTCTTTTCTTAATATGATCAAATAAATAAAATTTTTTTCAAAGCAAGAATTCAGAATGGCAGTTTTTCCCTTTGTAGAACATACCCATAGAGAGTTACACTGATTTTTATTAGTAGGAAAGACTCAGAAAAACATTGACAGGTGACTGAACACAGTATTTTTCAAAGTTGTTTCATTAAAGCTGTGTCAAAAATCACAAATTTTTCACTGATGATTATTGAATCCCAAGTTCTATACTACCAAATCTGTGCTAATTAAAGTGTGTCACTTGGAACAATAAGTTGCAATGAAATTACAACACCTTTAGAGAAACAATGCTTCAAAACAAGCCCATTGATACTGGAACTGCTTTTCATTGTATGAAAATGAATAAACTGATATGAAAATGCTCAAGTGAAACTTATTGTAGAACATTACTGTTCTCTGTGTAAGGCCGTCATTCACTGCTTAGAAAATACCCCTGCCAAAATAATTAGATCAAGAGTTTGACTTAAAACCAAGCCCTAAAACATAGATCAGAAGTGCTATCATTTAGAGGATGTAATCAAAGAAAAAATTCTGCTTAATTCTTTGAATTTTGCAACAGGACTGGTGTCATTGTTTGATCCAAATTGGCCACTGACAAGACGACAGATGCTCCCGCCCCCACCTCATTCATAATGAGAGGAAAAAGAGAGATAAAAAGATTTATCAGTTTAGAAAAACTAAGCTACTTTAATGAAATATTAATAATAAAATAAAAAGGAAATAATTAAATAAACACAATAAATATATATATACAAAACCACATCAAGCTCCCCAGGGAAATGTTTACCAGCAAGCACTGTGAAAGTTCCAGAGTGGTCTCAGCAACAGATTGTAACTGGTTTCTGGAACACACTGATATATTGCACATATATCTCTCTAGGGACAAGTCTGCTTCATAGGAGTTATATTTTTAATCCATAGATTCTGATGGAGGTGTCACATATACAACATCAATTTGATCTTAAGCTTTAGCCTAAGGGATTTTAAGGCCTGCATGTTACACTAAAACTGGCAGAAAGGTGCTTCTTCTGGAGTAATGGGCCCACATGTGAGCTAGCAGATATAGATAAGCAAATAGCAATGAGATGGTTCCGAGCCTTTCTGTTCCTCATACAGTCCCAGATTATTCACTCCGATCACTCTACATTTTTTGTATGATGCAGTTTCCTGCAGGGATTTTGAGGCACAGGTCAAAGTGAGAAAAATCTTTGAAGTGCTCAATTTGTATGGATGAACCATAGCCAACCAAAATGATTCTTTGACGAGCTGTGTGCAAAATTCATCCTGAAGTACCAACAAATCATTCCAGAGGGGAAGGATGGAAAAACTATTCAGTTCCCCTCTTGATAAAATAATGCAGGGGAAAGGGAGAGAAATCACATTTTAATATAACATTCTATATTCATATTCTCTATACAAACAGTGTATCAACAACAAAAGCCTGTAATGGATCTCATAGAATCTACCTGTTTATGAAAACAATAATTCCCTTTTATGATAAAGCCACCTGAGATCAGCATGGAAGTGCAAACAAATAACTCAAGGTAAAAAGGAAAATATAAAATGCACTCTTCAGATTTTTCACCTTCAGCATCATTTTTACCTTAATATAAGTGACCTAGAAACTGACTTCTCGTGATCACACACATACCGAGAATATCCTTGTTTGTTTTTTTTTAACTTGTCAAATGAATTTTTTTTTCTGTCTTAATGCCACAGTAGCACCTAGTCATTTACCTTATGAGCATTCCTGAGCAACACTGAGGACTACAGAACACTGAGGAACTAAAAACACAGATTGGCCAGGAGTGCCAAGATAATTTATAATAGAGTTTTCAACTACTATTTCCAGTAATACAGATTTGTGAAAGAAAAAAAGTATAGTTATGCAGTCAGGATGATAAGTGCTCCTGCTTCTTTGGTGGAATTGGAAACCAGAGAATTGCTTGAACCAATATTAATTTAATCATAAAAGCATCAGGAAATAGTATATTTTAATTTCTATACTAAAAATTTATTCTATATTTTCATTTTTTCAAATAAAGAAATGAGTTAAAAGGGAAAAGTGGTTGATAGGAGTTGGAGAAATGAGAGTTCAAAGAGCAACAATGGACTGTAAAGACCATCATTAAGAGATGCTGTTCAGACCACATATTTTTATATTCACTGCTTCCATATACTTGGTGACATCCAGTGACTCATTGACACTAGATGGTGACTGATTATGATTAGATGCCATTCTTGCAAGAATCACCTTTAGAAACTGTTATTTTGCAGACTGACTCTGATGTGTCAGCAAAACCACTGTCTCCCAGAGCTGTATCTTATAAACAAGTGATGGAAATGATTATGTGACACTGAAGTTGTTGCAGCGAGGGGGGAAGAATCCCTCTCTAGTGGAACAGAGAAATAAACTTTCTTCTTTTTTGCAGTTAACCAAACCTTTGCTGAACACAGCTAGAATATTGAGTTCTGGGTGGGGTTTTTTTGGTTTTGTTTTGGTTTGGTTTTTTTTTCTTTTTAATTAAGACTTTGGGACTGATGATGAAGTACTTCTAATTTCTTCTGTTCCATTCCAGTGAAATTCACTGAGTAATGTCAGTTTTTTTCTGAGTTCAGACAGTGAGCAGTTCTGCCTGTAATCTCTGAAGTATATTTTAGAGTTCCTTGTCATCAGATATGCAAGGAATGAGAGATGTACAATGTGATTTAGACATCAAAACCTGACTATCAATTAAATTTACCTTTGAAAACAGAGTTCATTAATGCATATTCATGTATTTAGATTTTAGACTTTTAAGATGACTGGATGGAATACAGATTATTCATAAGATACATTTTTCATGTGGTGTTAGTTTCCAAAATCCAATTTCTATTTGATAGTTGGTTGGTTTTTATATTCAATAAATTGATCTTACCATTGCACTAAAAATATAGCTATAAAAATATCAAAGTCATCATGAATATTGGTATTGATCAACTGCCACTGCCAGCAATCAACAGTGAGAATCTTGGGCTGAATAAGTAACCATTCCCTTAAAAATTAGTGAGAAAGAGTGAGCGAGCAAGGGAGAGTGGAACAGTCTACTGAAGTGGTAAAGACTATTTGAAATGTCCTTGTTGGGATTAACCTTGATTTCATCCTTTGACTTCTATGAAAAATATTAAAATGGATGTTTGGAAAATATAATAAAAAATGTTAGGGAGCCTGGACTTGGGTAAAAGTCTGATGACCCTGGAGTCAATAGCACCTATTTCAAGTAACGGCAATAATTTTAAATTATGTAAATATTCTTAACTACCTACAACAAAAGGATGTCCATAATAGCAATCAAAGATGGATAACAGTCTAATAGAGTTCCCCAATGGGTTCAGGTTCTCAGAACTATTATTCTTTTCAATAAAAAAGGATGGTTCTTGTAATTCCCTATTTTATTAATTCAGCTGCATTCTTGAAGGCAACGTTTCTTGTGTTTATGGTCATGGCATAAATCTACAGTAATAATCCACTGAATTATTGATTCAGAACTGGTATGCTATGTTTTTTTGTTAATATGAACAACAAGGAGTATTATCAACAATTTTAAGAAGAATAGCCTCCATCTAGTTTTCTTTCAAAGAAACTGAGAACATTTGCTAATATTGTAAAGCCTGAATAAAGACTGGGGCTTTTCTGTTTTTCTGAAGTAATGTCTTCTGTCAGAAAATATTAATCCATTAAATAAGAAGTAAATTTAATCCTCTGACTAAACTATTTTTAGAAAGCCTAAATAGATAAATAAAGTAAAAAAGTGTTGTTTAAATTTTAAGTTATTTGTGTTTTGAAGTATAAACCCGGAATTTAAATAAACTTGTCTAAACAAAAAAATATATTTTAATGACATTTCTTTTTTCTTAACTTATATTTCAGGAAAAATCATAATGAAGTTCAATATTTTGATTTATATGCCCATTAAGGTTAGGGTATTTGAAATTTCAGAAAAATAAGTTGACAGGATGGGTAAATTTTTTTTAACTTACTTCTGTCTGTAAATTCAAAAATCTAATGCTTGCATTTTTTAAAGAATCAAATTCTACATGCTTTTGGTCATCATTGGTTAGATTGTTAGCATTCATAAAGATTCACCAATACAAGTTGTACCAAAGCTGTATTTCACATCCCCATACTCACTTTAAACTTTTGCTTCTCGGATTTATATGCACTTCTGAACACAACACAAAAGGTGAAAGGAAGCACTTTCTTGCCCTAGGATTCAAATTTAGTTCTGTGGAAAACACACCTGATGAAACAGAGCTACCTCCGTTACCCCATTTATTTTCCACTCCATTATACAATGCTAGCAAGTTAGAGGAGTAAAAGCAGCAATGTGGAGAAAAGTATGAATTAAAAAGTACTCCCCTCCCCCTTTTTAAAAACAGGTAAGCAGCTCCCATAAAACCTGCTCATAACTCCAGGTTTTTCCAGTTTTCCAGAACATTCAAGTACTGAACATTCCCTATGTTTTTTAATTTCACAGCAATGTATAGGCCTATGTCTTTTTCTGATTTCATTGCTAACCTGATCTTCTGTAACCCATTGTCTCTCCATGTACAGATCACAGTCTATAAGGAGGTCATGAAAAGCCATTAATGAGGCAGTTAAAAAGCATTAGCCATTGAAACTTTTAGTATAATGTAAGGGGAAGAACACATCTTGCTCTGCCGCCCTTTATGTGCATTTCATCTTCAAAGTCAACCTCTGTCAAGCTCTTGAACTATACAAATGCATGCATACAGGTTATAAAAAGGCTTAAGATTAACAGATACATATTCTTACCCTTATTTTAATCAAAAATGCAGAAAAATCTTACAAATTATTTCCAACCTAAGTTAGAGAATACCAGTTGATTAGTTCAGAACACTAAACTAACCTACTTGGTTTCCTGTGGGTGTTACAACAAAAATAAAAAAGCCACAATGAAATATTAATTTTTAAAATTACTGCTTATTCAAATAATTAATGGTACTGGATCTTTAACTATTCAAACAAGCCTACTCATAAGTCACTTTTTGGTAGTTTATACATAAAGTAGACCATTAACAATTACAGAAGCCATTAAGCATTTACATTCTAAAAGGGGGAGAGAGGAGTGATGTATTTTCTTGTTCAGTGAATCTTACTCAGTAATCTTCTTTACATTTAATAATGGCAATAATCTGAGGAAAAGGCCTTTCCTTTCTTGACAGTGATCTTCTGTATTAGCTACGATTTTTTTGAAATGTGCAAGTCCTTGATTTTTCATTCTTCACATGACACTAGTCTCACTGTTTTAAAAAAAAATATTTCTGTGATTGCATTATTATAAAGAAAGATTCAAAATTTCCAGTGAAGTTTTTAAGTTAGAACATTTTGGATGCATTTGAGTTAATGCCAACAGACACCCCCGTTACCCTTCACAGAGGCAACTGGGACTAAGTAATCTCTGATTACAATATCTTGCACCCTCAGTGCCTTTAGTCATCAGCCTACACTCTGAAAAACCAAAGCATACATTTTCACACATATTTAACATCTGGTTAACTATTTTTCACTAAGCAAATGCATATTTATTAGGGAATTTATGTTGCTGATGCCCTAGGAAAGCAGGAGACTACCATTCATTGTCACACGGCCACAATGCTTCCTTGTAGAAAGGCTCTATAAAACAGCTGTCCCAGCTCAACATGTCTTAAGTATGGTGGTGTAATCGTGTTAGTTATTCATTTTTCAACATCTGAGAAATTCCTGTAACAAACAAACAAAAATAATTCAACAGTATCTAAAACTATGTTAATTTCATCTACCAGCAACAAGGTCACCTTCAAATCTTTCCTCACACACTAGTGTGTTTACAAACCACAGAGTGGTTGAGGTCAGAAATTACCTCTGGAGATCATCTGGTTCTACTCCCTTGCTCAAGCAGGGCCACCTAGAGTTGGTTGCCCAGGACCATGTACAGATGTTTTTTGAAGTCCAGAGAGAAATGAGAACATTTCTAGTGTCTGAGGTAGCAGAAGACCCCATTAAATGTGGGTGTTACCAAGGATGTGAACAAATCGCAGAAAAATGTGATGTTTTTCTGGCATGCTTTACATTCTCACACAAAGATTAAGTAATTAAAGTCCTATAGAAGTAGATAAGGAGGAGAAAATCTGAGCCTGATAGGGTCAAATCTGCAAATTTAAGATTACAAGAAAGCCATTGCAAAAGATTTTAGAATTGTTCTTATCTGCTAGGTTAACAAAAGAAGATTCAAACCATAAAAATATTTCCTAGATCAGTTTAACAACCTGAAATCACACACACTAATTTTAGTACTAACTGTAGTCCAAAGCAGACCTTCATGTAAAGTTTTACACGATCTCCACATAAAACATCAAATCGTCTTACTGGTTGCAGATAAAAAGAATATTCTTGCTTTCAGTTGCAATGCGTATAGATATAAACTGGCTGAAAAATCAACCTGAAATCTGTGGTGTAACACAGAGAGACTAATGAATAGTTCAGAGTTGTAATTCACAACACTTTTGTAGGTAAGTGACTCGGAAGACTGGCCATTTTCTGCTCTTCACGAAGCTTGTTTCCATATCTCATCGGCTATGGCGTGCTCATCCCCTCCTTGCTGCTATCACTTTTACCGCAGCAAAACCAGTTCTGAGACCAATTATGTAATATTCAAAATAAGATTTGACTCAAAGTCATACAAAAATTATATACAGCCAAAATAAGCTATACCTGTGCATGTTTAATTCAAAATGTTGGAATTTGAAATTGCTAATTAAAGACATTAGTGAATGTCAATACAGCATTATTTTAATGACTCCAAGATAATCCCAGAGCAATCAATTTAGATCAGAACGAGTTTATTGTAAAGTGCCAAAGGTGGGGGGAAAAAATGCTTCCTTAGCACTACAAAGTAACGATTTCTCAAATGAATAATGCCTGTTCAGAATTTAACTAGATAATTACTTCATTTGCATTTGCTAAGGTGATAAGAGGAATGGAAAAGACAGCTCAGTGGGAAATGATGTAAGTGTTAAAAGGTGACATGCAAAAGACAGCGTTCCTCAAAGTTCTGGCTTACCAACAGAGTCCATTTTAAAAGGAACACATTTATTAACCTAAGCATCCTGGTGGGAAAGAGACAAAGCAGAACAAATATGTAATAGAAAAATACATTGCATCACACAAATCTCTGACATGCAGTTCATAATGACTGGAGGCTGGAGCAACCAGATATATTTCTGTTCTTGTTTGTATATAATGAATTTGAGGAATGACTAGAAGCCAGAACTCAAAACTGCTGAGGTCTATTTCCATACCTGCCATTGCAGTCTTGCAGAAGCAAGAGTTTCTGCAAGTCATGGTCACTCCTGCAGAAATAATATTAATTTGAAGCAAGAAAAATAATTTCAGCCCATTGTAGTGGCCCTGGAACGACCCTATGCTTTATCAAAGCTGAAGAGTACCCCCTTTCAGCTCCAGGGTATCACATTAAGTTTTTGCAAAGACAATTAAGCACCTGCCTGTCTTTAAATATATGACAAGCAACTAGACTTTTGATGTACTTAAAATTATGTGTGTACTATGCTCAGTTTCACCTCTAGTTCTTTTGAGCTGGTGGGGAATATCCACAAGCATGTATAATATACTTCTGCTGGTTGTATATACTTTGTGCTGGTATGTTGTGGAGCTAGGCTTGGTGCTAGCATGTGCTCCATCCTTGCTTAGTGTGTAAGGGAGATAAGACTCAGATTTATCTGAGGATTAGAGAGTTCTGATGAATGTGGACCCCACTGTTTTTATGGTAAGAGCCATCCCTGGTTGCACTATTTACAAACCGAGTCCCATATGTGATTAAATATGCAAACAACACAAAATACAGAGAACTTTGTAGGTTTCAGTTTATTGACATTGCCAGTTGTCTGGCATATTTCATATTTTAAAACTGGGGCAGATTTTTACATTTCAGGATACCTGGAAATATCTTAACCTTGCAAAGTATTTCTCCTTTGCAACTGAGTTAATTCACCATTCATGCTGGGTTCAGCAGCTTTGGGAGTAGCTAAGGTTCTGACTCTGAAAAAGGGGCTGAGCATATTTAAATGAAGAGTTTTTGAAACTGATGAGGAAAAAACCCAAAACAACTCTTGAGGCTCCAAGTGGACAAAAAGTTGCTCCATAAATTCAATCTGCCTCTCCCTCTTCTCCCACCCACAGCCTTCCCCCGATGTCTGTCATTTTGATCAGTTAAGTAATTCCATATTGCTGAAGAGGGTTTTTTTTGCTTTTATCCTTCTTCTTGTTCTTTTCTTCCCCAAGCTTATATGATATTTTAGGAAAAGTGCATTATTTCTGCTTTTTACATGTTGCATTTCTTTTAATCAAAGATTCCACTCCTTTATACCCACTAGTCAAGTCATAAGCATAGTTTATCATTGTTATTATAATTATCATTGTCTCAGAACAACACTCCAGTTCTGAAATGTGGAAAATCCATTGATCGACTCAATAAGGCAAAATGTTTCTGGTTCGTTTGGTTTTTCTTCCTTTTTCAGAGAGAGGATAGGATAAACAAAAGAATTATATATATAAGTAAAATATCGGTATTATTTATTTGAGGAAATTTCTGAAAATGGTGATAGGGATATATTTCTAAATCCTTCAAATTCATGATGAAAATCTATTTTGTCTCAGGTATGTCTCTCAGAAGGTACCAGAACTTTTGACTTTCATTCACTGTGTAAGGAATTCTGAATACTTAACTTTTACTTCCATTTAGATGCTAAAGAGATACATCATGACTATATTTGTTGAAGTGACATTTTTGTCATCTGTTTTATTTCCAAGTTAAATCTGTAAGCAGGGAAAGCAAGAACATTATTCTGAACATGATGAGAAAGGATCTCTAACTGTTATCCACATGATGTGTCTACTAGTCTTTAATGAGACAAGATTAGAAGGCCTGAATGAATAACAACTTGGAAGGCTGGTAAGGTCATTTCTGCCTAATTTCTGAGTTGTTTTCACATTATTACAGCAGCCTTCAAACTAAACATTCTGTGTAGATAGTCAAGGAGGCACAAGAACTTTTCTTTGGGGGGGGGGGATGGCAATGAGGCGGCAGGGGCGTAATAAAACTTGGCATTTTTCTACCAAAGTAGAAGAAAAGAAACTAATCTTAAAGTAAGAAAGATTTTTTTTAATTAAAAAAAAAAAGAAAGAAAAAAAAAGAAAACTCATCTAAGACTAATTACAATCAATGATGAATTTCAAAGTCATGAAAAAATTCAAGCAGCAAGAAGTAATAATGTGAAAGATGAAAAGATGACTGGCTCAGTTGAAAGCCAGCCTGGTGGAGAGAATAACGTTGGTTAGTACTGATCACAGAAGGGAAGCCAAAGGCACAGCGTATCATATCAGAAAGTGACATTGTCTGCACTTAAAAAGAGGATTTCTCAATATTTTTTTCTTCCGTAAATGTCCAGATGTGGTGTAACAGTATAATCAGATGTATGGATTTGCAACATTTTTTAAAATGTTGCAATAACAGGATGTTATAGCATAGAGGAGGAATAGAAGCAACCTGGATTATAGTATACATCTATCCATTTCCTCAAAAGTAATTGTCTGGTTATGATGACATCCCTTTTTTGAAAAAAAACCCAAAACATCCAGCCAACGAACTGGATGATATATGAGATATCCGAGACATTGTGCTGGTAATTTCTGTGTAAAATTTGTGACCTTCTCAGGTGTTGACATGTCGACAACTGGAAAAGCAAAAGCAGGATTATTTTCTGTTTCCTAAAGCCCTTCAGTGGGGGAGTACAGTGTTGATGGTTTCTTCCTCCTCAGTCTAGGTTTCACTTAGGCTCATTTATCTAAGTTTACTTGCAAGTTCTACACCTTACTCTTTCTTCATATGTATGTAGTTCCACCATAGATCCCAGTTTACTATCTGAGGTGTGTGTTACATATATTGGATACATTGTTCTCTTTGTTACCGTCAAGGCTGTTTTTCCCAGTTCACAAGGATGCACATTTTGACAGTCATTTATTGACCACTGGCAGAATGAAGCCCCTGTAATCCAAAGGGAGGTGGTGTGGGACCTGCTCCAACACCGAGACATACAGAAGTCTATGGTGTTGGATGGTATCTGCCTGAGGGTACTGAAGGAGCTGGTGGATGTGCTCACTGAGCCACTTTTCATCATCTACCAGCAGTCCTGGCAAACCGAGGAGGTCCTAGCTGACTGGCGTCTAGCAAATGTGACACACATCCACAAGAAGGGCCAGAACGATGATAGGGGGAACTACAGGCCTGTCAGTTTGACGTCAGTCCCTGGAAAGGTCATGGAACAGATCATCCTTAGTGCCATTATGCAGCACATGAAGGACAACCAGGCAATCGGGCTCAGTCAGCATTTGTTCGTGAAAGGCAGGTCCTGCTTGACAAACCTGATCTCCTTCTATGTCAGTGACCCGCTTGATGGATGAGGGAAAGGCTGTGGATGTTGTTTACATGGACTTCAGTAAAGCCTTTGATAACAGTTTCCCACAGCATTCTATTGGAGAAACTGGCTGCCCATGGCTTGGACGGGAGTGCTCTTTGCTGGGTAAAAAACTGGCTGGAGGACCAGGCCCAAAGAGTTATGGTAAATGGAGATAAATCCAGTTGGCAGCTGGTCACGAGTGGTGCCCTCCATGGCTCAGTACTGGGGCCGGTTCTCTTTAACATCTTTATCAATGATCTGGATGAGGGGATTGAGTACACCCTCAGTAAATTTGCAGATGACACCAAGTTAGGTGGGAGTATTGACCTGCTTGAGGATAGAAAGGCTTTGCAGAGGGATCTGGACAGGCTGGATCGATGGGCCAAAGCCAACTGTACGAGGTTCAACAAGGCCAAGTGCCGGGTCCTGCGCTTGGGTCACAACAACCCCATGCAGCGCTACAGGCATAGGGCAGAGTGGCTGGAGAGCTGCCTGGCAGAAAAGGACCTTGGGGTGTCTGTCAACAGCCAGCTGAATATCAGCAAGCAGCGTGCCCAGTTGGCCAAGAAGGCCAACAGCATCCTGGCCTGTATCAGAAGCAGTGTGGCCAGCAGGACTAGGGAGGTGATCGTTCCCCTGTACTCGGCACTTGTGAGGCCTCACCTTGAGTACTATGTCCACTTTTGGGCCCCTTACCACAAAAAAGACATTGAGGTGCTGGAGTGTGTCCAGAAAAGGGCAACGAAGCTGGTGAGGGGTCTGGAGAATAATTCTTATGAGGAGAGGCTGAGGGAGCTGGGATTGTTTAACCTGGAGAAAAGGAGGCTGAGGGGAGAACCTTATCACTCTTTACAACTCCCTGAAAGGAGGTAGCAGGGAGGTGGGAGTTGGTCTCTTCTCCCAAGGAACAAGCGATAGGACAAAAAGAAATGGCCTCTAGTTGCACCAGGGGAAGTTTAGACTGGATATTAGGAAACATTTTTATGCTGAAAGGGTTATTCAGCATTGGAATGGGCTGCCCAGGGAAGTGGTTGAGGCACCACCCCTGGAGGTATTTGAAAGATGGGTAGATGTAGTGCTTAGCGATGTGGTGTAGTGATGTTTTTTGTCAGTTTTAGGTTGATGGTTGGACTAGATAATCTGAAAGGCTCCTTCCAACCTAGGCAATTCTATGAGTCTATGTAAAAGAAAAATAACAATATGTTTATTTCAGGATAAATACAGTTTCTAAAATGCCTCAGCATCCTTAGGTTTTATAGCCTTACCTCTCAGATCAAAGCTTAGAGTTTTTTCACAATTATGGCATTAGTCAGTAAAGACCTACCCAGAGTAACAGAAATATGCTTTTGTATCTATGAACAACCTGCACTTCAAATGACAAAATATCAGATCTTGGAAATTTTAAATCTTTTCACAAGCTACTGCTCCCCATAAACTAGACATGCACTCTTCCCTATTTTATTATTCTGTCTTTTGTGTGATAAGATTTAAAGAACACCTAAAGTCCCTTAATATGAATTGAACCCAACATTCGAATTATGTGCGTATTTGTGTGTACGTGCAAGCCTGTGTTTGTTTCATGTGTGTACATGTGTCTGTGTGCGTGCATGTATAAACCCAAGAAAATTCATATATAGGCAACAGATCTCAAGATCAACCTTGTAACTGCAGCAGTGGCAATGACAATACTTTTTTTCAGGCTGCCTTTATACAAGGAGGAACCATAGTAGGAGGGAGAGAAATCAGAGTACACTGATTTCTGGTTTCCTGGTTGAAGAGCAAGTATCAGCAACATTGAGAGCAAAACAGGTGCAATAAGTAAAACTTTTGCACTTCCAGCACCATGCCTTTGATCAGATGCTCAACCACAAGTGACATCCCGTAAATGTTCTTTCTAGTCACGTAAGCAAGTGTCATGGTTGCAGCTGAGACAGAGTTAACTTTATTACTAGCAGCTAGTGTAGTGCTGTGTTTTGGATTTGGGGTGGGAAATAGTGTTGATAGCGCACTGGTCTTTTTGGTTATTGCTAAGTACTCAAGGCCTTTTCTTCTCCTCCAACTGCCCTGGCAGCAAGCAGGCTGGGGGTGCACAAGAAGTTGGGAGGAGACACAGCCGGGACAGCTGATCCCAAATGACCATACTGTATGATGTCATGCTCATTATATAAAGCTGGGGGAAGAAGAAGGAAGGGGGGAGGGATGTTTGGAGTAATGGCATTTTGTCTTTCCTAGTAACCATCACACATGATGGACCCCTGCTTTCCTGGAGATGGCTGAACACCTGGCTGCAGATGGGAAGTGGTGAATGAATTCCTTGTTTTACTTTGTTTGGATGCACAGCTTTTTTTTTATTTATTAAACTGTCTTTATCCCAACCTATGAGTTTTTTCTCACTTTCATTCTTCTGATTCTCTCCCGCATCACACCAAGTGGGGAGTAAGCGAGAGGCTGTGTGGTCCTAGTTGCTAGCTGGGGTTATACCAACAAGATAGCATTTTCTCTATTAGCTCCTTATATACAGTCCCAAACCAAGATTATACCCAGACTTTAAGAGTGCATTTTTTCAATTTTAAGTTATGTGCATTGTTCTGCTTTCTAGCATGTTTCATTTAGTCCTTAATTAGAAGGGATCCAGCACTTCCCAGGAAATTTCAAAGGACTTTGCAACATGTGTGCTGGAAGACTAGTCCTGATATTTTCTCCATTATTCTCTAGTGAGAAATTACATTGAGAGAATCACAGAAAAATTGGATATATCTAGGTTGCAAGGGACCTCTGGAGGTCATCTAGTCCAACCCCTCTGCTCAAAGTGATCTTAAACTCAGAAGCTGAATCAGGCAGCTTAAGCCCTTGTCCAGTCAAGTTTTAAAAATCTTTGAGAATGGAGATACCAATCTCCCAGGAAATTTGCTCTAGCGCTTAATCTGTGATATTCTTTTTTCTTGCATCCAGTCAGAATTATCCCTCTTGCAACTTGTTCTGTTATTTGTCCTTTCACTAAGCATGTCTGAGAATAGTCAGGCCTCATTTTCTTTATATCAATGCACGTCCCTTCAAATAGTTGAAGAAACTAATTAGCATCCATTCTACTGTTAGCATTCTCTTCACTTGTTTTAAGAAAAACAGTTCCTTCAGTCTCTCCTTGTATGTCACATGCCTCAGACAGAAAACCATCTTAGTACCCATTTGCTACACCCTCTCCAGCTTATCAGTGTCTCTTGTGTGGGGAGGAGTGTAGGGACTGAAAACTAGGCATAGCATTACCGATGTGGCCTTACCAATGCAAAACAGGTATCAATAACCACTTCCCTTTACCTGTCAACTACACTTTTACCAATGCATCAATATGCAATTGCTTTGACCGTCCTAATTCAATCCCTCTGTGGCTGGGTGAAACTGGTATATTCCTCTTCAGAAGTCTATTCCTTTTCCCACTTCTAGTTCCTTGTATTTTTGTGTTTGAGCTCAATCAGGAATTTCCTATTCAGCTACTGTGGCCCCAAGCTATGCCTGCCCATTATCTTGCACAAGGGCAAGGATAACTCCCCTGTTTTGAGAAGCTTGTCCTTGAAAATTTACCTGCTCTCCTGGGCTTTTCCATCCCCACGGGAGCCACTCAGGGGATCCTGCCTACCCATTCTCTGAACATTGTGAAGTCTTCTCCTGAAATTCAGGATCTTTGTTCTGCTACGTGCCTTTCTTTTTTTCTCCAATATCTTAAACTCCATCATCTCATGGTTGCTGCAGTCAAACCTGCTCTTGACTTCCACAAACCTAGCCAGTTCTTCCTTATTTATGAGTAGCAGATCCATAGGGTGCCTCCTTTAGTATGCCCATGTGGCATCTGCAATGAAATGCTTCCCAAAATTTCCAGACCTGCTTGCACCTTTTAATGTTTCCCTTCTAGGAAACATTAGGGGGTGGTTAAATTGCTCCATCTTGTGATCATGAAGCTTCTTTCAAAAGTGGGGTTTGTTTTTTTTTCAGAGTTACTCTCCTGTTGGAACTCTGAGAAAACCTTTTACAAATATAAAAGAGAGTATTTAAGGAAGTTGCCTAGCCAATGCAATTTATAATTTTTCTTCTTTAGTAATTAGGTTTAAGTAAAGCATGATATATTCATTCTGTGACCCATCAGACAGAGAAGATCGTCAACCTGTCCCACTGCTGAATTGTTTTTCAATACTCTGTTTCCCGTTTGGTTGAATAAACACCTTGAAAAGTCAATTGTACAAGAGATGGTTTCTGTCTCTTGATCTGGCAATTTACATTATAATATAAGCATTGGTTATTATGAGCTGAATCTTTTGCGACTAGGTGGAGGTACAATAGGCTCTGGTAGGGCCGACGTTTGGTGTTATTCTTCAGATTAAGGCTTACTGGGTATAGGCTGCTCTCTCTCCTGTGCAAATTTATTCTCTGCGCATAAACCAACTTCCATTAATGTGGCAGCAGCTGCTGTTGCCACTGTTTGGCTAGGAGCTGGGAGGAGAGCTTCCAACAGTAGACAACTTTGACTTTTCCCAGCGGGTTGCACTGAGCTCTGTATCACACAGTGAAGAAAAAGAGCAGTTTGAATAAAAATACTGATAAAAAAGCAGAGGAAAAATACCCTGGTCTGAGAATCAGTCTGATAAAAGTTAGATTTCATTATGTCGATCATCTGTTTGATTTTGGGTACAACAAAGTCATGGTGTTGAGATACTTTACTCATATAGTGAAAATACAACTACATAGAGGGGGACAACAGTAACTTATTTTCTGAAAAACAGAGAATGAACAACTGGAAAACCAATTCTACCACCTCTGCCCTTTTCAGAATCAGTCTGAGTAAGTATGTCTTTCAGCATGCTCTAAATGTCAATGGAGTATGATATCTTGGACAAACGAGAAGGTAGTTTGCAAAGTGAGAAGTTCGCAGTGGACTCATGGGGAAACCTGTTGGTAGCTTTTTTCTCATTATCAACAGATAGCAGAAGAACTGTTGCATTTTAACAATGTCATCTCTGGCTCTGTGGCATCAGAGACTGCTTGTCTCAGTGTACATCATCAAGATAATTCGCTTGTATATGCCTTAGAATAAAAACTGATAGTAGTGGAAGACTGCAGAGCTGTTTGTGAGGATGCCTTTGTGGATGTTTTGCCAGTGGACTGTACAAAGAAAAGGTAAAAGGTAAGTTGATAAAAGAGTAGTGATCTGGACTTCATAAATATTGATCTTTTATTAATTTTCTCTGCATTTTGGGGCATATTATCTTAATCTATACTTTACTTCAGCCTTGCAAATGCAGTATCAGAGTAAGACAGATGTGTCCTTAGCACACATTTGTCTTTTGCACAAGTATTGTGAAGCTACAATTCTTTACTGATTGTGTGATGCTCAGATAAACATAGTGATATATTTGACAGAATAAATCCTACTTGAACTGTCAGAACATGAAACTGACCTTACACACTGAGCATTTTAAAAAAAAATATTTGAGTGTGGGTTTTGTTGAGGGTTTATTTGGTGGTTTGGTTTGGGTTTTTGTGTGTGTGTGTGAAACGGTCAGCTCTGGTTCAATATCAGCATCATCTAAAGTACTTCAATAAGTTTTCCTATAGGAATTTTCCTCATAATAATTATAGGGAAGAACCTGTGTATTTCATACCATAAAATTGGTTTGAGTGGGAAATATGTGTCACAAATGAGAGTGAAGATGATGTTGGCAAAATTTGCCACAGCTGACCGATAAATAATTACCTGAGAAAGAGCACAATATGACTGACCCTCATCATGCATTTTAATTATAGGTTTTAATAGCCTTTTGAATCCTATAAAAATCAGTGGCCTACAACTCTTTAGCTGTTTTATTTCTTAGCTGTACAACTGTGCCAGCATTTGTCTAGTGCCTGTAAAATAGTAGAGGACACACTGTCTTTTAGCAGGGGATGAAAAAACTCAGAAAGTTGTATTAGTATCTCCTCTTGAATTTCATCCTATTAAAAAGCTCGGCTTGGCAACAAAGTTCCTTAGATTTATCACCTAAAAGAAACACCAGAATGAAGATGAGGTAAAAAACAGAAAAAAAATATTTTTGAAATATCAAAGAATGTATAAAAATACATATGCAGCTCTCCCTCTTGCAGTTTTTATTTGTCTGTGATGAAAAAAACAAACCACAAACAACAAAAAAACAACCCTTAACAGCTGTAAAGAAAAGGAATTGAAGAGAAGCTTTCTTGTTTTATAGACCATTCCGTACCAAAAGTGCAATGGCCCCTAAAATTATTTCTAGTTATTTAAGAGACCTTTGAGTTTGGAAAGCTCTAGGGAGTTAATTTTGTGATGTCAAAGATACAAGTTAAACTGTGACAATTCAAAGATCCTCCAGGGTCCCACAGATTCACTATGGAATTAATTTCTTATTTGTTATGTGAATGAAATGCAGTAAGCATCTCTCATGTTTCGTAAAAATTGTATATGTGTGCTTATATTTGTGTTTATATAAATGCATCTGTATGGCTCAGAATAACTCTCGAGAAAGCTGATAGAAAATGTTTGGAGGGGTTGTCAACAATTAATTCAGTAATTTAGAATTAAATTTATGAATTCTTCCATAACAAGATCTGACTCAGAAGCTTGATTACTCCCCTGTTGCAGCTTGATCTTAACACAATTCTTCAGTTCTGACCCTCAACATTCTTTCCTTCCTCTGAAGTTACCGACTGTGCTTCATATCTGCATGTGTCAAATATT
>KZ505679.1:1603570-1642759 GCA_002844005.1 Limosa lapponica baueri | reverse complement strand
TCTTTTGAAGGAGATTCTCTGTTCCCATCTGCTGAGTCCAAGCTATGGATAAATGATTTCAGATTTCTAGCCATTTTATCTCTCTTTGGAGGCCTGATATTTTTACTTACCATGTCTCTATTTTATCCTCAGGTCAACAGTGAATAAGCCAAGAAAACACCTATCACTTGTCCATATCTTCAGTTTGCCAAACCCTAAAAACGTAATGCAGTCCCTTTCCCTTCTCTCCATTTCTGCATTCATGATGGGAAACTTCTCATAAACTGTTGCATTGAATACTGGTATAGCTAATGTAAATTTGGATATTTTATGCATATAAATGTTTTCCCTTACATAGCATGACTGCAAACCATTTCTTGACAGAATGATAATTTTTAGTTTGCGCGGCCTGTCATTCCCCACCTTATTACTACTACAAAAATTCCAAGCCAAAATTAGTGTAGTCAAATAGTCACTCTATCTGCAAACTAGTTAAGCAGCTGTCTTTGGAAGAAAAATGGATTTTTAATGGAAAGTATTCATTTCTTTTTTTAATTGAATACATTAAACTGAAAAAAAAAATCCAGTAATCCTTTTGGGATTATCTCTTTCATTCTTCTATGTAAACTGAGGCTTTTGTCCAATATTTATCTCCTATAGTTTAGCATGACACAGAAGATATGTAAAAATTATTCTCACAGTGCAAAATGGAAAGCACAATGGGAAACCCAAACAAAAGAGGAAGCAAAGGGGAAAACTAAGTACCCAGTCAGAATTCCTATGAAGTACCACAAAATAATTTCCCAAACAGGATTTTTTTACTTTTAGCCAAAGTGTAAGGACAGTACTTTTCAATTTTGGGATAATCATCTTTCACTTCCAAGCTTTTACTGGAAGAAAAATAGAGAAGTCATTTTACTCTGAATGAAACATGAAAAGCAATTAAGGAAGGTGACAAAGTACCCACTTGTACTCTTCTGACTCTTCGTGTCTTGAGCTACATGCTGTTACCTGGAAACCTGGCACAATAACATCAATGGTGAGATCCGCTTTTGCATAGTAGAGAATAGTCACATATAAATTTCCCTTTTAATGTAAGTCATGGTCCTTCATTGTTTGGCCTTTGTTTCTTTAGTTTCTGAAAAGTAAAAGTTCATACTCATATTCTGTAGATATAAGTACAGATTTACCATACGAATTATCTACATCTTATACAAACATAACATTTCTTATGACAAAAGGGTGTTCTGCTTTATATATGCTGTAAGTCCAAACTATATCTATGGACAGATTATTGGTTGCAAAGATTTCTTACTGGGATCTACAATAGCGCAAGTTGGTCGAGACAGTGAGCTGTATTTAGAACATGAATCCAGTAATAGAAGGGTGAACAGTCATTTGTGTTTTTAATAGCTTAAATTCCAGGGCTTGTCTTGCAAAGAGAACCCAATGATCAAATATTTCCTGACCTCCACTTTATGAAAAGGTGAAAACAAATCTGAAACCATAGCCAAAACCCTTATGTTTATTCATGACTAAACTACTTACAGACTGCTCATTAAGTGCAGCCATTATTTATTAGGTTATGATCCCTGGCTTCTAGGTTGCAGAGTATGTTTCACCTTCCACCCCCTTGTTTTAATTAATCTTAAGAAAAAAAAATCATAATTTTGTTTAACGTGCCTAAAGGTAAGTAACTGAGAGCACTTCTGAGGCTTGTCAGCACTGAGAAACTTGCACAGTTTTGTCAACTACTGACCACTAGTATGTACAAGAAAACCAGCTGCCCCTGTAAACCACAACCTTCTATCCCAATAGTGTCTAAGATCCTCTGTAAGCAAAGCAGCCTTAAACTCAGCCATGGATGTTTTCACACAAAGTCTTACTGGGTGCACCTACAGAGCACACAGGAACAGCCTCAAAGACTAGCTTGAATTTATATTTGCCTGCCTGTCTTTAATTCATCTGCTCTACTTCTTTGTGAATGCCTTTTTGTATAATCTGCACCTTGGAGCATGTACTAGCAGATGAAAAGTAAAGGGGCTCTGATCTCTGCTGTCAGATCTAAGCCACCCTACCTGGCCTTGCAAAGAGGGGCAATTAGAACAGGTCCAGATCCTTCCCACCTGGACCATGATAGATTATCTGCTAGCAGAGCAGATGGCAGCCTCAATCAAGCTGAATCCTGGCAGCCTGCAGAGGAGAAACAGAGCTAAGAGACATGCTGGATCCTGAGCACACTCTGAGATTTGCCTTGTCAGAGAACACAATAGTGATTAACCTCAGTGGTGTCTCACCTACAAGGAGCAAGACCACAGCGGGTAACAGACAGCATATGGAATGAATGCTGGTACAACACATTGGAGCTGTATAGCTAGGAAGGTTCTCTGGTTAGGGACTTGAACACTGATTCATTACTCTAAGAAAGAAACATGAATATAAATAATATTACCTGGCTTGACTATAGCAGGCATGAACTAATTACCTGTACCTAAACACACAGTGGAAGAGTAAGTAGAAAATTTGAAAAATGTGGGATGAATGTAAATCAAGGCAGCTTTTGACTTTCACTTCAGAGAGAAAAATACTTTGCTGCAATGATCAAGATGGTTCACTCTCTCTCTAAGCAAAAGTCTTGTTCATCCCTATCCGCCCCTGAAAAGGAAAAAAATAAAATAAAAAGTTCAACTCAACATCCAAGTGTTAAGTACATGCTAGTGTGGGACTGAATTTACCAGCTGGGACAAAACTCTTCTTCCAAGAGCACACATAGAAAAATACAATAGACCTAAAGGTGAATGCTTATGGGAAATGCCATTAGTGAAATAAATATTTGTCATTTTGTAGTGTGTAAATTGATAGTGCTGAGCTTGACAGATAGCTATGAAGTTAACTTTGTACACTACAACAAAATATGATGGTTTAAATCTTCTTCTCTCTTATATATTAAACCAGAAGAGTATAATGGTCTTTGCAGATAAACAGAATAGTTTTTATTGAGATTAAAGCCGAAGTGAAAAAACAGTTTTCTTTACTAAGGGCAAATGGGAGGGTTTCCATCATCACAGCGTCTTATATGAGTGAATAAACTTTAAAGAAGAAAGCTTGGCGATACAAAGAGTAATCAGAGTATAATTTTACTAGAAAAAAATTGCAATCCCAAAATTCTTTTATTCTTGAGCTTTCTTTTTGTGACTACCTGTACTCAATTTTTTATATAGGTTAAACCCTGCACTTTTACTAATACCTATTTTCTGATTAGTAATTATTTAAATGACTTCTACTGTCTAAGAATTCAGGGAGTATTAGGGTACCACAGGTTGCCGAATTTAATTCCATACCTAGAGGATGTATTCATGCTGAAAGGAGAGAAAGAACATGGACATTAGAACAGTAGTAACTTATGAAAGGGTGTTTTTTCTAATCAGTTTTACAGATGCCTCACAAGAGCCTTGATGTAGCCCAGTCTTCTCATTCCATACGACAAAGAGCTCAGAGTTGTGTTTCTCACACTTCTAGCTCAGGTTTTCAGTTTGGTCCTTTTTCGAGTGTGTAGTATATTGAAGCAACCAAAACTGAGTAGGCAAGGGGTTTTTTTGTTTGCTTGTTTGTTTGTAAAATGATTGCCAAAATATTTAAAACAATCATGCACTCAAAAGCAGGTCATAGCTACTCATAAGCGTTTATTTAGTAAAATGCTGATATGGTGAAATATCATTTCTACTATTTTCTTCATTAATTTAATATTTACAGGTTCTAAAAACTAAATTGAGCTCTATAAGGAATAAATCATAAATTGTCATTTGGAAATTTTTTTGTGGTTTGGGTTTTTTTGGGTTTGTTTGTTTGTTTGTGTGTTGGGGTTTTTTTTGGTTTTTTTTAGTTTTGCTTATGGAATGAAGATATGCAAACATTTTCTCAGAGCTTACATAGGAAGTGAACGAATCCCAATAGAAGCTAATGAGATACAAAAAAACTACAATATATTATTTAGATGGCTTTTTTCATCTTTATAATAATTACAGGTCTTAATTAACTAAACTGAAAAACATACAATTATATGCCATTGTTTCTGTTTATCCCCATCATTTTTGACAACTGGGAAAATATATAGGAAAGCAATTTTTATGTTGAGTGGTAGAGTGTGTCCATGTCAGAGATGAATATAGAAAACTGGTATTATTTTATTTATTCAGGAGCCTTGATGTCATTAGAAAGACATTATCTGGTGTTAATAATACAGCTAAAAATGTTCTAGAATAAGAAAATGTAGACCTTTTTACTCTTAGGATGTTTCATATGTCTTCTACACATGGAATATCGCATTTGTAACAGTGTATTCTCTGGTGCATTAAGTACTTTGCTATTTGCAAGTAATTTCCAGTTCCTCTGTTCCAGGGAGTGGTATAGATAAAACAGATAAAAAATGTTTCATTTTGCTTGTTTCATAATTTTGTCTCTGTGCTTTTATCCCCACTGCACTTCTTGTCCAACTCCTCCCACAAATACCAAATCACAAGAGATACTTTTTTATTAGGTTATTTGGTTGTTTAGTCATTATTTATTTTAGCTAAATGTGTTCCTTCATATTGTGCACTAGCTAGAGCTGATTTTATTGTTTCATGCATATCTGTATGCTATCTGTCTACTAGCTACTTCTTTGGCTTCATTATCACAATGAAAGATCAAAAGCAAAATTTTATATGCAAGCAATGTGGTACAGAAGCATGCTTATCACACCTCAGGATCATGTCTACCTGCTACAATAGAAAAAGACTTCTGTATGCTAGATCTACTACTTTAGCCTGTTCACTCACCACCTTCCACAGAACAAAGTAAAAACTGATTCCTTTCTTAACTCTAAAAATTCACTTTTTTTCCCCTACTCTTCATGAGTAGTGAACTGACATTTTAGCAGAACAATCCATCACAAACCCCAGAAAACAGTCCTGAGTGCTTAAAGTGTAGAGCCTATTGAAGTTGATTGCATATTTCCATACGCATGGCTTGCATTTGTCTGTACTAAACTTCATCTGCAGTTCTGTCACCCAGGCTGTGCAACTGGCCTTCACCTTTACCAGCCTGTAGTACTTGTTAGTACCAATAAGCCTTGTCATCTGACTATCTCTTTGATATTGAGCAAGCAGCCTCCAGGACATACTCCTGTAGTTTCCACTTAAAAAAAAAAAAAAAAAAAAATTTCAGTGCTTTGTTTCTTATCTTTTAATAAGTTATTTATCCATGTGGAGACTTGCTGTCTTATCTCATGGCAGCTTAGTTTCTTTAAGAGCCTTTGCTGAGGGATCGTGTTGATTGCCTTTGGAAATCAAAGGATGTCATATCAACCTTTGCACACAGGCTCATTGCTTCCTTCAAAGAACTCCCATTGATTTGTGAGTTCTGACTCTAAAGAAGCCAGTAGTTCTGATTTTTACACTAATTCTTAACAGTCTTCCCAGAAGAAACAAAGATGAACATCACTGGTTTGCATAACTGTAGGTAGAAGCTGCCTGGTTTTGCCCTGGAAAGCTTTCAAAAATTGGTGGCATATTTGCTATCTTCAAGAGGTTGGAAACCACAATCAGTAACTCACCTGTCACCGTTTAAGTTCCTTTAGGTCTGCTAGGTGAGTAGTTGCTGGCCCTCATTTGCTAATATTAAAGAGACAGGGAGAATCAATTACCTGCCCATATTTCCTAGGCTCATTCCCAGATTGATAGTAGATGCAACTGGTAAAGATTTAGAGGATGATTATATACCATTCAGCATGGTTTCTGGAAACATTTGAAAAATGAAACTCATATTGACTTTAATTGTTTTTGCAACGTTGATTTATAAAGGTAACTGTTTGGTATAATAGGCTTCTATGGGGCATTTGACTTAACCCCACATAGCAGGCTGAATGAAATTAGCATCATACAGTATCAGTGGAAACCTTACTAATCATTTTAAAAGCAGTTTAATATTAGATCTCAATAGTAATTTTAATAAGAAACAAGGATAGTTTTAATAGAGTTCCACAGGAAACTATTCTTGGCCTCATGTTGTTTTTATGTACAGTTTAAGTAAAAATTTGTAGAACTATACTAAACTTTTAATACTGGTAAAAGTGAGCTGAAATGCGTAGGAAGAAAATCCAGCTCCTGTAGGTAACGTTGGAAGACAGCATCACACAGCATCAATGAACAGACTTTCAAAAACAAATGCTAGCTGATGTTATTACACTTCAGATTAAAGGGTGAATGCAATGCATGGATGCCCAAGTAGAGTAGTGTCAAATAAGAAAGACGAGCTACTTTCTGTGGAAAAGTCTGTGACAAAATCAGCACTGATTAAATTATTTCAGGTTTGACATCAATCATAAAAAAGGGGGCTGAATAACTGGAATTTAGAAAAAATGGCAGCAGAGGAACTTTAGAGAGAAAATTTGCCTTCTAGTGAAAAACTTGGAGAATTCTATTTGATTAGTTTACCCACAAGAAGATTAAGAGGTGTTTTTATCTTAGCCTTGAAGTACCAACTCAGGGAACACACTGCTGAAAGTAGATGACTCTTTAATTTGGATGGAGGAAAAAAATGTAATGAAGCACAATAGCTGGAGGCTGAACAGTCAGACTAGAAAAAAAAGAGTACATATTTTTAACAGGTCAAGTAATTAACAGGTAAAAAATTGCTTACACAAATGATTAGATTTTTCACAATTTGAAGCTACTGGATCAAGATCAAATGTCTTTTTATAACTCAGAACTATGAACATCAGACAATTTGTTCTGTCTTATGCTGAGGTTCATATGGTCTGTTTTGTCTGTAAAATTTATGTTTCCCGATACATTGGGTACATGAAAAATAAATTGTAGTATATGGAAACAGAAGTCTTTGAAGTCACATATTATACCATTTTAACAACTCTTTTCCATTTGTTTGGCATTTCTTTTGCTATTTTCATACCAGAAAAATATTAAAATGAAATCAATATATTTCACTGGAATATAATAAGGAAATAGGTAAAATATATATCTTGAATGAGTAGAACATTGTGTGTTAAAGTTCAGATAAAATGTTTAACATTGGAAAAACCTAGTCTTATTTTCAGTGTTTGTCTTCTCTATAATTAATTCTGTTCATAATATGCTATTGCCAAAGGATCCAAACAGAGGCAGAGTCTCAGTGTTCTAGGTCCCAGAAGAGTTTACAATTAACAATAGAACCCATAAAGAATATTAAACATAAAACTCAGTGGCTGCTTTCTTGTTTGTCTACTATCTTAGTAGTGGTTAATGGTGCCTATGAGTCCTGCTTCAAAAGTTCATTGTGAAATAAGACAAAAATAGAAATATGAAGAATTTTTAAATACACCATTTATTATATGAACATGCTGGTCATCAGCATAGAAATGGCAGATGTTGCCATTGTGCTTGTGATCTGATAACTTTTAAACTATGTTATCCTTTGGAGTTGGAATAAAAGACAACAGCTAGTGGAAAATAAGATCTCTTGAATCAAAAAGAGATCCTTGAGAAAAACATAAACAAAGAGCCTTATGATATCTCACTGCTATATCAGTCTGTACTACAGTTTCTATTTTCATGAGCTCCAAAGCTTGTGGTGTTTTTTCTAGTTTTATTACTTGGAAAATTGATAAGTAATCAGCTGTAAGGTTTATACCCAAAATTGATAACTATGGGTTTATATCTCTCTCTCTTTAATCTGATGTCTTTCCTTCTGTCAGTTGTGCTACAGAATCTTTTCCTAAGTACAGTAAAAATATAATTTTGGGGTTTCACCAGAAGTCATGGCCTCTAACTGCTCTTAGGCATTGCAATTACTTGCTGATGTGTAGTTTAGTGCAGGACAAATGGAGATCCTGTAAAGCTCACTACATTTGATGCCACACAGCATCCTTCCTATGCTATATTCTAGCACAAGATGTTACTCAGCCAACAGATGTACTTAACCAGATACAGGCCAGTTTCTGAATGGCATGCATTTACTTCAGTGTTGATGATAAGGTATTCTATTTGCAGTTCTATTTACATTAGGGCAGATTTTATTCCACCGCATGCTTAAACATATATTCAGGCTCTATTAAAGCTAAGCACTCAGATAAACAGCAAACATAATGATTAAATATGACCTACCATATTCCAAATTCAACAGAAGTGAAATTAAATGACAGGACAAGTTGAGTGTTCAAGGTCTGTAGGATAGAGGAAGAACTGATAGGAATATGCAGATGAATGGGCAACACCTAAGGATTCAGTCTTTTTTTTTCTGAAACTGAAGAAACAAAATTACCACTGATGTCTGAAGGGGGGCGTGTTGTCCTACAGAGAATTTTTTTGTCAGCAGCTGGATAAGCATCCAAGTGAGAAAGTGGGAATAGATTGCAAAAACATGTCAAATACTTTTTCTTATTGTATTGGTTTTAGCTGAGATGGAATTAATTTTCTTCATAGCAGCTCATACGGTGCTATGTTTTGGATTTGTGGCTAAAACAGTGTGATAACATAGGGATGTTTGGCTATCAGTTTCTTAGGGAAGCATTAATAACTGCTAAATTTGGATATGTAAATTTAGTTGTATTGTAGCTAGTCATTGAAACTCCCTCAGTAATAAGAGAAGTATATGAAGATGATTTAAGTAGCCTACCTGTTTTAAAACTCTTGTAGATTATAGATGGGATAAGTCACTCCAGAAATGCCAGGCTAACTGCATTAGCTTGGAGACATCCTATAGATCTGGTTTAAATTAAACACCTGGCTTTCACATAACACAATGTAGGCAAGATAAATCCTGAACTTTATGCACTGTTTGAAAAACAGTAATACTTCTCAGGTGTTCCTGCCTATGGCACAGAGGTTGGAAAAAGATGATCCCTTCCAACTCTAACAATTCTATGATTCTCTATATTGCAGGATCAAAACAGTAAAAGTAATGAAGACCCTGGTGTTCAAATATTATGCAAACTGAAGCCAGATAAATATTTAAATGAGAATTTGCAGATAAAAAAAATCTTTATCAACGTAGGCAATTGTCAGCGAGAAATATCTCTGTTGCTTTGCTTGGCCAGATCCAAGAAAGAATTCAATATTAAATGAGAGCTATGTTCAGCATAACTTTCAAGATTTGGAATCCTGCTTCTGGATTTCTCTAACTAAAAATCTAGCCTTGCTAAAATTTAACTCAGGCATATGTTTGCACACGAACAATACAAAAATAAATAGGAATAAAAATGTGTTTCTAATTGTTCTCTCACCCTGTTGGGTTAAGACTAGACAGTCAAAATTCCTTTGCAAGATGAGGTATAGCAAGTGCAAGCAACACGAATTATAGAAATAATAATTTAAACAAAGTCTATAGTATTTTGAACAACTACGGAGTGAACACATTAAGAACAGTCTCAGAAAGAGAGAAACGTTGAGTGCTGAAAGTACTGAGAGATTGGCACTATATATTATGTCTGAAAATTACTAAGGAAAAGTTTAGAAGTTAACAAAAGAACCCATTTTAAGGGAAATTGGAGTCTATCTATTTCCTTACAAATGTGGCAATTTAATGGTTTTATAGTATGCTTGCATGTATGAGATAGAGAAAGAGGAGGAAAATGTGATCCTTTCAGGAGAGCAGGACTTGAAAGACGACGCAGAGGTTTATACACTAGCTGCAGTTTACCCTCCAAGCAAATTCTATAACTGTAAACAAAGAGTTCCACTTATCTAATTAGGAAAAAACAAATGCATGTAATAAAATCTTAATTAGTAAATGTAATACAATTTGGTTTTGATTAAAAATCTAACATCTAAATCAACATTTTGTATACTGGTAGGAGCTCTACTTCTTTCATTTCTGGATAATACCATCAGTTTTATGTGGAATAAGGGTGTCTTACATGGGTGCATCTTACCATTACCTGTTTTGCTGACTTTTTGTTTGTATTTCTTAGGAAAACAAGTAGAAAATGAAGTCAGTCTAAAATTAGAGATTTGATTTTGAAAATTAATGCATATTATGCAAATTATTAGGAAATACTTAAGTAGAAATTTAATTTACTTTTCACACAGTGAAAATGGGCCTAATTCATGAGAAGCCTGCCAAGAAATTACTAGCTTTTATACCAAGCCAGTGTTTCTTTTCTTACCTGACTGTCATCACAGAACTAGCCAAAAGCATTCTTAACTGAAATGGTAGCAATAGGAGTCTGTGTACAGTCCCAAGAAAGAAAAAAAACCCACCACACAGTAGCCAAAATATAGTGATTTGAGCCAGTCCTTTGCTTACCTCAAACTTACACCAAGCCCCCTGAAATCAGATGAGAAATTTATGTGAATAAGGACTTAGCTGTATCTTAAGAGGAGATTGTTCTAGGTTTCTTAAAAAATCCTGCAATGTATTCTGTAAAATATTGATTTGATATATAAGGATTAGGTTGTTTGAGGTTTGTTTTTTTTCTCATTTCCCATGCAGAACAAAGGGGATTCAGATGTCTGGAAAACCTTCCAAACCTATGAAATGGGAATTTACTGTACTGCTTTCACATATTTATCTCTGCAAGGACACTAATGATGGGGCCATGCTGTTACAGCTGCAATGCTCAGAGCTAGGGTAGCAGCTATAATCATTCTGTGGCAACACCTCCTTGGAAAACAGTGTTAAAAATGTAGAGCCCATAGATTATGTTTCCCTCTAACAACTATGTCTGTCAGGAGAGAAGAGCAAGTGGCCAGGCCATAGCAATAGAGGTCAGCAGTCCTCCTTTTGAAATCTGTAATCGCACCTACATGAATGGCAGTATTCTGTGTATAAGTATATAAGTATAAATGCTAGAGTAAATATTCTGTATAGAAGTGATAGTTTTAAACATACATAATTTTTAAAAAGGGGAAAATTGTCCTCTAAGTGGTCTTTCCAATTATATAGTTTCAAAGAAAACTCTGATTTAAATCTGATTCTCTATAAGACCAAACTGTCTTCTGTCAGAGTACTGTCAACATTAAGATCTGGTACAAATCCTGACTGACATCTTTAAGATGCGCTCGCATATAGTAGCGCAACCACATACAGATACATTGTAGTAGAGATGTAGTATTCCAGTCACCTCACAGTAATTAATTTTCTATCACAGTTTTTGTTGCATATTCTGTTCCCTAAGAATACCTAATATGTCTACTCTAAGATTGTTATAACACATTCTGCTGCATAAACTTTCAAACAGCACAGCAGCAGAGAGCAGCTCCAAGATCTTGGTTAATAAAAGCACATGCCTTTGTTATATAAGAAAAGCAGTCTTCTAGCAGTGAGGAAGAAATGAAGAATTGAGCTGTTTGCTCTGTGAAGCAACAGAATCAAAAAATAAGTGTGCATACATTAAGATAGTGTCTGATACTATGCATGTTTAGCCCCTGTAGTGTTTTTGGCTGGCACAGAGTTAATTTTCTTCATAGCAGCTCTGAGGGCGCTAAGTTTTGGGTTTGTGACCAAAATAGTGTTGATAACATATTGATGTTTTAGCTGTTGCTGAGCAGTGCTTATACAGCATCAAGGCTCTCACTTTGCCCCCCACAGTGAGTAGGTTCAGGGCAGACAAGAGGCTGAGAGGGAACACAGCAGGACAGCTGACCCAAATTGACCAAAGGGGTAGTCCATCATGAGCAGTAAAACCGGGACGGGGGGGAGTTTATTAGGAGATAGCAATGCTCAGTGGCTGGCTGGGCATCCATCAGCTGCTTGTGAGGGATTGCTTTTACATCACTTTGTTTTCTTTCTTTTGTCTTTTCCCCTTTTACTTATTACCTGTCTTAATTTTGACTCATGAGTTTTCTCACTTTTGCCTTTCCAGTTTTCTCCGCTATCCCACTGCATGGGGAGTGAGTGAGCGGCTGTGTGGTCCTGAGGATTTTTATTATTATTATTATTATTATTAGAAATAATGGCCTATAACAGTGCAAGTACTTTTTTAAAGACCAGCAAGTAAGACAGAGAGGGAATAGCAGAAGGATATAGGATTCATAAAAAGTTTTTTCTCACTGCCTTTGTGGGGAAGGTGCATATGCACAGTCTCTTCAACAAGATGAAACTGATTTCTGTTGAACTCTTTGAACACTTCTAGAATACTGCTACTGTTATAAAAAAGATGCATACCTAATTTGCTGAATTTAGATACAACTGTCAGGAAATCATCAGACAAAGGGTCCAAACTACAGACATCAGAGCAGTTACTTGATTTCAGTTGCAGCATGTGCAATTTAAATATGTATCTGGTAGCACTAGGAAATAGGTAGGTTTAGTAATGACTGATAACAGTAGCAATTAGGAGACTAGGGCTGGATACAGCATTTTCTTCCCTGATCTAGCTTGTTCATAACCATTTGCTGTAATTATCTTATGGACATCCAGAAAGAAAGACCTGATATTGACTCTGAAATAATTTCAATGAACACATACATCAGCAGCAGCTTAACTGTGTCCTGGCTAGTGACCCCCTACCTCATCTAGCAGTAGAACATGGCGAATTCCTGTTGTACGTACACCTGACAGCTCTGAAAAGGAAATTTGCCAAGCGTATCGGGTGAGCGAGTGATTGCTTGCAAGCAAGTGATTAAATGGCAGATTATTTTCATTTAGCAAGAGGAAGAATAATGAGTCAAAAGCGTTTCAGAGGGCTGAGAGCGGCGCAAACTGGCATATTGTGCCTGATGCAAGATGAAGTCACAGGAGCATGATTTAAAGGCAGAATGGACTGGAATAATTACTCCCTGCTTAGAAAAAAAATTTAGCTGCTGAGGATTTGAAGGAAATCTCAGCTTCCAAAGGTACAAGCATTTCTGCTATATCCATCTGCTTCAAAATGTATCAAGTATGCTTCTTAGTTTCAAAACACAGATATTCACTATTCTTGCTCTCAAATGCATTTTGGCAGTGATATATGGTAATGCCAAATCTTGAATTGTAATTTTTTGAAAATAAGACAGAAATTAAGTTATTACACTAAGAAAAAGATTTTCCTTTCTATTTTGTAATGAGACGGGGGGGACTTCATCAAGGAAATATGTAGAGCTTGACAAAAATCTTGACCAAATAAGATTATTATTTAATGGAAATTACTTTTTATTTCATTATATTTTTTTAGTGAATATGTTCAGATAGGAATGCTTGATGAAACAGTGAATTCTCACCTAGCATTTTTATGAAATGTCATTTAGCAAGTCAGAAGGCAGACAGCTAGCAAATGAATAGCAAAGGTCAAATCAGTACAAATCAATACAAAACAATCACTTGGCTTTTTAATGGCAATGTCCCAGTGACGTCAGTGATGTGCATGTGAGATACTCAGAAAATTATTGTGGCATCGTTTCACAGGATTTTTCCAGCTCACTATTCAAACCTCTCAGTCATAGTGGTTACTCACTCTTATGACCTAGATTCCAATTACACAGAAACCCATGAGGTTGAGCATATGTTTCCCATCTCAAAGTTCTTTTGAGAAACCATCCAGTGCTGTGTAAATCAGCAGGTATCCCATAGTCACAGCAAAACTGCTCATGTACATCAGCTGACTATCTTTTTAACTAACTTCAAATAGAAAAATGTATTTGAAATAAAAGAAAGAAAGAGTGGGAATGACCTCTAGCTTCCAGCGCAAATTTTGCAAAAGAAAATTTGAGAAAAAAAGTCCATTATTTGCAACCCTTGCCTGGGTTCCAAAGTATTAAGGAGTGTAAGAAATATTGTAATAAATCACATGCTGTGAATTATTTATCACTACGTAGACATATATCTGTACTTACTATAGACTGGAAATATTTGAATACTCCATGTAGCTTACATAGAACATATATATACATACATATACTCTCTCTCTTCTTGTCCCAGAAGGAATTTGTTTCATATTCCTTTATGATGATCTAAAGTACATGCAATGATTTTCATTGTTTTGCAATGACAACTGTATTAAAACTATCACATGCAATTACTTGACTGTCAGGAGAAATGTCCAAAGTATTTTACTCTATCTCTGTAGTCAGTAACACTATACACAGCACATAAGAAGATACACAATGCCTTTGTGGGCATATTTGTTTCCAAATAAAGACATAATTTGTAATTCAGATAAAGGACTTAGGGGAATTTGAGTATAATAAAATATGACAGAATAAATATAAAAGTGGATATGTTGGCAACAATCCATGTTAGTGGATGTATGTCTGACTACAAGATTGACTTTCATTTCAAAGCACCTCCTTACTCATTGCTGTATTGCTGGTACTATTATAATTACATGGAATTATGCTATTTTATATTTTCACTCAAAACTATTGATGGTGATCTACATAAAAGTCAGTCTTGCTTTTACTAATTCTTTGCACATTGTGCGTATGGGAATAATCCCCAAGGCTTTAGTAAGTCTTACTGCATCTTCATCTTGACCTGGCGAGCTGTATTGCACTTATCTTTCTTTTACTTTCCTTTTTACCCATAAACACCTGTGCTAGTTGGGGCAGTTGGGGCAGAAATAAAATATGATGTTAAAGGAACGGTGAAGCTATATGAGATGATGCTGTTATTACCATTACCTTGGATGACACTTGATAATACAACAGACATGTTCAAGATATAAGATCTTTCTTTCCTGACACTCTTGTGCCTTATTTTATTCTATGTTGTTTTCTAGCAATATTTTCGGCACATTACACTCATTCAAATATTTCTTCTCCTTCTTCAACCACCTGTTGAAAGAAATCTGCTCTGCATCTTTAACTATGGTTTATCTTTATTACCTCTTAGGAAGCCATGTTTGCACTTGAAAGACTTAGAAAACAATTAGTTATGGCAAAACTATAATTTTCTGGAAAGTATGTCAAACCAGTAGTGAAAATCCAAACTAAGAATTAGTATTCGCAAAAAATCAGACTTTTCAGACACTGATATTCCTTCTTTTCCAGAGAAAACATTCTAGAGCTCGGATTTTCCCATGGAATAAAGATTTGGGGGGTGGGGGAGACCCCCCCAAAAAAGAAAACACAAAAAAACCCAAACCACAAAAAAACCCAAAGAACCAAACCACATAACATTTTATTACATCTGAAATGTTTGCTTTTATTAAAATGAAATGCACTCTCCTGTATCCAGCTACAAAGAAGCACATGGAGTGTTTCAAGTATCCAGTGAGAGTACTGGGCTGCCACGTTCACAGAAAAATCCATTAAGATGAAATATGTGTTTGGAAATGTGAACAGGTTCTGACATGTAAATTCACCATGTACATAGTCCAGCAGTGGAACAGGCTGCCCTGTTCCAGACTGTGCAGTCTCCATCCTTGGAGATTTCTAAGACCCAACTGGATACAGCCCTGAGCAATCTGGCGTGAATTCAGTGTTGACCCAGAACTGAGCAAGAGACAAAGTGACAGCCTCACAAAATCCCTTCTCAACATGAATAAATCTATGATTATCTGATAGAGAAAACTAAAACCTAAGACAATCAGAACTCCCAACAGTATATACAGACTTCCACTTCTTTCATTTAGGAATGGAGCTTATACTTTAAATATTCAGTTTGTGTTATGGGATGTTATTTTCTAATATCAAAAAGTCAACAGCCCAGAGAATTCCAGAGGAAAGCCTACCAGTTTTTCTCCTTCTAAAATAATTTTGCCTGAAATTTTAATAAGACATAAATTTAAATCTATTAACTCCATATATTATCTTACGGTACTTAGTAAATATATGCTATCTTGTTGCATATATATAATGTGTGAATGTAAAACTTAATGTGAATCTAATAGTACCTTAAAAAATACACTCTAATAAGTGGATGTTTGATACTATTTTGTTTTCTATGCCCAGATTATATACCCTTGCAGTTAGAGTAAACCATTTTAGAAAAAGCACTGTAACTCCTAACACCAGCTCTGATCTTCAAGTGATGCCAGCTTTCCAGCATTCTGTCCATATCTTTCCTACCTCAGCACCACCAACACACATGAACACAAACAGGCTTGATATTTATTCTTCTTCCTGCACAGTGCTGGAAGAAACATTACAGTCACTCCTATTCTGAAAAGTATAAAGGGATTGATGCAAGAGGAGATCAAGGTCATGCAGCTGAGACAGAGCATGAATAATAAAGTAGATCCCGTTTGAACAACAACTGCAAAAGACCACATTAATTTGACTTGAGCTTAACGTTTTGGTGATAGTTAACTGTGTCAGAAGCAGGATCCAACACAAGACTTGATCATTTATGTATCATTGCCAAGAACATCAGAGGGGCTAGGGAGCCCGTGGGTGAGACCACCTACCGAACATGTAGGAGTTCTACCTGTAATTGCATTTTAGCTCAAATATACAGCTTTATTATTACCTATTTAGAAAGCTGGCACACATTTTCAATCTAGGAGTTTAATTCCAGTCTGAAGAATCTCAGACACAGGAAGACTATCTGCTCCATAGGTTGTTTCCCCATTTCCATTTTTTAATTTTCTCCATTTTTCAATGTAAACCACACTCACATCCATACGCTTTCTCTCACAACAGGCCATCACAGAAGGTTCCTGTGAATCAACTGACCATGATTCTGCAGACAAATGAGAGGGAAAGATACATGAGCTTTATTTCTTTAAAAGAGTGATTAAGATTGATGGAGTTGGTGCTTACATATGAAGACCACCAAAATGGAAATTAATGTGGCTGATTACAGAATGATCCAATAGTGTAATGCAGTCATGAGAAGGATAAGGTTGTCTTATATTTTAGCTGACATTACAGATATAGTCCTACCAGTGATTAAGGAACTAGCAAGATGTTTGAAGTACTCTGTACATGTTTGGTCACCTCTTTTTTCTTAAAAAAAAAAAAAAGGTGACAGGAATGATTAGTTGCAAGGTTGAAGAGCCAAATAGGGAGCCTTTCTTAAAAGAGGAAAACTTTTGTCCCAATTCCTATTGATATCTGGATAAATGATGTAGAAGAGCAACGCCATTAGATTGTGCATATCTATAGTAAATAATGCTAAAAACAAAGCAGTCTTGCTTGAAAAATTTCTTCCTGATACCTAATCTAAATCTACCCTCTTCCAGTTTGAAACCATTACCCCTTGTCCTATCACCACATGCCCTTGTAAAAAGTCCCCCTCCAGCTTTCTTGTAGGCCCCTTCGGATTCTGCAAGGCCACTATAAGGTCTCCCCACAGCCTTCTCTTTTCCAGGCTGACCAACACCAACTCTCTGAGTTTGTCTTCATAGGAGAGGTGCTCCAGCCCTCTGATCATGTTTGTGGCCCTCCTCGAGACTCACTCCAACAGGTCCTTGTCCAGGTCCCTCCGGATGGCATGAGCTGTAATGTGCGCTTGCAGCCCAAAAAGCCAACTGTATCCTGGGCTGCAGCAAGAGACACGTGGCCAGCAGGTCAAGGGAGGTGATTCTCCCCCTCTGCCTCACTCTGGTGAGACCCCACCTGGAGTACTGTGTCCGGTTCTTTTGGGAAAATGATATGTAATTGACACAAGATGAACTCCTGGTGCAGTATAATGCTAAGGTTACAAAGAGTGCTGTGAAAACACAGAGGTGTATAAGGGAGGAAACACTCAATGAAAGTGAGGACTAGACTTTTCACAAAGGTCACAGAGGACACGCATATAGGACACATTTGATGGCTCCCAAGAGTGCTTTGGCTGCATGTGTGTAACACAGCTCCTTTCCTGCCCTTACGGCTACTCCAAGAAATGGCATCTCAGATAATTCCCTTGTTGACTGACTGTGCCAGACCAGCAGAACCCACTGTGTTTGGCATGTATGCAGCCTTGTACAACAAGCATCTCTGAAAAAAACTGATTTAAATGATACAGAAACTGCATACAGGATACTTGCTTTTAATTCTCAAAGGGTACACAGCATACTACATAGTGTATATGCAGCACATTACAAAGTCCCAGCTGCATATTTCTGTACCTTTATCTTGTATAACTCAGCTATGGCTGTTTCCCTCTCTCCATGTAGGGAATGAGAATAATGGCTGCAGAACTTGAGTCTCCTGCTCTCTGTGCTTTACTCACAGTGTGCTGACAACACGCCATCTTTCCCAACCAACATTTTTAACATTTACATCCTCTTTGATTTTAGACTGTGAGCTTTGGAAATTACTAGCCAAATGACAAATATGCTGAGCTGTATATAACTATTTTCCACGCTATGGGCATAGACACTCTTATCTCGAGTAGCTTGCAGATGCTTACTCTATACATTGTGTCTTTGCTATTGTTTGCTCCTTATCTCTGAACAGCCACCTTTGATTTAACTCCTGGCAGTCAGATTAATATAAAATAGATACATTTAGAGACTACTGTATTTATAGAAAAATTGTTATACTTACTCTCCTTTCTCCCTCTCCCTCCACCTCCCTCTCCCCTCCGCCTTCCCAAATCCTGGCATTAAAGATCATCTTTTAGAATGGTACGTCTTTTTTTGGTGTCCATGCCTTAATAAAGCTACAGACAAACATAATGCTTCATAAAAAACCCTACTTGAATAACATGAGGTTTGAAAAGGGTGGTTTGCAGAGTTTCTAGGATATCCAGGGAAAGGATAAGAGGTGACTTGATTATAGCCTACAATTACTTACAATGAGAAGATTTCTGATTGCAAATAGCCCTTTAATTTAACAAATGAAGCATAACGAGATCCAATATTTGAAGGTGGAAGCTAGATGATTGATATCAGACTAGGTGCATATTTTTATCAGTGAATCTAATCAACTATTTGGACTATTTACCCAGGGAAATACTTGGTTCTTCATCACTGAGAACTTTAAATGAAAATTGTGTGTTCCTGAAAGATATGTAATAGCTCAAGCAGAAATTATAGACTTTATGTAGGAAACACTTGAAGGAATTCTGTCTTTATTAGGCTGTAGCTCTGACTAGATGATTATTCCAGCCTTAAAAGTTGGGTAAACTTTAGTTCCATTAAAATCAATGTGAATTTTGTCACTGACTGGAATCAGGATTTTTCACCATCTGAATTTACTCTAGGCCACTTTACAGGCTCACTAACAGTGTAAAGATACCTTAAAGTAGGCAGAAATGTAATCATATTCAATTCCTCTCAACACTTCCAGGGTGATGTAAAGAAGCTTTAAATGTAATGCAAATCAGGCATTCGTAACAACTAGAGATTAGTACTTTTAGCAACTGGGGCTGAAAGATTGTGCATTAACTGGTCTCTTACCATAAAGTTTGAAGAACTACAGAGTCAAACTTGCCAGTTGCAAAGTTTTGCTGATTACAAGTTAAGGCTGATATAGTTGTAAATCAAGAGAAGGAAAGCAACTGCTTCTCTCCCTTGTGCTTAAACTCACATTGTCTTTGAGAACAATTACCTTGGACAATATAGGAGCTTTTATATAGCACAAAATTGTTCTTTCCTCATCTGTAATAAAACAATAAGCCACTGTGTCAGAAAGCTTCAATTAAAAAGTTTATGTGGTACAGTGACATTAATAATTAGATGTATTAAGAAATTTCAGTAAAAGTAAAAATTAGATTTCAATTTAGGATTTTCATTGCTGTAAGCAACACATGATACAGTTTAAAAAAATAATCAGGGATACAGATAAGCCAATATGAGCTATAATACTTACATTCTCTCTTAGTATGAAAATAAAAGGATATACAGTGGAGTGAAGAGGAAAACCACACATAATTTCATTTCTTAGAATTATTAAAAAGACAAAGAACTCACCACTCATAGATATCAAAGAGACCACAATGTTTAAAAGCATTAGATATTATGTCCATTTTCCTTATTTAGATTTTCAGAAGGGAGGGGTGTAAGTTGCTTAAAGTTCTATGTTACTAAATTTACATAGGCTAAATATATCACTGTTACTGTGGAGCTGGAGCATCATACTTATCTATACAACATCTCATAGGGTAGGCTAGAGCTGTTATCTCCCATTCTGCAGATGGGGACTCACGTGCAAAGAGCCACAAAATTAGATATCCCAAGGATTTCAGCACCTGACTGTGGCCTTTGTCGAGGGACATCCGTAAGCATCTGTCAAGATGTCAATAGTGTTACACATCCAACAACTAAGCAAGCGATTCAGCCACAGGGACTGAGAAGCCAAACACTGCAATCGTCAAGCGCTAGTGCTGGCTGAGTATATCTGTCCCTAGAAAACAGCAAAAGTGTCTCCTCTTGGCTGCAGGCATCCTACAGCCAGCAATGTTGACGCATGGACTGTAGGATAAAGAACATGTGCTTTAGCCCCTCGTTTCTTTTGTGGTCTGGTAGACAGTAGAGACACAGACATAGTGGTAGTGACTCCACCTCTCACTAAAGGGCTGGGGAGCACTGTGTGTAGTGTGGGAATTCATTCCTCAGATGGGTTAATTATATCATGCATCTGTATGACCATGCAAACAAGGGAAAACCAACTCCCCACCTCAAATGCCATTAAAAGCTCAGCTATCGAACAGATGTATAATGCTGAAGGATGAGGCATATTTTGTGAAAAAAGCAATGTGTGGGTGCCTGTATCTGAAAGAGTTCAGGGACAGGCATTCTGTGTGGGATGAAGCCCCCAGAGTCTAAGAAAGACGCGATGTGTAAGAACCATCAACATGGCATTTCCAGCTGCCTATGTACCACACCATACTGAGCACATCACCTTCCTGCAACCTCTTCTGTAGTTGCATCCACTTAATAAGAGATAAAATGATGCTATATGGTCAGATCCTTTTTACCTGTTTTTTTGGTGCAAAGTTTATGAATCTCTGTCATAGCAGGAATGTAAGTGCAGGCTTCCTAAATCTAAGGCTGGCAATCGAGCATTCCAACTTAGGAAATTTAAATTTTCTTTACAGGAAAAAATAACAACTTTCATCATGTTCTTTAGGGACAGATTACATGCTACTGGTCCACCATGAGATTTCTTGTAGTGAATCATCTAATACTGGAAGTATTTTGGTCAAGACGATAGCAGACTAGGGTCTTTTGCCTCTTTGTGAAGAGAAGTCTAATTTGAAAATACAAATAACTCAAAGACATTTGTATGTATAATCTGTACATCATTCTAAATGCTACATTATTTAAAAAACTTCAGGTAGGACAGATTAAAAAGTCCTACTGAACTACTGCAATGAATATAACTTCTATTTATTATTAAATGGATATTAATGGACTAAAGAGATGGTAAATATAGTTTACAGAAAAATAATTTAGTTCTAATATGGCAAAGGGAAAGATGACATGCTAATTTTTAACTTGAAAAATTCTTCCTTTCACATCTTAGCTGCTTCACTTCCTTTTTTATTGATTTTGGTTTTCCAGACAATGAGATTACATTTTGAAGCATTCACACAGCAGAGCATAAGGACAAGGCTATAACAAAACAATTAGATTCATATAAATGAGTCTCTAAAGACTTGAGTAAAGCATTATTCTTTGTCCAGAAATTTATCAAATTTCTCCTTTCACTCACCATCACAGCAGGTAGTGAGGAAGGGTTTTAAGAAAGCAGGTAAAGCTTTAGTCCATCAGAGAAGAAATAATTCAGACTTTTGATGACCCTATGCTGAAACATGCTGTTAAAAAAAGAACAAAAAAGTTTCGATTATGCTGTCAAACAATTCTTAGACAACTTGTCATTGGGTTACGCCTGCTACTAACAAAAGAAGGGGTAACATTAAATATAACAGTAACTTCTGTATCAATTACAAGACCAAGTACTCATGGCAAACATTTGTGTCAGTATTTCCCGTAATTTAGTACTCATGCACTTGAGCAATAGGAAATGCAGCAAGAATATAAACTATACAGAGGAACTCATTTGGATAAAAATGAGATCTTGAGCACTTAGACTCAAAACTGAACCATGTGCAGATTGAATTATTTTTTTAAAAAATCTAATTTTTCATTGAAGGCAGAAAAGTTTCTTGTATCCCTGCGTTTCCTTGTTCTCTACTGGCTGCATCAAGCGAGAAAGACGGGGTGGGCACAGAAAGTGCAGAGGAAAACAGTAAAACTGTGACAAAGGCTATTGTCCTGAAACAAAGCCTGGCCTATGTGAAATGTCTGCTTCAAAACCAAAACATTTTAGACAGACAGGGTGGACAGAGCACAAACTGAATGCAGGGACAAGTGGAGCCTACACTATTTCATATACTGGAAAAGCATTAAGGGCAATCCCGATGGAGATGTCTCAGTCCATCATTATTTTTTTTTTAAATTACAGCTAAAAGTGTCTATGGTCAAATGATAGTTTCAAAATCATTGTAATTTTTTCTCCAAAGTATTTTACTCTAGTCAAACTATTCTTTGTGCTGTTTATAGAATAATAAGAAAAGATAATAATGTTTAAGCATTCAGTGGCCACAGAAATGGTAAGAAAGGCCACAGAAAATATTCCCATTCCCTACATTTGTTTACGCCTTCTCTCAGGTGACTGTTTACAGTTACACTGAGGAAGCAAGCCATAAGAAACAGGCATCATAGCAGAGCTCATGAAGGTCAGAACTATAGCTTCTATTTGGACTCTTAAAACATAGGCACTTCAAAAGCTGAAAAGTGGGCATGTAGTTGTACCATGAATATTCATGAAAGCATAGTCATGCTCCTCTGATCCTTGTAAAATTAATACTGCCTGGAAAGCCCACATCAAAATGGAAAGAAGAAAGAGCCAACCAGGAGTCTGAAACTTTGACCTGCACAGGTACTTAGGACAAGTACACAGAGGTGCGTATCAGGTATCTTTGTACATTTTGGAAGTACCAAATCAATGGAGACAGCTGGAAAAATACATTGTTGTTAGGTCTTGTTATTATCTAGAAATAAAATAGGTAGGAAGCTCTATAATACTGTCAAGACTGAGGCAACCCAGGATGTGTGGGAGCTGAAATGCTGATGTTGGAGGTTATTTGATGTAAAAAACCCAAGAGGTACTTATTGTTTTCACACATCTATAGGATGATGCTGAGTACGTGAATGGGGATTTGAGAAGCTGGAAAAGGATGTCAGAATTCTGTGTGTAGGCATTACATTATATTTTCATCCCAGTTTACTAATTTCTTTTTGTAGATCTCCACTTGTGTAACTGTAAAAGTAGGAGGAGGAACACGACTTGCACATTCTGGTCAAAGAAACTGTGTTTGAGTAGGGCTCATTTATTATAATTACATCTGCATCACCCTGCCATTTGGTGTTCTGTCTAGGGAAATGTTGGCTACTTAGCATCAATTTTTGCTTCAGCTTTCTTCTGTATCCCAGCACCATCACTACACCATGCAACAACTAGCTTTGATGTGTAAGCCAACATATGGCCATTAAACTACTGGCTTCAATTATGAACATAAGGACTCAGAATTGTGACTTATTAGCATGAAATGATTACGTACCTCCTAGAAATGTGGCTTTTCAGTCAAGCAGAAATACGCAGAGAGCTAGACTTACAAGATGCAATTCTCTCAGATTATTCCATTTTTATTACTTTTATTGCTGTATTATGGGCACAGTTTAAAACTCTTCCTTTAATAGAAGTTTTATCAAATTTAGATCATTTGAACTTCCTCACATTTCTATGTCTCTCTTTTGATATTTTGATAGATGCTATACCTTGGCGGCTTTTTTTGTAAAAAAAAAAGTTATAAATGGCAGCTTCTGAATCTTCACATGTATACAGGATGGGGTTTCATGTCAATTTTCCCTAAAAAAAATATTGCCATAGAATTCCTAAACTATTTAACTCTAAATATTATTCTCAGGAAAGTAAGTTTGGAAGTACTTTGGTCTTCAAAAGTCCAAGCTCACCCAAAGAGTGAGTCTTTTGTCTTTTGTCACTCAAAGGAGTGAGTTTTTTGAAGACTTTTTGGTCTTCAGAAGTCAAAAACTCACCCAAAGTTTTTGAATTACTTGTTTAATAGTGATAAACCAAGACTGTTGTTGCCTGTAAGCTCTCATCTCATTTTCTCTGTACTGTTTAATGAATCTTTCCTGTCAATTTTAACATTTCCCTTTGGTATTCTCATTAACGTTAGCCATTAAAACAAGATTGGGCAAAGCGCTGGAAAATCTACTCTAGGGAAAGATATTGGTTGTGCTTTATATCACTTTATTTAGAAAGCATACACTATTCTACCAGAGTAGTTTAAAATGCTGCAGCTATTTCCCTGCAAGCTTCAGTGTTTTGAATGATTAAAACAGATTATGGCAGTATTTTTGTGACCTGCTGTAACTTTTCCTGTCTATTCTCTGTCTTTATAAAGACATAAGGACTAGGACACATAGGCATCATTCACTTAGTTCCACAAAACTTAGAAGGGCAAATAAGGGAGAAAGTGACACAATGCTACAGCCCTTGAAGCTTGATTCCAGGTTCCTAAAGTCACACAGAAATAGGGTGCGAGGAACTAAAAAATTACCTAGCTTCTCCGTGTCCCCAAAGAACGGTTAACTACAGTTACATATTTCTGATGGATATTGTCCAGTCTTCATACATGTTTCAAAATATTTTTTACCTTCTCCCTAACAAATAAAAATATTACGAACCATAAATTAAATACCTTGCTCTATGTGACATATTATCTTTTGATTTGTAGGTAGTTTAAAACTGTTCCTCAGTTAATGCATCTTAGAAAATAATTACCTGCTCCCTTTTTACAGAACTCAGTAAATTTACATGGTGGAGAACATGCTTGCAAAAATAGTTTGGTGGGAGAGTCAGAAGTTAAGAGCAACCTGTTTTGGTGCTCTGAAAAGGAAAAGAGAAAGAAGAAAATCTTTTGTGCTTTAATTTTCCACTTTCCTCAGACAGCTTCTACACAGGTTGTGACTGAACAAACATTAAAAAAAAAAGGGGGGGTTTGGCATAAGTTTCCCAGTAGCATATATTTATGTTAAGCTGATACAAAATTAATTTTAACCAGAAAATCAATTGTTTTGATACTAGTAACTTCCAAATGCTCCAAAGACATTTCTGTCTTGTAGTCAGGCCTCTCCTTCTCTTTAAAAACTACCTCCCTGAATTAATAATTTTCAATAATGTATCACTCAGAATGGAGGGTTGGTCATACATATGAATGGAAGACGGTTTGTATCGGAAAGAAAATTAAGTGCTGCTTACTTTGCCAGAAATAACTACCTCTGCCTCTGTCTCTCCTCCTCTGAAGCAGATTTATTATCACCATTATTCATTCCCGTGTGTTGTCTTAGGGAACACTTTTATGTGAAAATGTCACTTATTTTCAGATGCCACTAACTTGAATTGCTTTACAGTTTCATTAAAAGCCATCATTGCTGCTGGCTGCTCAGTAGACATCTCAGAGAGTAAACTCTGATGTGCTCTTTACAGCCAAGTTGAGAGGCAGTTAACTTGTGCTTTCCAGTTTCCCTATAAATAAAACATTTTTAAGAGCTAAATGGTCCTGTCTCCTCTTTTTCATTAGCGGGCTGCAAGTACCTGCTGTTTCCAGAATGCTGCAGGACTAGGGACCTTTCCAGTTTCTTACGTTTGTAAGCCCCAGCATGACAGCCTATGGCTGGGAGCGTGCAACATGCTCACCTATACTAGACATGCTGCTAGCGTGGCTAGTAGCTATTGGGGCCCTTAGACCAGCCAGCCCATTAGGGGACACTGAGTACTTTTCCTTGCTGTTGTACCAATGGTACAATGGTTTTGTACCAACATACAACATGTACATTGGTTTTGGCTGTGTTTTAGAGAACAGGGATGAACGTATATACTTTTGACAGCTAGCTTTTTACTTGGCTTGGCTTCTATGCTAAAATTTATACTAAAATAGACAACATACTCTTGGTTTCAACTACAATGAATTGGTTTATTGGTTTATATTATTGGTTTATAATTGACATTCTGGAAATAAAAGAAGTCATTTCCGTGTTTCCAAATGTAACCCAGTCTTACACTTCAAGAGTTAGGTTAGACTTCACTCCAAGCTCTACTTAAAGAATTATTTTAGGTTATTCATTCATGTACTATTGATTTACAAAAAGGGGTATTGATCAAGAGGGAAGAAGCTTTCAGGATTATCCAGCACTAATTCCTGTCAGAAATTAAATTGTATTCTTGATGGACTGAAGTCTGGTATAATAGACAAATCATACATTTCTATTTCTAGCTGATGAGGGATGTGGGCATTAAGTCCTGTCAGGAAAATTCCCTGAGTAAATGGCAGACTCCCTAAACTCCATCAGTAGATTCGATTCTTAAAAGTATGAGAGTACATACATATAGGAAAAAAGGCAAAGCATGTTTTATTTGTTTGTTTATTTTTTAATTGTCTCCCAATGGCTTTAGATAACCAGATTACTACGGGTTAAGATGGGTAGAGAGGTCTGGGTTTCTTTTTTTCCTCAGTATACTGATCCGTGGACATCATAAGCTGTCAGCAACTTTATTTTTAAAACAAACAAATCCCATATCCAGAAAAAAAAAATTATTACTTCCAGATAATATGTTGCAAGACTGAAACTTTCTGCAATAGAAACATTTCAGCTGTTCTTGCACCTGACTGGGATGAAATCAATTAAGCCTGTGAATCAGCAAACTCTTTATATGCAGAGGCATCACATGACTTAGTTTGTCATCTCTCCATCTGCTGGATGGTTAAAACTCCACTGAGTAGCTTGGGTAGTGCAAATAAGGAGGGATCTCAGAGTGTCTGCAAAAAACATTATTGATGGCATACAGCTTGTATTCAGTGTATGTAAGAAATAAAACTGTTGTATGTCTTCAGTATACCATAAATTAAATGTACTTGCTTTGTTAAGTCATATAAAGAGTATGATGGCAGACAGTGAGCAATAGAAGCAGTAAAGTAACATTGGTATTGCCTATTTGCCATTAAATATTATGCCATGCTGGGTGATCCTAAGCTTCCAAAGTGTATGTTGAATGTGATACAATGGGTAAAAAAAGAACCAGCAAGGAAGACGGTCTTATAGGAATATGATCACATATCACATTATGTGATGCAGGGCCTTATGGAAAATAATAATAATAATAACCTGTTCTTATGTATGTTTCACAATATCACTATCATTTTTCCTATTTTATAAATGGGTAGCCTTAGCCACGAAGCACTGAAGTGACAACAGGTCAAGAATACTTCATTAGGCTGTGCGTCCAACAGGAGTTTAGCAGCTAAATCCATTTTAGCTGATAAATGTTTATATTGCATGATATTCTAAAACTAAAAAGAGAAAATTATTGGCACACGCTTTTTGACAATACAGAATTAGTTAAACCTGAGTAGGAGTTTAATGACAAGCTCAAAATTTCAGAGTTTGGATGAATTTTGGAAAATCAATGATTTGGAAAATCAGTGTAGCAGAAAGATGCTCCTTTTAAAAACATGCAAAAGGGAGTGTGACACCACCGCAGACTGGGAGAGGCAAGACAGCCCAAGTTATGGCAATATTCTCTACCTTCATGTCCCTTTTTTTGCTTACAAAGAGCCCTGGCTTACTTTTGCCAAATACACCAACAGGTGCTGAAAACGCAAGAAATCCCCAAAACAAGAAGACACTCTCCTGAGATTTTGAATCTCCACTACTGCCACTTAAATTGACATGGCTATAGCAAACATGTCTGATCTGCTGTTGACTACAACTGTGGAAGAACAAGCACTAAGAGAATAAACAGGCATCTTAACTCTATCACACTGTCATGTGGAAAACCTGTGTCATTATTACTTTCCAGAAAAATTACTGGCATTATTTAGGACTGACAACTGCTGAGAATAAGCCACATAAACAGCTCTTTGAATCAGATTTTATTTGATTCATCAGATGCTGTACATTTGCTTTCAGGGCAATTTTAAGCCTCAATGAAGTTATGTTTTCTGTGACTTTAGGACCACTTCTTTCTGCTACCCTATTTTTAATAAAAAACTTCATTTCAGTAGGCTCCTTGACATGTTTTTGTGGGAATGCCTTTGACATCCCTTCTTAAGTTGAACCGCAGATATATTTTATTCATGTTGGCTTCTTCCTACAAACACATATTAAAAGCAACTGGCCTCCTTCCTCAACTTCTACTGCAGTTTCCTAGCACCTGCCATTTTTACAGTGTAGTACAAATTAAGGATTTTCTTTGTTCATTTGTGTTTGTAATACTGCAGACTAGGATCACCTTACAGTCAGAAATAAGAAATAAGCATGATTATCCTAGGCTTATCAGATACCTCTTAATAAACAAAAACATGTATGAAGTAATTGACCCATTTTTCTTTAAGCATATTGGGGCAGACCTGGAGTAGCTCCACAGAGATTTGTGAAACTATGTTAACATGAAAGACTAATGAAGATGGATGCAATGCAAACTTGGATTTTGAAGCTATTCCACAATGGTTCATAGAAGAGAACACAATCCCTGAGGGCCCCTTTGGATGCTTCTCTAAAACCAGCATATTCAGTGGATAGCACTAAAAGGAAATAACTTTTTATGAGCAGGAAACCTAACAACCGTGCTTTCTGGTGAGTGTAGCTTGAGACTGTATGTCAAATAAAACATCGTATCTTCTATACAATCTAGCTATAAACCAGCAACAATGTTTGGCTATAGAGAATCAAAACAACTTGATCAGCCACAACATTTTTTTTATTTTAAAAAGTAGGTGTAGGAGATTTGTTACAAGATCAAGAGCATAATATACAGTAACTTCAATGTTCATATCTGTAATCCTAAAATATGGAAATCAACATTGTAGCAACGGTAATTCTCTGCCAATGTTACATCTGCCATTCATGATATGCTGTCAGTATAAAATCCTAGTAATAGCCTCCTATATTATATATGTCCTCCTTACCATTGAAGAAAAGAAAAAGAAAAGATAGTGCACCATAAATCATGAGTAAACTAAGAAGCTTGGGCAAAACTTGGAATAATAACAATAATAGTAGTAGTAATAATAATAATAATAACAACAATAATACTTCTTGATGATGATGATGATGATGAAGCAGCAGCAGCAGCATTAGGTCCCTTGCAATTAAGTATTCATTTATTCTACCTAGTATATGCACTTTTCCCCTCAGTTGATGTCAATAAAATGTGACATTGAAATGCAGTTAACGTGACACATATTGCCCAGATTTTAAAGGAAGTCTCTTTATCATTCCTGAGTAAATTCCTGTGGATTTAATGTTAAAAAGAGTTTATGCATGTCTTATGAGAAAGATAATACAGTTTCATTAGAAATCCTTTCACTCTTAAACTTTTTTGCTTATTTCTTTTGTCATTCCAAAATATATACTACTAAATATATCTCTGATATTTTTTCCCTAATATTATCATTCAAATTCAACCCTGTAGTAGATTTTTAATCTATGATAAAATATTATCCAGGTAGGAAATATTAATAGTCAAGAGAAGAATCTGAGTGTGAGTTTGCAGACTTAGATGAACCTGAGATTCTCAGAGCAATACTGGGAAAAAGTACCTTTGCCCTTCACATTGAACTGAGTCACTATGATGTGCGTGATGATCAACATCAAAGAAAATGAGTACAGAAAGCTGATTATTGTTTTCAGTCTCCTCAGATTACTACTACAGCACCTAACATTCCCAAGACTGAAACAGGAAAAAAAAAATCATTCTTCATATTTAATTTTTTAAAATCATGTGAAAGGGGAAAAGCTCCCATATAGCTCGAGGACTGAGTTTTCTCCAGTTCGTTTCTATTTAGGATTACATCACGTCTTCCAACATGGCTGAATTCTAGTCCTATTTTAAATAAAGTGCCTATAACTGCACTTGGAATAATACCTTGTATTTCATAAAAGGATGCATATTTTATACAAATAGTGCCAAATATAGTAAAAACAGAAATTCTTCCTTATTCTAAGAACAGTCTTAAGCTCTGATTGGAAAGGACCACTGGCAGTGAAGCAAAGATATTTACCATGACATGCCAGAAGTTCTAATGATATGCATGGAAAGCAATGATTATAAACAGAAATCTGGAAGTACCCATCTAATTACAGCACCCTATCTGTATCCATTGTCTTCAAGTTGTAATTTTAATGTTTGTTGGGTGGGTTTATGCTGGCTGGCTGTCAGACACCCACTCCCTCACTCCCCTCAAGAGGACAGGGGGAGAAAATATTATGGTAAAGCTCATGGGTCAAGATAAAAATATAGGGACATCACAGACTCAACTTGGGGAAAATTAATTTAATTTATTGCCAAGTAAAAATAAAGTTGAATGGTGAGAAACAGACAAGAACTAAAATACTTTTCCCCACATTCCTCATCCCTTTTCCCAGGTTCACCTTCACTCCTGACTCGTCTACCTCCTCCCCACCGAGGGGCACTGGGGGATGTGCAATGGGGGCCTGTGGTCATTCCACGCCAGCTCCTCTCCGCCGCTCCCGCCTCCTCACCCTTCTCCCGGCTCCAGCCCGGGCCCTTCCCAGGGGCTGCCGGGAAACCCCTGCCCCAGCGGGGTCTCTCCCGGGGCCGCAGGGGCATCTCTGCGGGGGCGCCTGGAGCCCCTCCTCCCCTCCTCCTGCTCTCCCCTCGGGGCTGGCAGGGCTGTTTCTCACCCGCTTTCCCTCAGCCCTGGCTGCCGGGCAGCGTTTTGCCCTTTCTGACACAGGCTTTCCCCGCGGCGCCCGCCCGTGGCTGAGGGGCTCAGCTGTGCCCTGCGGTGGGGCCCTTGGAGCCGGCTGGAACCGGCTGTGTCCGGCACGGGGCAGCCCCGGGCCCTCACCACAGGGGCCGCCCGGCAGCGCCCCACGACCGGCACCGGGGCACCCGCACCCGGGACAGATACAAAATCAAGAAATAAGGATACAATTATTATTCTGCTTTGCAGGAGGCAGGTATCTCGGGAGGCCGGTAGAGGATGACTCTGGTATCCAGATCCTCAGAAGAAGTAACATCTTAGACCTATTGATAAAATCTGTAAACAAACTTGCTGCATTCAAAATTACATAGCTCTAGTCATTCCTTCTTTCTTTTATAGGTAATAATTTTTATTATTCATTACTATTGTTTCGTTATGTTACAGTATTTTCACTGTAAGATAACAAAGGCAATGAAGAGTCCACATGAAAGAGGAGATCAATGAAACAGACTCATCATAAAATTTGTAAATAAACAACGTTGTGGGGAAAATATCTCTGCTTGAAAAAGAAAATGATGCAACCATCAACAAAAACAATAGATATATTAATAACAGTGATACTACCGCCTGCAATCAATATGTAAATGCAATTTCTGTGCCCAATCAGAAACAATGTGTTGAGCAGAATACTTATGAACGTACATGATTAGGCCCAGCATGCATTACGCTCACCACCTCCATTACAGGGGCATTATGAAATTCCAGGAGGATACATGCAGGATCCACGTTTGCCTCTTGAATCCTGAGCCTTGCATGTATAAATTCAAACTGAAATTGTAAGAAATCAGACCCTGATATTCAACCACCATTAGTGGCAGCCGCCTCAAAAGTCGTTTTATCATCTTACAAGCCATGTGATTCTAATACAGTACTATAGTTTTGGGTTTCCTTCTGCTTCTCCCCACCCCCCCTTCTTTTCCCTGAAGATTTCTCATCCTCAGGATTCAGTGCACATAGAGGTCAAACTTAGCTTTTGATATTAGATATTAGGCCTAGAAGGTTTCATTAAGAATTAAAGAAAAAACCAAAGTAAAAAGAGGTTAAGATTATTCCACATCACAGTACTTATGAATTTAAGATAAACATATAACATCAGGAAGCTTCTAGAAAAATTGTGAGAGCTGAAGACACTGGAAGCTTAGTATTGCTTTTAACTGACTCAAATAATACACTTACTAAAGGAGGAAAAGAAAAACAACAGACTCTGAATTTCCTTCTGAGCAGGTATTTCTTTTCGATCAGTTTTAGCATAAGCTCTAAAACATCACATTGTATCAGCGATACCCACTTCACCTTCTGTTTTCACAAAGCTTTTTGCTCAGACTTCAGCTGGTGTTACATGAGACACACAGAATTATTTTTTATCTGCCTGGCAGTGACAAGAACCATTCAACCTAAGATATCCAGAGCAGAAATTACAGAGTAAAAAAAAAAATAGGGGGTTTAGAATATTGTGTTTTCTGTGGAAACTAAAGAAACGTACCTAAAACTGATGGTTACCTGCACATTTCTGTAAACTCACTTCACTCAGACAATTTAATCATCTGATGAGCATTTGCCAAGCCAAGAAAACACATTTGATATTCCTTTCCTGATGTCTTTGACAGTACAATCTCATTTTCCCTTATACTAAGACAGTCTCTTGCTCTCTGGGATATTAGGGTCTCCTTCCTGCATTCATTCCACTCTGGTTTCTGATGTGTTTGCAATTTTACTGTTGTGCAAATGTTACCTTGAAATTCTCTCAAGCATAAATTGCAGCACGTGAAGCCTGTAACAATACCATGGCACTGTAACCTTACAATTCCCATACCCATAACTAAGTAAAGGTTGTCCTGGTTTGAGGTAGAACAGAACCAGATTTCTGTTCGGTAATTTTACTTCTTAGGTAAGCCTCTCCTAACTCTCTGAAATTAACAGCATATTGTGCAGAAAACTGTTTGTTCTCAGAGTAATAAGACCCGTGTTTATAGTTAATGGCAAGAAATGGTATACAGAGATGCTCTTGCTTATACTTGTTGCTATAGCAACCAAGGTCAGCTACTTTTGTTATTTGCCCTGTTGGAGGGTTGGAAACGGAAAGGCATAGAGGGGTCCCACCTGCAGGGAGGAGCGGACAGGACAGGTGACCCAAAACTGACCAACAGGTTGTTCCATCCCGTCTGCCCCATGCTCAGTATATAAACTGAGGGATCAAAGTGTCAGCCCTTTTTCTTCAATGGCTGATGTCCGAGGAGGACCCTGTTTGTCTGCCTTTGATCCCGATCTATGTGTTCCTGACTCCAGACCCAGAATCCAGTTCCCATCTGTTGCTGGGTCCAGTTTGGGACTTCCCCAGTGCCTGCCGGTGACATCATCCTGGGAGCTTGATACGGTTTTGTATATATTGTATCTTTTTCATTATTCCTTTTTATTTTATTTTAAATAACTCATTAAAGTAGTTTAGTTTCTTCTAAACTTGTAACTCTCTTTATCTCTCTTCCTCCTCCTCTCCTTGGAGCAAGAGGTGGAGGAGAGCATCTGTCATTTCATCATTGGCCAATTGGGCCTAAACCACCACATGGTTCAATCAAAGTAAAGGCTCGCAAAGCAACAGAACCACAAGCATGATTTCTTCATTAAAAATGTTATGTTAATTTTTTATTGAAAAAGAGTTTAAGAAAGAGAGGAATATAAGCTTCTGCTTTCAAAGAAAAGAAGAACAGCTATGTGTTTCTCATTCCAAAGAGTTCCATTAAATGAAAGTTACAGACTTTTGATTGAGGAATAAGAAAGTTAGTTCATTGCTGTGTTTTCAATAACAGTATCAATTATAGCAAAGCTTAAATGTTTAAGTTACATTGGACCGGCAACTTAATATTTATAAAGTAATAAGGCACAAAGCTCATATATATAACATAGCTGTAAATATAAATAACACTTCATACAACAATGCTAGAAGTATTTTCTTTTTTGGAGAGTTATTTAGACACCTGCTTAACAAATACTTTTAGAGAACGTATAGGGGAAACAAATCTACTATCTAGTAAATACCATCTAGTGTAATTTTCGTCTCTTATTTTAACAGATTCAATATTATGTCTGGTTTTTTGCTAAAGCAGAGCACAATATTTAAATATATAAAAATACTGAAGAAATACTTTGGGGGATAATGGGAGAAACAGGTGTGTTTTGGAGAGCATCTTCATTGCCAGCTGTCACAGGCCAATTAATATGTTTGTATGTAAATTAATGTCCCTGTGTCCATTAGGTCACAGCTGTTCAACGGATATTCAGCTTCTGTGCTCCTGAGGTGAAAAAGTAGCTGAGTGTGGACAGTTTCCCTGAATTTTTATTACAACTGCTTTGGTATCATTGCATGGGGTTACCTGATTTTTATGGCTGACATATGAATATAAGTGATTGACCATAGATCTCAGAGACTAGTCTGTCTCCCCCCTCCCTGATACAATTTATTGGGGAAAAAAATCGTAACAGGAAGATAGTGAGCAAAAAATTCAATTCCTTTGGACAACAAGAAGATTTAGGTAGTGAAATCAATAGACTACATCCAATAAAATACAAATTCTGTATCCATGAATATTTCTATTTTTTTAGTTCTAAATCTCTGAACTCTGATAATTATTAATTTTAGCTTCTGTGTCACAGAAACAGAACAGAGCTGCACATTGAACCTGTCAAAGCTGGAAAATTTCAGTGTAACGCAATGAAGTGGGAAGGATCATATTGCAATTAGAGCTAGAAAGGTCCTCACTTTTTAAGAGAGAGTGCCTCTGCTGAATATAAAACCCGATACAGTCAACCTGGTAGCCTGTGAACATATGCAGGACACATTCACCGGGCTGCCTGGCTTGGAGGCAGAGTCCAGCCATGACCCTGTCTTTCCTCATGTCCTCCTACTGACAATAAGAGGGTAAATACACTCGGTGACATTGGCCAGGCAGCTCCACTCTTTGAACACATGAGATAGCCACATGATCAGGGCACAATTCTAAGAGTACAGTCTTAGTTACAGCTCTTCCAATTTTAAAAATCATACATACACTTCAAATTGTGCATTTTACTTGCATCCAATGGTTAGAATTGTAGATCACCTACAGTGGACCATGACCTAAAATATTTCTTATATCTATACTGAGTTTAGGTATTGGTTATTTTTACTGTAATTGATAAGAGTAAATGATCAAGGTCCTACTGCACTAGGCAATATGAAGAAGAAAAAAAGCATTTAATTCTCTATTTTCCTAATAAACTTTTTTTTTATTAACAGCAATTACTATGCTATGTGATCAAAATTTATGCTGCAGCGCCCTGAGAGAAAAGGGGTTTAAAATATTTAGAATACTTTAACTCATTCAGAAAGTAAAACACAGAATCGGAGATACCTTGATGAAGAATGAGTAAACTCGCCTGCCTGTGTATAACAAACAGGCAAACTTGGTTTGAATACATATGTTCCTGAATTACATCACTGAAACAAACCATTACAGAAGCATAGACAGATTTGTGTTGTCTCATCCTGGGATTGCACACATCCCTTTTTGTGGCAATTTTCCTCCTTCTATCACAATAGCCACTAGAAACTAATGTATATGGACCAGTGCTACCTCTAATATGACATTACACTTTATTATTACCTGCAACACTGATCTGTGCTTGTCCAAGAATTAAAATCTTCTTTTTAGTCCTTCCTTAATTTAGAAATTTGCAATGCATGCTCCTTTCAGGGCATTGCCACGCTGCATATGTTACTACTTCTTGTTCTAGTATAAGGAACTCTAAATCTCATTCATTTTTTCACTTTTTTAAGAACAGAACTAAACAATGCTATAGAATCAAGAAGTTACAGTTCATATTTGTAAACATTTTTATTATGATCATGCATGTTTCATGGTGTTAACCAGGTGGCTGTTTCCCACATTACCTAAATTTCTGCAGGGTAAAAGATTGTGGTTTGGAGGGGCAAGGCACTATGTCACTTTGCTGCTCTGTGAAGGTGAGGAAGAGTAGCTCTTTTACCTGTCAATTTGCCTTCAGAGTAAAATCACTGTGGCAAAGAGGTTAGTGGGGCACATCCCCTAGTGCCAAAGGAGGGATGCACTTAATTCAGTGGCAGCCATTCATCTGCTGAGAACAGGTATAAGGAGGTAGTGAAAAAAGCAAGATCTAGCAAACTTGCACGTCCCTTGGGCAGGCATGTTAGAGAGCATTTCACTTTCCTGTGATCCTTTTTTCATATAGAATGCTCCATGTTTGTATTTGAGTTTATTTCCTAGGTTCCAAAATCAAACAGTTACTTTCATCTATCCCTGTCTCATAAACTTTACTACCATTAGTACTACCACATGTAGAGACCCACATTACTACCAATCACGTAAAGTACCTGATAACTAACTCCAAAAAATTAATGTGGCGCTACAATAAAACAAGGACTTTTCCAAAGAGAGAAAATAATGACAATAGTTGTCCCTCTTCTGGTTATTCACTAAAGGGTCCACTAAAGGGTAAAAATTACCTTCATATGTCATGGCTACTGCAGCATTTATTTCAGCCAACTTAAACATCCTAAAATTTCTGGAAAAAAGCTTGCATTTTTACTTTTTAATACTGTTTTATTCTCAGAATAAAGAAAACATTGTGGACAAAAGTACAACTGTAATTAGGTAGAAAAGGAGTCTGAGTTTCCATTGACTTCTGGGAAGAGATGTAGATACTTTTGAAAATACTGACCAAAATTATTTTTCCAAAGTCACACAGGAGGACAGTCACAGAACTAGGGTCTCTGAAGCACTGGCACAGTCTCTCAACAAGACCGTCACAACTAGAACAATCATAATTGCAAACAGATTAAATTTCAATTAATTACAAAAAAAAAGATTTCGCAAAGGAACTGAATTGTAACAAAGCCTACAACATTTTTCTCCTATAATCAGCTGAGGAATATGTCACATGTTTGTGTAGAATTAGAAAGAAAATCTTCCCTTTGAACAGAACACACTATCATTGCCAGCTATGTACTTTGGCAAAACCTGCTGAAGGATTTACATAAAGTACCTAAACAAATAAATAAACTATATTCTATACCTTATCAGGAGGCTACTGTTTTTTCAGGTGTATTAAAGCATTTAGACATTCATGCTAAGGGACACTTTCTACCTTTCTATAACATTTTTACATGTTCTTATCTCTTCAGATGGGTTTCTAAAGAGCAATCCGGATTATGGATGCAGAGATAATGTTGAGTTAAGCAAGTGTGGTGCAACATTTGGAAGGGTAAGTAAAAAAACCAAAAAAATGTAATGTTTCCCTGTAAATTAACTTACTGTGTACAGAAGAAAGACAGTAGTAATTACCAGCTATTAACACATATATACTTTTTTGTAGGTTTAGGAGAGAAGATTTGCACAAATAAATCCAGTTTATAAGTTATTAAGCAATCAAACAAAAGATTTTAAATTGTGTCTAGTTTTCCCTACAGTGCCATTAAAACATATATCCTAACTTGTGGCTTTCTAAATATCATTCTGAACCATTGTCTCTAAAGATAGGCAGAAGAAAAAATTCCATTGTTTTAGAGTATTACTCACATAAAGAAAAAAAATCTAAAACACAAATATGTTCAAATCAGACTCTTTCTGTAGGTTTGAGTACTTCAGTGGTTGCAATGACAGGACTGATGGCTTCTACCCTTGATCTTCTGCCTTTAACATCCCCTCAGCTTTTTATGAACTACCACTCTCAGTTTGTCAACAGAATCCACCCAACTATTTCCCAGGTAAATGAAATCCTAATTGCTCTGTGAAGATTTTTGGGCAAGAACTGCCAGCATATTTTGTACTGGTTCCATCAAACTTAAACCTAGAGAAAGCTTTCTGTTTCTCTCCTTCTCTTTTGCCATATAGTCTGCTTCCCAAAGACCTGATTTTCCAGTATTTTTCTCTCCTTTTCCGTACAAACCTGCCTTTAAAGTCCATAGAGAGACAGTACTGGCAACATCATAAGCCAGCCAGCACAATGATTAAAGTACCACTCCTGAAATTCTCTATTTACTGCTTGAGATAATTATTAACATTGTAAAATATACAGCTACCTCTAGATGCTCATGTCATCAGAGATTTATGCAGCCTCTACTGTCCAAATACATCAGGGTCTTGATCTACCTTGACATCCAACATGCACTGGAACATTACATTTCTAAGCAGTCCTACAGACTGCGGCTCCTGAAAAAAAGAAAGTATTTCCCAACCCCACAGAAATAAAAGCTGTAGCAATGAAATTACTCTGTGTGCAATGTTCTACCATCTTAAATACCATGGGAGTAAACACTTTTGAGCGCAAAACTGACAACTTCATAGCTACACATACCATACTGTCAACAGATACTTTTTGTTGACAGGAACAATTCATCACAGAAGAAGCAGGTTTATAAGCAGACCTTTCTCACTTTGAAGACTAGACAAACCTCTGCAGTAATGTGGATCAACCATAACATGGTTCAGTTTTAGAGGTGTTTTCTTTAATATACACATGCACGCAGACAGAGTTACTTGGCTGGCTCAAAAAGCCTTTCAAAGTAATAATGTTTTGGCAAGTTTCTTGACTGATGTGTCTTCAGAATTCTCCAGAGCAGAAGGGAGTCTTGTCTTAAAGACAAAATATGCTTCAGTGGGATTTCACCTGCCCAAAGAAATGAGCGTGTGATTCTTCGTTTCATCTGGACACACAGTAAAGTTTAGTAATATAGATGTTCAGCTGGAGGTTCACTGGGTAAATGTTAAAGCAGGGAACTATAAAATGCCCTTAGACCTAACAACAAATATCAGTACTGTTTGATGGCAGAATTCAGTCATGGCCCTGATGAACTTTACCGGTGATGTATTTTACAGTCTAGACAAGTGTCTCAAACTTATAAAGGCTGAGTCCAACCTCTGGAGGGGAATTATATCAATCATGTCATCGTTCTATCTCTGTGAAGACCTATCCCTCTGCATTTATCCCTTCTGCACTCATCCTCCCTCAACACCATCATTACTTCAGCCAGTGCTTGTATAGCGTACTTCCTTCTTTCATACTTCAACAAATTGGCGAATATTAATAGCAACATTTTTAAATATTACCCTTCGCATCCAAATTACTGCCTGTTAACTAAGCAGGTAGACTCACACAGCATACCCTCATACAATGAAATTAGATAACATGGTGCTTTCTGGCCTTAAAAAAATAGGTATTGTCATACTTACTAATTCAGTTATTTATATTGTATTCACATTCCAGCAGCTGGTTTGTTGAGGGAAACAGAAGACTAATTAAGAGCTAAGAAAAAATATTTGTAGAACTCATCATTTTCATATGAATGTTTTTAAAGTATTTTTGTTAAACTGAAAAGCTAAACTCTGGCAGTGAGCAAGGCAAATCAGCATTTTTGAATTGTAGCGCTTTGCAAAACTAACAGGGATGACTTGTAGGGGCAACTGAATTAAGAACTCCTTTGGTGGAACACAAGATCCACCATATTGGCATAAATGCATGACCTTTGCTGGCTGGAGTCTTAAAGCCTCCTAACTCCCATTG
>KZ505679.1:1575389-1602454 GCA_002844005.1 Limosa lapponica baueri | reverse complement strand
ATACAAAATGAGTGATGCAATATAATTGCTCACCACCTGATGATCAATTGCCCAGCCCTTTCCGAGCGGTGATTGCAGATTCCTGCCCCGTGGCCAACCCCTGTTTATAGACTGAGCATGATGTCTATGTTATAGAATATTCCTTTAGCCAGTTTATTCCATCTACGCTGCCTCTCAACTTCCATGGAAAAAGTTCTTGACTTAATATAAGCATTACTTATCAACAACTAAAATATGTGTTATCACCATTATTCTCATACTAAATCCAAAACACAGCAGCTACTAGGAAGAAAATTAGCTCTATCCCAGCTGAAACCAGTACACCAGTTGAAAAATAATTTTCCAGTTTAAAACAAACTTAGCTTACAAAAACATTCTAAGCTAGAGCCATCAAAACTTTCCAGTATTGGCCTATAATTACTTTTACAATTTTCCAGCTCAGAGCAAATTTTACTTTATCATCTCACACTGAAGTATGTTGTAATAATACAGGATAGAAACTGAGGGACAAGTGCCAGTCAAATTAAAGTACAACAGAAAATACATGTAAAATTTTCATTAATTCTAAATTATACACAGACCAAAAAGTAAAATCTGTATCTGTGAGTTCATCAAAACTGTTCAGTGTCCACCAAAGATAGTAGCAGAAACCCTTTCTTGCTTTGAAGGTAACCAACGAAGATATGGTACCAACATGTAGTTTGGACTAAATACATACTGAAGCATACAGGCACCAGTTTTAGGTGGACAGCCTGGGGCAGGGTCTACAAACAAGCAAAACTGCCTTCAGGTCAGCTCTGGCAGAGTAACTGTCACATCAGATGAAACAGCCAGGAGGGAGGGAAGGGGTTATTAGCTTTTCCACTTCAGGGTCCCAAATACTAGATTGAGCCAAGTGGCAAGATAGCTATGGTCCTGCTGACTGGTTTGTATGTATCAGAGGTCTGTAAAGCCAGTGTTACTTTCACCACGCAGACAGACACCAGGGAGCATTGGGGGAAAAAAAACAGGAAAAACTTTTATTCGAGGCAGGACAATTTGGGAGCAGCCAGAAGAAGCAGATGCTACTACTGGGTTAAGACAAATCCATTTCTTCAAAATTCTCTGACTCACTTTTACACACTTCTGTTTCTCCAACTTTCTGATATCAGGACAACCCAGTCTGCACCCTTCACATTTGTAGTAGCGTCAATCAATTTTGCTTTTAGCACGGAGACATCTTGAGCCATACCTGGCTCCATACATAACCGCCTCCTTGGAACAGCTGAACAGCGAAATGTAAGACTGAACTTGGCTCTTTTGCATCCAGAATAATTGATTCAGCTGGGAGAAAGAACTACATCATATACGCTTAGCTTTGACAATTAGTAACATTCTTACTTCTATCCACTGACACTAGGAAAGTTTTCATTTATTTTGGTGGGCACTGGGTTGGCCCCTAAGTGTAGTTAAAAAGAGTACTTGTCTTTGAGTTGCATGCCTTGCCTTGGCTTGTGCTTCATATAAAACAGCCTGTGCTCTGTCTGCTTTTGAAGAATTGAGGTAGAGATTCAATACAGTGTTACGGGTTTTAAAAAGAGGAAGGCAGAAAGTGACAGAAACACTTCCTTATTGCAAAACAATGAATTTATCAGTGACTCAAATCCACTTCTGATGATCTTTTGGTTTTATTTTTCCTCAGTCACCAGGAGCCTCACATTCTTCTCCACATACAAAATGTCAATGTCTGCTCCTTTGACTGTCCACTGAGCATTTGAATGATAACCATTTATCTGTCGCTCTGCATGCATTCATAGCTAGGATTGTAATGCAGCAATCATCTGCGTGGAGCCAATTACTATAATATGCTACTCAAGAAAGCTGATAATGGAACCTTATTTATTTATTTATTTTGAGCAGGGCATTTTAGTTTAAGTATCAGAAGAAAGATGCCATCATTAATATTAACCAGGGGCATTTTTAGTTTATTAAATTTTTTGAATGATATTTGCTAGTTCTAATTAGCTAACTGTTTTTATCATCATAATTTTTAAGGATTTCTATTAGTTCAGGGAAGGAATTTAATTAGAATATGACATTATTTGATACTGCAGGGAGAATTTAGATTCAGTAGGTAAAATTAAATAATGTAGCCTTAGCCTTTGAAATGTTTTTCAAATTATTTAATTACCCAATTACAGCTTATTTAAGCTGTACATGTTATTTACCTTGAGATACAATTCCCAATGTGGTTTGACTCAGCTGATAGGTTTCAGGTTTGCTCAGGCGGCATTTGGACTTGATGACTTTGGCAATCTTTATTGTCATTAAGAAGGTCTGCTTGAATAACAGATCCTACAGTGCCATTGGTTTTGAGTATATCCTGGTACTCAAGCTTAAATTCAAAGTTTCATGTGGTTCTCATGAGCATTCTTACTATGCTGCAATAAAACGTATCTGTTGCCTACCAACTTTTTTCTTTCAGTCCATCCCTTCTTAAATTTCCAAGATGCCATATATACTATCACAGAGAAAACAAAACCAGTATTTGAGATCTACAGTTCTATTTCAGTGAGTTATTTAGTATGCTGTAAAGAGATGGCATTAACTCCCTCTCCCCCCTAAAAAAACCCCTTAAACACAAAAGCATGTCTATATTCACCCACAGCATTCAAATGTAGCTTAGTTTAAGTATCAAAAGCCAGGTGAAGGGCCAGAATCACAGGGAGGCAAAAGTCTTTCCTTGCTTTATAGAGATTAAAAGAAGCCACGCTCTTTCACCCTTTGAACACTGTAGAGAATGCACAGGGGAGTAAGAATCCTTATTATTATATTCTTCTATTCTGAAAGCGGTATAAATGTGCTGCACCTTCGTATAGAGAATGTTGTATTCCTTTCCAGTTTCCTTAAGAATCACACTTAACTCAAGCTGGGTTATAGTATTCCTGCAATTCAAAATATGATGTTTGTCGAGTAATGAAAGCAAGAACTTGCCCTTTCAAGGCTGAGACCTTGTTCTATGGTTAAATGAACAACATAACAGGCCACTGCTAGAGGAGGCAAGTAGTTCGCTCCCTGGTCACAAATTACTTTCTTGCTAGAAGAGTGAGTTAAAGCTGCAGTTCCTGAAGGCTGCTGTTAAAGGTGGGCAGTGAGCACATGCAGCTCTAATTCCCCTCACACTGTAGTGAGGAACTGCATCCTCAGGGTGCTGTTTCATGTTATTTATAGCTTAGGCTCACAGTTTGGTAATAACCAAAAAAGGGTGATCCTACAGCCACCTCTGGCTTGAAATTAGCAAGGCTAAGTGTTCTTTCCTCTACTTGACTACCTGCTCCTCATCCCAAGGGAAGGGTGAAGCTCCTCTTCTCCCTTCAGTGAGCCATTGGGTCACCTCTGTGTGACATGCTCCTAACACTAGACTATGTCTGCCTACCCACCTGCAGGCTGATGTCTCCAGGGAGACGCCCAATGCCCGTGGCTGGGGCTGCCTTGGTTCCCCCTTGCTGCCCCTGCTACTGGCTGAGGTAGTGGGATGGGCTCTGGCTGGTGGGGGCTGTTATGCACTTAAAAAAATCTATTTACTGTGAAGAAATTTCAGGAGGCTATAAGCCTTCATTCTGAAGTTTCAACCAGTGCAGATAAAAGAGGGGTAGAGGGAAATAATGAAAATAGGAACTAGCTTCAGCAGATCTGGAAAGAGCATGTGAAAACTTACAAAATGAGAGGTAAACCAAGGTCTCATTTATCAATTTATCAATTGTTGCTGAAAAAGAAAACAAGGATTCAGTCAGTGCCCTAAACAACTATAAAATCCAAATTCATTAAAAAGAAGTAGGCTATAACTATAATTTGCCTTTCACTGGAGAATAAAAGAGGGACGCAGATGCAAGGTGTTTAAAGCTGTAAAGAAAACTACAAGGCAGAGCTCACACTGAGCCAAGGTTTCCTGTTGTTTAGAGGTATGATGTAATAATGAGATCATTCTCATCTTTTTATTCTTTGAACAAAAGGATTCTTTTCTGGTTTACTTTATCTCCATTTTGGTGAAAAAGATTAATTACTAAAACCTTGCTGTCTGCAGCACACAACACAACAGTTCCTCATCCTCCTCCTTTATAGAAACATAAAAATTATAGGGCACAAGATGTTAATAATAATGACACAAAGTCTAGAGTTTCACTGGCAAGTTTCTTAAAGCACTGCAGTTCTGTGAATATTTCATATTGTTAATTATTGTTAGATAAAACAGAAAGAAACATGTTCTTGCACACATTACAGTTACAATATGCTATTGTATTAACCTGTAGTGAAACTTGCATTGACCTATAATAGCACCCCGTATACAATGCAGTCATCTCAGTCTCCCTGTACATGCTAACAGCTCAGAAAAATCATGGTATACAGCAGGAGCTGTACTTCTAGTGCTTCACTGACATGAATGGCAGGATTACGAGTCTGACACTCCCCAGGATCACAGTAGGATTTCCAAATAAGTTTCCCTTTTTCTAACTTGGTATGGAAATAAACAAGAAAAATAGTGAGCTTGAGGATCATTCTCTAACATGCCCTTTATCACAAAGATCTGAAGCAAATCAGTGACAGTGCTTTCCCAGCTAGAGTGTTATTATGTGCTTTATCCTTGAGGTTGTGCTTAAGGCTGCAATCATACTAACTACAAAGATTTTGCCCTTAATGAATTTCTCAAAATGGGGGCATGCCTCTCTCATGAGGGGAGGTGCAGGAGATGCTTATTGAAGGGCTATGGAATCAATAAATTGGTTTGCAACTGCAGGAACAGAGAGGATTGAGGACTTAGGTGATGTCTTAAGGAAAAAAAAAATGAGGTTCCTCTTCAATAAAAAAAGAATTCAATTAACATGGCTGGTTGTATGACAAATACCAAATACATGTAAATACACATGTACAAAATATATGCAATATATCATATCTCATTTTCAACTCTCAACTGCATGATGCTTCACAGCTGGTGGCAGTAACACAAAGTAAAGCAGTCTTTCAGGTAAAATGCAAATCTGAGTTTCTCTGTACCACAGTAAGTTGTGTACACAGGAAAATACTTGAGTTGCCTGAAGATTGGCCTATTCTCTGCAAAAGGTCATTGACTGACTTACAAAAGGCAATTGAGAATTTCCTTATTTCATTCAGCTTATATTCAAAGAACTCTGAAAAAGACTATTGTAAGAGGTAGTACACTAAGAGACAAGTTCTCCTGCATATGTAAATGCATGACCTGAGGTTTGGGGTGTACTAATGACTTCTGTTTTATTTTACTGAATTTTTAAAAAGTAAAATGAACATTTATGAACCCACCATGAAAGGGAAATGTAGAGGGAAGCTGCATTATACATTATGAATAACTGCATCTTGGAGGGGTTAATGATTTAGAACTAGCTCTAATAGTCTGTATAAATGCCTGCATAGAGAAGAGATTTTTCATGATTTGTAAGAAATTAGATATGCAGTAAAATGAATTGTACATTAATTTAAACATCTGCCTTTGACATACTTCTGAGATCGATGTTCTGCTTATTGGCCTTTCCATACAATAGTCTTTGCAAAGCAAGAACTCAGGTAAAATCATTTCAAGCAGAAATCATTTGCTGCTAGAGCTCAGTAAAACATCTTAACAACATAACTTGCTTTAGAAAAATTCTGCATTAAAAAATCTACATCATTTTCGGACAGTAGACCACATTATACAGGAAATAACTTCATGAACTGATCTTTTTTCTTATTCATGACCACATGGACTTTGCTTCTTATTTGCAATTCTGTAGGATCATTATGGCAATGACATCAGTTGCAAATGTGGAACAGTAATCTGAGGATAGCAGTTCTGCAAAATGTCAGGTTGGTCCATTTTTCTCATATGGGTTTTCAATGATCTTCTCTCCAGAAGTCCAAGACATCTGCATCTCAAATTCTGATCCCAGAATGCTGGTGCAGGCAGGTAAGAGCAGCACCCTCCCACCTACAGCACATCCAGCAGCACAGGTCACTCCCATTCCTTCCTCTACGCTTGCCATGAGAAAGCTAACTTCTTCCCAACCTCTTTCCTGTCTCTTGAAGACAAGAGAAGAGTTTTGTCTTCACTTTGTACAGGCTACTTTTTCCCAGTATGCAGGAAAGCAGAGTAGACAGAAGGCTTTCAGCACAAGACTGGATTTTGTCTTACAATTGAAACTATAGGAATCATCATTATCTCTAGGTTCAATGACTATTAATAAAAACCTTCAACAACATTAAGGACTTAAAGCAATATTCTTATTACTAAAATGCTAGGAAATCCTTAATGATTTTATTCCCCTTGAGATTTCAAGCATATTTAAACAATGCTAGGCCAATTGTGCAAATTAAAGACAGAATTTATGATATTTTTAGTTACCCCCAAAGTCACATTGTTATCTCAAAGTTTAACTTCAGTGGCTGGATTTAGTAGAAATCTGGAGGTATGAGAATATGCGTATGTATGCCAAGACACTGAAGAGACCAGAAACTGAGAAGAAAGGAATACTTTATCTGAAACAGTTCCTTTCCTGAATTTTCTCATTTGCAACAATGAAAGCCTTCTGTGGGGTGATGTATCTCTTAGTAGCCCTCTGCTGGAAAACAGACCCCGAAAGAATGGGTTGCACTGGCCATCGGGGAGGCTGCTTTTCAACGTGCCTGTGTGAGGTCCTGGGTTGCTGCTCTGCTGCAAGCTACTCAGGAGGCCGATTGCCCTGGAAGCCTGAAGCAGCCGTTGTCTCCCTCCCTCCCTGCCTTGCAGTTTCTCAGCTGTCTGGGCTTCCAGAGATTACAAGAAACCCTGGCTCCTGGGAAAAAGCGATACAGTGTGATTAATTCTCCCTCACAAAGAATTACAGCATTTGGAAGTTTTGTTGCAAAGTGGAGTAGAATCAATTTGTTATAATCTTGTACACTCTAATAAATATTTCACCTTTTTAATCTGGAACAGAAACACATGCTGAAAAATACACAGCCACAAATGAAATGTCTTTTGATGGCAATGTATACAAGTCCTTAAGACGGAATTTTTCCTATTACTTGCTATGCACAAATACCCTGCTAAAGTTAGTTAAGTACAAATGTATTTTATTATACCTACAGTTTTGTTTTTGTTACAGAACAAGGTAAAAATTGACTATATACTCCATACTCTTGATTTGGAGTTGGAGATACTTGAACAATTTATATTTTATTATGTATAATTTTATTTATTCTCCAACACCAGGCATGCATGCTTGACACACAAATGGCAAAAAGGAGAATTATGTTTCTCACTTTACTATGCATACATATACGTGTGCACACAGACACACACACACCCCCCTTACATTTCTATCCTAATTCTTTCCCTTTATGAGCATATAAAAAGCTTCAATTTTGAAAGGAAAAGGAAATCAAATTTGGTTTTGTGCAGAACATATATCTATCCTACTCCAGTCAGTCAAAAACCCCACATCCAGCAGCCTGTGAAGTTTAAAAGTGAATTCAAAGTCATGTCTGTTTCCATAAGAACGCGAAGACAGTCAGACAAGCAGCTCATACAACAGCCATGTAACGGGTTGTTTTGCTATTTCTGTTCTCGTTCAGCTACTGTTACAGCACTACACTGGTTCTGCTTCTGGGGGCAGCTGCAATTCACATTAAAAATTTTAGTATTTCACATATACTTTCAATAGCACTGTGGGCAGTAATCTCAGAGGTACTTTAACCCTAAAAGAAGAAAGACTCTAAGATCAGACTTAAATTCATATTCTGTGTTTCTATCAACAGTAAAATGGATTCCAGTATAGCTATGAAGACTGAACCCGCTTCATGCTTAGAATAAGCTGTCTGGTTAGGAAGTAGCATTTGTTTCAACACAACATTATCTCTCCATGTTAATTTATTTAATTATGATGATCTATAGTTGATATTGCTTTTGTCTCACCTTGATGGTTGCAAAGACATTATTCACTATCAGACACTGTGCCTTTTGTCCAATTTTCTGAGTGTCACTTCTAAGAGAAACTATGCAAAACATTTTAATTAATACTGAACACAATCAAAGTGAAGAGAAAAATGTTCATTGCACTGCTTCAGAAAAAAAAAAAAAGAGTTATAATAAATGAACCCCTCATGTTCCTGTTTGTAGTATACCAGTGAACTACAGAGGTTATTAAAAAAGGGTGATTTCCATTTTTATCATTTAGAAAGTATCTCATTTTATAACATTTTAAAAGAGTATTTTCTGGGTTTTATGATCTACATGTAAAACTTACGCTTATTTGGTTGTGTAAATTCCATAATTCCAGAAGAAAATGCGAAGGGAAACTATAGAGGAGAATGAGAGAAAATATTGAAAGCTAGTCATGCCATGAATTTTCTAATTACGGTACTAATGAAGGATTATTCAAATGCTGACATTGTGACAGAGATCTTCTGACCTGCCTTATTGTCATTTTTGGTTCACCTGCTACAACTTTTACATAAAGTTTTTGCTAGCACTGTTATTTTCATCAGATTATTTTATCTAGTGATTTGTTTGCTGGATTTTGCTGCTAATTTATCTGATAGCTCTGGCATTTATGACTCTATAGCCAGGGAAGAACCTCAGTGCCACATTACCTTTGTGATATGACTTCTTATGATTATTTCTTTTATCCAAACCTGTGCTTCTTACTAGAAAATTGTCAGAGCTGCAACTTGAAATGACCCAAATTTATTGTATAAATCCCCTGAGAGGAAAAACCTTGAACTAGAAGTGCTGTAGCCAGTAATCAGAAGATTCTTCTCCAGTGTCAAGAGTTTTCATTTTTATTCTCTTCACATTCTTAGAGTGGAATTATAAAGAATATTGCTACTTTGCAGCTTTCTCGAAAACTTTTATGTGGAATATCAAAATCTGCAGATGTAATCATGATTGTTATTGTCATTGATTGTTACACCTATGAGAAGAGGTATCTAAACCTGGTGTATAAACCCTGCAAATGAGTGCACAAGCTAAAGGTATGTTTTCTTCCTCCCTCTCTTTTTTTCCTCTTCTCTCACCTCCATCTTAGAAGCAAAGCTCAATGGAGAGACTATTTTGAAAGGATATTAGTAACTCAACTCAGATTTCTTAAAATCACATTCAAAATTTTCAGAGAAATTGGAAACTATTTTAGAGGAGGATAAAGGGGAAAGACCAAGTGAAGATTTACCATGGATGAACTTGTGAACGTTGTGCTTTCATAGTTTTTCACTGAATGCTGAACATCTATTAAACTGACTGGACTGGAGAAATGGACCATGAGAGATATGAAACCGGTCCATTTAAACAAAAACAAAAAAAGCCCTGAGGCTAACTTTAAAGGTTAAGCAGTCTTTCTTCCTTCTCCTATGCTTCTTCCTTCAATATTGCCAGCTTCTTTAATTATTCATTTGAAGTTCCAAGATGCTCAGCTGGTGGATGGAGCCTCTTAGTCAAGTAATGACACGAGTCTTCATTCCTTCTTGTAAAGAAAATAAATTATCCCTGAATAAATGAAAATAAATTATCTCCCTGCTGCCAAGTCAGTCTCCTAATGCTTCTCTTCTGGAGCTCTTCGACAGTAGTACCAAAATGACATTCCTCAAAGAGCTTCATAATTCCTGTTTGGGAATCATATATTTTCTCCACAATGCAGATCAATCCTCCTCTGTCCCAGAGTAAAGCACCTCCGTATACAGGGGAAAGCTGCACGTCCACTCACTTCTTATTCATCATAAATTCTCTCTGTGGAGGAAGACAATTCTTGAGCACAATTTGGACTTCCAATTTATAGTTTTTTATGTTTAGGTACTATAGTAAGTATATAAAACTAACAAAAAAAATCCTCTTACCACTGAGATTCTGTAAACTCCCTTTGATTTACATTCAATACAGAGAAAATGGTTAGGATAGTAACGGTGAACTGAATCAGGGCAGACAACAGGACTTAGAGATAAACAGAGAAATGGAGCTTGGAGTTATTAATTGAGGAGGATGTGGTATCTCAGAACACAGAAGGAAGGCTATTGGCTATCTAACTGAAGGGACAAAGAAAGGACACTGGTAAAAGAGCAAGGAGATGAGAGGACTGAACTTGTAACACAGCCCAGCACAGAGCTTTTGCTGTTACCAAAGGTGAGCTGCCTGTGTAAATGGATTGTACAACACCCCAAAGAGGTAAAGCTGTGATCATGAAACTTTTGCTCACATTGACTTCGTCAAACAACTGATGCTCGTAAGAGGATTGGTTTGTACATGCAGAACAGCAATTGGAATGTGAAAGGGAAAATATTGCTGAGCTATAAACTCAGGACATACTTTATGAAGAGTCTGAGTTTACATGGTGTAGAGACAGGCAATGGAAATGAAGGATTGTCACTGCTAAGTATTATACAAGAATCATATTGATTCTTGTATAGAATCAATTGTCTGGTGACAATTCTCTTTTGTTGAGAAGGAACTTACCAAGGCTAAGTCAGGGCTGTGGGTAAGCCATATAAACTTTCACTCCTACAGTTTTAGATGCGTTAGTCCATGTATTCTGAAGTATATTCTAGGCTTTATATTGAAGCATGTACTAAACAGAAAAACAGTAAACCATTTTTATTATAAGAATTTGTTAAGTAGGTTTAGGACTAGCCAGTTAAAGATGATATTCACAGATATAAGGGTCTTTGTATTCACTGTGAACTGAAACACAGTAAGGCCGGTGAAAATTGTGGCTTTAATTTATCTAACTCAAAATTGGAACACATATTAAATGTTTCAGACTATCTGTTAAAGAAAGAACTTCTTAAAAAAAAAAAAAAGACTCAAATTTTAAATAGAAATATAATCTAGTAAAAAAATGGAGTTAATTTATTTTAGAAGTTCACTAAAACATCAGTAAAGGAAGATTTTCATTAAACATAGACTACATGATATTTTTATCCAAAAATGACACCTTTTCTCTTTCTGAATTAAAATACCACCAGGAGTGTTCATTATTTATATTTCAGGCAATATGTGAAACATCTACATATTATTTTTCAGTAATGCAAAAATGAAGTTCAAAATATATAGTTTCACATACGTAGGATTTTGTATGCATAAATAAAACATTCACTTGGTGAGAAAAGAAAGTACATGCTACTATATTTTGGAAAAAATGTGTTTGAACCTAACTTCTCAATGCAATAATTCCTACCACAGAAAAAACTTTCTACCATATTGTTGTATGGCTTTTTCAGAGAGTTAGTGGGGAACAGACAAGGCACAAATAGTTGAGAACAGCAACATGCCAATAAGTTTTGGGAAGGTTTATGGTGGTGTCTGTTTTTAGGCATTTATTGCACTGGAGATAAACTCAACTTATACCTTTAGGGTGTCAATTGCAATACAGTTGGCCAGGATGTTCCCAGATACCTGATTTAATAAGAACTAGGTAAAGATAAAAACCGAAGGAGGAACGAGAATGAAGTTTGAAGACTAGAGGCATAGAACATGACTGAAACACCATTCAATATTTGTTCAATATTTGTTCAATTGTTATGACAAACGAGATTAAAACCGACGCTTTGCTGGCCAGTGATAGTGATAGGAGGAGAAAAACGTTTCAGAGAAAATATTTACTATAGCAGTCAATAGCTAGAAAAAATAGTCAAGCCTAAATGAGAGGAGGATAAAGAGGACACAGATAGCTTCGTGGTGATTAGTAATGTGTATCAGAAATGGTTACTAATGGGACAAATCTCCAAAGAGAGGAAGAAGATGGGTAATCTAGAGTAAGGTAATTAAGAGGAACCAGACTGACATTCTTGTTGAGCACACACCTCCTGCTTTAGCTAAGGTAAATCAATATTTATGTGTCTGCCTAAACAACTCCCTCCTCCTCCACCAAGAGCATCTCCTCCAGAGACTCCATTAGAGATGATTAAAGGAAAAGGCAGATGCAACTATAACAGAGAGAGAGAGACTGAGAAAATCCATTTAGAGCAGAGTCATACTTGACTTTGGCAAGAATGTAAGGGCTCTCCTTTTCGTATTTATAAAAATTTCTATGGTAGTAACAAGTGGTACTGAAGTCAAAGCTGAACAAATTCATTACTGCCACCTTTTGCTAACAGATCCACTGATGAAAATTTTCATCAACCGTCCACCAACAAAAGCCTGGCCAAAAAGAGATCAAAACAATGAAGTGATTAAAGGAAATGTCTATTAAAGGACCTATAGAGGTGATCAAAACAATGAAGTGATTAAAGGAAATCCAAGATGCTACCATCCATACAGAAAACAAAATCTTTTGTGGACTTGGATTGCCATCTTTTGGTGGAGGTCATAATGGACATGACATTTGCAAGGAGGAGAGGAACTGATGCAACACACCATCCTTTTTCATTTCCTTTTCAAAGGGAAAGCTTTAGCATGGATCATCCTTAAGTTACTCCACTGTTACATGCAATGACCACATCACTAATTCAGACACCATACCAGAAAGATATGCCTTTGTTATGAAAATGTCATATTCTTGCAATAAGCATAAAGTTTTCCATTAGAAGGTAAAAACAATATTTGTTTTATACTTATGGTGTGTAGAATACTTCTCTTGAAAAATATGTGGGAGAAGTCAGGTAAGTAAAATGCAAAGGAAGCACCGCTAGGCTGCAAAGATTTGTATATTTCCAAACAACCATTTTGAGATGTAGACTGTTAAACTATCCTAAAAATTGTCAATTTGTTTAAAAAAAAATAATAAAAATCTATCTCTAGTTGGTTTCAGTTACAATTCAGTTCTGTCTTAAAATACACAGTACAACATAATTCAATTCAGAAGATAATGAATATTTGTATTTCATTAATAATTAAACATCTAAATTTTCCTAGAATCAGTAATGCATTTCTCTGTAAACTTTTGTGTCATATTTTTCTGGGTCTTACCCAGAAAAACCTTGATTGTTTCAAAAAGGCCAAGTTCAGACCTGACTCTTACTCTATGGTAATTCATTTTGCTTTAGAAAAGAATGGAAAAGACGTCTGTGGTGGCTTGACCTTGGATGGCCTCCAGGTGCCCACCAAGCCATTCTATCACTCCCCTTCTCAGCAGGTCAGAGGAGAGAAAATAACACAAAAGGCTTGTGGATCAAGATAAGGACAGGGAGATCACTCACCAATTACTGTCACAGGCAAAACAGACTTGACTTGGGGAAATTAATTTAATTTATTGCCAATTGAAAGTCAGAGTAGCATAATGAGAAATAAAAACAAATCTTAAAGCACCTTCCCCCACCCCGTCCCATCTTGCCAGGCTCAACTTCACTCTCAAATTCTCTATCTCCTTCCCCCGCACAACGCAGGGGGACTGGGAATAGGTGTTGTGGTCTGTTTATCACACATTGTCTCTGTTGCTCTTTCCTCCTCACACTCTTCCCCTGCTCCAGAGTGGAATTCCACTCACAGGAGACAGTCCTCCATCAACTTCTTTAGCACGGGTCCTTCCCATGGGCTGCAATTCTTTATGAACTGTTCCAGCGTGGGCCTTTTCCACAGGGTGCAGTCCTTCAGGGAAGTCCTGCCAGAAGACCTACTCCAGCATGGGCTCTCGTCCACAGGGTCACAACCTCCTTCGGGTGCATATACCTGCTCCAGCATGGGGTCCTCCACAGGCTGCAGGTGGATATCTGCTCCACTGTGAACCTCCACGGGCTGCAGGGGAATCTCTGCTCCAGTGCCTGGAGACCTTCTCCCCTTCCTTCTTCACTAACCTTGGTGTCTGTAGAGTTGTTTCTCTCACCTATTCTCACTCCTCTCTTCCAGCTGCTGTTGTGCAGCAGTTTTTTTCCCTTTCTATTATCATAGAGGTGCTACCGCTGTCCCTGATTGGCTTGGCTTTGGCCAGCAGTGGGTCTGTCTTGGAGCTGGCTGGCATTGGCTCTATGAGGCACAGAAGAAGCTTCTGGCATCTCCTCACAGGAGCCACCCCTGTAACTCCCTGCTACCAAAACCTTGCCGCAGAAACCCATGACAATTTCTAACGTTTATCAGCAAATTCTCCAGAAAGTTAGCAAAATATTTAATGAGAGCTACAAACAAGGTCTGTGTATTTATATTTTTTCCCACAAAACAGACTACTAATAATTAGAAAATTAGAGAATACATTAAAATAGAATGTTTTTGAGATGCACTCTCCTCACAAATGTATTAAAGTGATGTCCTTAAAAGGAAATAAATCACAATTTAATAATCTAAAACGTTTTTGAGCTCCATTTTTTCCACTAATTTCTTTTTTTATTAAACCTTTTCAAGTTTATAATTTTATCCTTCCTGTGAATTAAATCACTACCTAATTCAGTATCCTTTAATCAATTCTTTTCTAATACAAAAGACTTTCATATCATATACCTTACACAAACTGCTTTTATTCTATTCACTAGTTAAGCAGGTAATTTCAGGAGAAGTATTTTAAGTATATTTTCAGGCAAATATATGTTTCTGGATAACCTGACAACTGAACACAATGATCTACTGGAGACTATAGGTCTTCCTTTGATGATAATCTTAACTCGCCAAAAACCACAGCAAATGGCAAAACTCCCACTAAGTTCCCTGTAGGAAAACTGCACCTCAGATTATCTTGATGGCAGGGGAGGAAAGATGATACACTGTGGTTTCAGATCTACCGCTATAAAGCCTGCCCAAGGTACTCTGAAGGTGCCCTAACCAGAAATCATGTATTACATTCCCCCAAAAAAGAATTTATATGATGTGTCTATTCATTAACTGACATTGAAACCTCATTAAATTAAATGCCAAAATCACATGAAGTTCTTCATGTTTGCACATCTCTACAACTGGCGTTTAAACATTATAAACTGTATGGTAACACAAATGTCTTTTTATAATTTGGGAGTTCATATTAAGCAATATTTTGCACTATGGGCAGTTTCAACAACTTCAATGCAGAGTATTCTTTGCAAGATGAAGGTGGCAAAACCTGGTCCTTTTTGAGAACTCGGACCATAATGTGGTACCATTTTCATGTTCTGCAGAAAACTTCATTGTATTGTCTTGGCTCTGCCCTACTGAACCTGCAGTACTTCCTAGTGCCCTTTTTAGCCTGTTTTTTTCTGCAAATTATGTAAAATCAATCTTAAAGGATTCTAAATTTTCATGTAATATTTACAAACATAGAAATGATAAGTAAATTGATGTAAATCACTTGTTTATATGCACAATAGAAACTACCTAAATCTCCTTTTTCCAGGCAGCAGGAGGGCAGAAAGTCACAAAATGGCAGAGTGGTAGCAAGCTGATCTAGAGGCTCATCACTGCAAAATAAGCTATTTGACAATTGGGAAAAAAAAAAAATCTCTAATCTTGGCTTTTACCCAGAACGACAGCAATAAGCAACGAAAAGGCAACTGACTTACTCCATAGAAGGAGACTTAACATGGAAAGTGTTAGATATTTCATAAGTGCATCTTGTTGATAAAAGGTACTGAGTACAATGTGTCAGAAAGCCTTTACCTCTCTCCTCTATTTAATTTATGGAATTATACTGGAAGAAAAAAAAAGAGGAAAAATGGTGATTTCATTATGTTTTTGTTTTCATATCCAAGAGTAAAAGGAAAGGAATTAACAGAATACTACAGATCCCTGTGAGTTTTCTGGGGACTGAATTAGACATTGTGTTATTAGAACCATTTGTGACTTAAAAACTTTGAGAGGCTTTCATTTTTTGAAAACTGTTTTATACAGTTGGTCAGAAGTTTCCCTCAAGCATGTTAGTTTTTCAAGAAACTGTTTACACATCTTCCTTTACACCATGCCAGCAGCACATAGGGGACTTAAAGTGAAAGTAATTTACCTGGAGGTCTATAACAGATACAGGGCAGATTATAAGCCACTACTCAAGAATCTTGAAAACTCAGGAAAAAACTAGGAAAGCAGCGTGCAGAGTTTCAAGATCTTATATGGATAGTGTTTTTTCCTACCGAAACAGAAACATCAGCCCTCTAGTATTGTCTGTGAACAGATTATGTGCAAACGTGCTAAAGTTGGACATTGTTCCCAAGCAAGTGCCATACTCTTAATTTGTTCTTGAGAACATTAGTCTGTTTCTCCATGAGGTAACATCCTTTAAATGCATTCCTGTATTTCGTATGACATTTGCCAAGGAAAGCTCTAAGGCTTACTTTCCTTGCTTTCCTCCCAGCCCCAACCATCAATGCATGCTGCAATCAGGGGCAAATGTACATTCACATGATAGCATCAGCAAGATTTCCCCAATTTAATTTACTTGCCTGCATAAATAACTTTCATTTTATTCTGAATTTTCTCTGCTCCAGAAAAATGTTTGCAAATGCAAAATATTCCATCAATAGGACAGAAAAGCTATAGGGCCCATAACTTTATGCATGAACACTGAATTGTAGGTTTGGAAAAAAAAACCTTCTACCATACTGGCAAACATAACATCATAGTTCAAGTCACAAAAATGTTAATGCTAAATAGTACTTGACACTATTTTAATGATCAGAGTTAATTGTTAGCCACAAGTTTGAAGAGGGAGGAGAATGGAAAAGTTGTTGGACTGTTGAATTAAGTTAGATCAGTTCATAAAATCATCCAGCATTCCCATACAGGATGTGCAGCTTGCAAGGAGTTAAGATGTTCTTAGTGCTTTGTAGTCTAAATTACTTTTAGAAAGTAATATCCATATTGTACCTTGAAGGAAGGCCTAAGCAGTAAACTTTAACGGCTGCCTGAGTTGGTAATCATTTCATAGAGACAAGACACTGCACAAGAAATTGCTCTATAAATAAGATCCCTTACAGAAGAATTAAAATGAAATTCATATTATTGATGTTCACCAGGAGCCATAAAAAACACAAGACAGCCAGGAAGTGGCACTTGTTTCAAATCACTGTCAGAAGCACCTGAAGGACACCCTCAAAGTCAGTTTGATCAATGATGATGAATATGTTGGTCAAGCTTTCTGTGCAACTGTAATGCATTTGGAAGCCTTGAGGAAATACATCTGGCAAAAAGGAGGACAGATATGAGATATCCCTACTGCAAAGCCTTTCCTATGACCATTAATCCAGAAATGTGCCCTACCTTACTGAGCAAAGTCTCTCTAAATTCTTCCCTGTCTCCTCCTCAACTCTCTTTATGGGGCTTGGGATCTCCCCTGTTCTCTTCTCCTTGATATAAGCTCTCTGAAGACTGACCATCTTCTTGTGGTTTGAAAGGAGATTAACAATCATGATACCTGAATGAAACTTATGATCCCCACTGCCAAAGCATACATTTTGCTAGCAGTGTTATGAAAGAAACCGTTGTGTGATGGTCGCCCTGCATCTCTGCTATGGCTGGATGCATGAAAGTTTAAAGGTTTAACCTGTAAATCTGATGGGGGTGATGGCTGCAGGTAGGTGGAGGTGAGAGGGAAAGACTGAAAAGTGTATACCACCTGTTTGAACGAAGGCTTCTATATATCATTGAAGAGGTAGAGATAAATAGGAAAGAAATCAAATTGCTGGAACCAATGTCAGAAGCTTAAAGAATCCAAGCCAGAATGCAAAAAATGATATATCATTACCTAAACTGAATTTGATTACTGGAGCCCTTCCGTGAAAGTCATGATTTGTTCTCCTCTATAATTTAGTCTTTTCCTCAGACACCACAAACTATGAGCAAAATATTCGGAACTACTACAGCATATGGCACTTTCTGGGGGTGGTGACTGATATTCTGCAGTTAACAGTGACATGGATGGCACTGCATAACAACATTAAACATGCAAATGTTTGAATTTTGTTTAAAATAAAACTTTTTTCTATTTGCTGCTTTTTGAAAATGATTTTCAGTCAGTCTCACACCTATGAAAAGTCATAGATTAATGCCACCAGGGCTATCAATCTGCTATTACTGTACACAACAGATATGGCCCTGTCAGCTGCCATAGCTGGGAACTTTAACCACATTCCTTAGGGGTGATAGGATAGCATCCAAATTGCCTAAGTACGTTGATACCTGAAGAGTATGTTAGGAAGTGTACTCAGAATACCATACCTGATAAAAAAGACTACAACAATTTCATTAGATGCAATTTCTGTCTATTCTTCTATTTGCTGATTATCAGAGCAAATAACAACTAATCAAGATAGCTCAAACAATTTAATGTGTGTGCAAAAAATGGCTCACTATGAGGTTTAATTAAAAATTATGTTTTCACTTGATGTTTTCCAATATGTACCGCAAGGACATTTATGATTTTTGTTCTTTGTTGTTTGGGTGGGGTTTTTTTTGCTTGGTTGGTTTGGTTTTTTTCTGGAAAATGAAGAATTTTTTTTGTAGATGACATTGCATGTTTTTGAACATTGTGATAACTAATGTTTACTGACCATATTTCTTGATATCAGATTTTTTTGTTCTTTCTCCTTCAAGTGTTTCATTTGAATTCAGGCTACCTAAGAGCTGTAAAACCCTGCACATGAACTTTTGCTCACAGAGCACACAGAGGACAGATTTCAGCATTATATGTCTTCCCTGTACTGCAGGTCCTGCTCCTGAATTTAGCAGATACACAGAAAAGCAGTGAGTAGCCAACTAAACACTAACATCTTACCAATTATAAATATTCTTGGATGAAATTTTAACATACCTTTTAAAGTTTCCTTAAATTAGGACCTAAAAGAACAGTCTTACTAATAAAGCTGCTAATAAAAGCATCAATTAGTTTTAATTTTGGCAATGTAGTTTCTGAAAACTGTTTCTTAACTCACATACTCTTAGGATGCCAGACAGACTCCAGGCAGCAATAACTTTCAGTTTCTTTTGCCCTGTAGCCTGATTCTGCACTTTCACAAATATTGCCAGTAATGTGCTTACTGTTTTGCATTAAACAGTCTCCAATCAATGGGCTGGATTTGAACTGACAGCTAAGCTATATATTTCTCCATTACCTGAGACTGATTTTAACAGATACATGAACAAGCAAAGGAAACCAAAAACATCTGAACTCTGCAATTTTATGCACCATTGAAACACAAACAAAGAATTATTATTTACCTTAGGCTTTCTAATGTTGGAATTAAATATGTCATTCTGCAACTACATTTCCGTCACTGCTGACACATTGGGAAATGATAGTATTTAAGACTCAAACAAATAACTTCATGATTCAGGGCAAAATCAGTGATTTGTATTGAAAGAGTCAAGCTCATTCATGTTCTGAAAATTCTTGCAAGAGTGTTTAATTTCTTGAGAGGAAAACTTGAGAAGAATGACAGAGAGTAGTTAGGATCAAGTACAGATCTCATCATCATGCATCATTACTTTAAGGATAGCAAGTATTGTATGAGGTTTCCAAAGTTGGTCTATTTTGCACATTAGTCACAACCATGCTCTTTTCGATAGGACAATTAAATAGACCATTAGTCATTTTATAGAGTATTTATTCACCAGCCAAGAGGAAATTGTTATTCTGCTCTGAGATGAGCTGGGTAATTCCTGACAGATAAAATCAGAAACCTTCTTCGGAGATGTGTGCATATCCAGATGCCCACCTTCAATTAATTCCAGCAGCAAGGTTTATTACCCTGTCCTTATAGAGTGCTTAAGTACCTACACAGTAAAGTTCCTTTCAGCTCTGTAGCAAATTAGGTGCTGGATCGCAGAACTTGCCTCTCAGGAAAGACAGCACAAAAGCTAAGGTCAATTAAGTTTGATTTGGCTTCGCTTACAGATTCACCTTTAGATCGGCTAAAATGACACCAATTCACAAACCCGATCCTGATCTCTTTAAAGTATGGTTTGAAAGATGCCTGACATCCTTGTAGAGAGGTAAAATATGCAAGGTCCTTGAATTTGTATTTTCTTTGGCCAAGGCAAGCCCAGCTGTCTCTTTGCAAGGTCACTGCTACCAGATTGCAACAACTTTAAGCAACCAACTCTATATAAAATATCCATTCATACAGGTAGACTGTACATCTAATTGAAGATGTTCCAGCCTGATACTTAAAACACCAAAATACGGGCAATGCCTCCTACAGCTACCTCTTTTTCATGGAGAAACTGTACCGTACTCCATGACGTTAGTGTTATATCAATGATAAATTTGGAAGCTTTCAACTGTGTCTGTTATACCTCAGTTTAGACAGCGCTAATCTAAGAGGAAAAGAAAGAAAATAAGGGGACTGCTGTGGAAAAATGTGCCAACAAATTTTTCTAGTTTATGAACACAAAACCTTTCCGGACAAAAAAGTTTTCCATCAGCCTACACCTTATACAATGCAACAAGGCCCAATAAAATAACTCCTTGTGGTGAGCTGGCCTTGGCTGGCTGCCAGACACCCACCCAGCTGCTCTCTCACCCCTGCTCCTCAAGTAGGCCAAGGGGAAAAATACTATGGAAAAGCTCATGGGTCAAGATAAAGACAAAGACACTTATCAGTTATTACCATGGGAAAAAAAAGACTCAATGTGGGGAAAATTAATTTGAACTACTGACAAGTAAAATAGAGCTGGATAGTGAGAAAAAAAGACAAAAACTAAAACATCTTCCTCCCCATACCTCCTTTTTTTTTTTTTACAGGTTCAACTTCACTCGTCCATCCCTGACTCCTCGACCTCTTCTCCCTGAGCAGCGGATGTGCAATGGGGGCCTGTGGTCAGTCCACGCCAGCTCCTCTCCGCCGCTCCCGCCTCCTCACCCTTCTCCCGGCTCCGGCTGTGTCCGGCACGGGGCAGCCCCGGGCCCTCACCACAGGGGCCGCCCGGCAGCGCCCCACGACCGGCACCGGGGCACCCCCACCCGCTGCGTCCTGCTTTTTCTAAAGAGAACAGGAGGTCTGAGCTTTCAGTGCCGGCAAAATGAAAACAGACGTTGCTTTGGAAAAGTCAAAGGAGGTATGCTGATTATTGTTGACTGTAGCTAATGTGGTGCTTTGGTGTATGCAATGAAGGTGGTTAAAAACCAGAGGAAGGCTGTTGTACTGGGAGATGAGTCGTTTATATGTTGTTGACCTAGGACAATTATTTATGGAAAGCTCAGAGAAATTCTGGAAGAAATAAACATCACAATGGAAATGCTTTTTTTCAGGTTTAAAAGCAGAAGTATGTATCTCATCTTAGGCAAGATTCATTAATGTTTCTGGGTATTTCAGACAGGTGATGCCCTTGGCAGTCTTTAATTGGCAGAACTTTAGGATGTGAACATTAGGGTGTGTTTCATAACAGGAACTGGCTTCAGCTTAGCGCAGAATACAGATCCCATACATTTGTGCCTGTGATATCTGTGGATCCTCATTAAGCCCCATTTTACTTCCCCTACTGAACCAGACACAGAACCCTTGTCATATAAACGTTTTCTTAGCCTACTTAGCTATAGGCCATGACACACCACCACCACCTATAAAAGAAATTGCCTTAATCTGATTTTGAGATGCTGGCTGGCTGTATTTCTTGCCAGCCACTAACTGGTTTGACAAGTAACCAAGTCAGGTATCACTCCTGGGACTGGTGGCAGACAGTTACTTTACCTGGAATCCATGAAAAATGCTATGTTACAGAAGAATTTAAAAAGAACTTGTCACCCCTTCCCTTTGAAGGGTGCTGAAAATGGCAGAAACGATACTTGTGTAAGAACTATCGTAAAGAACTATGCTGGCAGCTTGTTTTGTTAATTTGAGATCCTAGCTTCAGCCCTCCAGCAAAGCTAAGATTGCAGGTGTTTTGAAACAACACACCATGCCAAACAGAAGCAATATTCCTGAGGACGTACAATCTATGCCCAGGTCCACTAGTACACTTATAATAGTGACACTCAAAAGAAAAAAAACACACCATTAGAACAAAATTATGAACATGTGATTTGTACTTAATTTAGTAAATGAGGCCCTTTTAAACATGCATATTTCATTTGTCTGAGTCATTAACCCTAAACTAGTATTTCAAAATACAATCTTTTAATACGTCTGATTATTAGGCATGTTTTATTAGAAGGGTGCTCAGTTTCTGAAAATAAGAGCCCTCTCTTCTTCAAGGTACTAGTGACATTTAGCTGAACTTGTGCTTTGAAATGATCAACAGTAGCTCATATGCATGTTGAGAAAATTGGCATATAGTTCTGCTAACAGTCACAGGGGTTAATCCTCAAAATTTCATCTCTCTGACATGAAATTGTGCCTTCTATATTCTTTGCAGCATTCCATAAATAATTACTCTTGATCTACTTTCATTACCTACTTCATTCTGTTAACATTTTGTTTTTTTCCTTAGACTGTCTGAATCTTTCCCCATATTTGCTGCTTCTTGTGTCTTTCTGTCAATCTCCATTTCATATTTTGTATGACCTGTATCCACAAGCTGATCAATAGAGTTTAGAGAAACTTAAAAATACATTTAAGGGCCCTGAACATTAATGCTTTATTCTTGTGGATTAAAGGGTAACATCTGAGAACAGGAGTTATAATCAAAGTCATGAGGGTGGTCTATTCATTGATTGTGATGTCTTAACAATGATGCCTTCACCCAAAACCTTTAATAAAATGTCATAGAATCATAGAACGGTTTAGGTTGGAAGGGACCTTAAAGATCGTCTAGTTCCACCCCCCCTGCCATGGGTAGGGACACCTCCCACTAGACCAGGTTGCTCAAAGCCCTATCCAGCCTGGCCTTGAACACCTGCAGGCATGGGGCATACACAACTTCCTGGGCAACATGTTCCAGTACCTCACCACCCTCAGAGTGAAAAACTTCTTCCTGGTATCTAATCTAAATCTACCCTCTTCCAGTGTGAAACCATTACCCCTTGTCCTATCACTACATGCCTTTGTAAAAAGTCCCTCTCCAACTTTCTTGTAGGCTCCTTTCTGATTCTGGAAAGCTGCTATAAGGTCTCCTCAGAGTCTTCTCTTCTCCAGGCTCTCTCAGTTTATCTTCATAGGAGAGGTGCTCCAGCCCTCTGCTCGTCTTCATGGCCCTCCTCTGGACCGTCTCGCAACAGGTCCACATCCTTCTTTGTTTTCATCAGTGCACCGATGAAATCCTTGATGAATTCACCCATTTCAGCTTCTCCTACAGCCTAGATAGCCAAGTCTATTTGTTTGAATCAGGTGGAGGGGCAGGTTCCCTGAACTCTAGTGATGGTCATGTTGTGGAATCGCTGTGTTAGTTTCAGCTTCATCCCTTAGGGACCGTCAGGGTAACCATTACATTAAGCAGCACTTCATTCTTGGGCTAGTCTTTTTAATTATATTAGCTGATAATAGATGTGAGCAAAAACGGCAGAACTGATGACAAATGGATTTTCCAGCATGGTTCATTAAAATGCAGTTCGTTTAGATATCTTGCTAAGGATGTCAAATAGGTGAAAATATGTAAGATAGGCAAATCAAAACTGATAATAAAAACTACTGAAGAAATAAGAGTAAGATAAGAGTTGACGTGAAAGGTCAGTTTAAGCAGTGAGACTGTTTTAAGACCATTGGTCTTAAATGGTCATGCAAGACCACTGTACTGAGATAATCTAATAATTTTTTTTTAATTTGCTACAGTCTGGCCTCTAGTTTATGAAGACATTGTGAAAATTGCCTTTAGGTAGCTTGGATACCAATGAAAACATCTCTGTATATCAGCTCAGGATGGACCACAAAGTCATTGAAGCAACTGACTAAAAATTGTGTAGCTAAACTACAGTGATATCAAGTGCATGCAGCCACACTGCACAAAGCCAGAGAGACTGGAGTTTGGAATGGGAGCATGAAGCCATTAAGCAATGTCTCTGTCTTTCTGCATACCTGAGCCTGAGTGACAGAAGACATGGTCACTTCATGAGGTAAGCACAGAGGGCACAGCTCCTGAGAGTAACAGAACTATTTGGAAGCATATCTTGAGATGCTGCTTGCCGAACTAGATCTACCAAGCCTGACAGAACTGCTTCCAGTGTTATTAGGGTACTGACATAGGCAAACTAATCCATACATAATCTAGCTAGCATAAATGTAGTTTAACTGTTTCTATATAGATTAAACCTTTGAACTGTGATGTGGACATACCCTGATTTATCCAGTGATGATAGTAGTAGCAAGTGTGTTGTATTTGTAAAGTTCCTTGTACAGTCACACTACTGAAGAAATTCGTTGTTATAAGAACTGTGAGGTGGTTTTCTTGTGGGTTTTTTTCATTCCACAGTTTACTGGTATTTTGATGGGGTTTTCTTTAAGAGTGTTGTCTCATGGAGTGGCTTTGATGTAGCTAGAAGGTGAGAAATGGATGTTAGATACTAACTTACCAAAGGGAGATTCATTACTGTGATCGACAGATGCAGGGGAATGTTCCGTTGTTTTAAGCAATGTACTTGGTTTGAGGCAAGAAATTGTGCTTTATTATATTACTAGCAGTATTATTACTAGGTTGGACCCACAATGCCTTAATCAATATCCATATGATACTAACTATAGGGAACAATTCTTTAATTACTGGTACCATTAATGTTCTGAGTCAAGAGTATATAATAACACTAAAGCAACTAACAAAAGATGGAATCTGTTGTTTCAGAGTACAAACATAGTAACAGATCTTTAGTCCAAAGAATTTACAGTCTAAATAGTTACGAAAAAATATTATCCTTACATTTTGTGACTTATTCCTACTTTAAAGACCACAGCTGCGGGAAAATTCATATTCCCGAAGTATACACTCTAGAACAAGTACTTTCTTAACTATACATGTTAATTATTAAATCTGGATCCCTTTGAATTCAGTAGCAAAGCTCCAAATTTCATTGAGTCCAGAACTTTGTCCTGACACCATTTTCCCTTCAGTTTTGGAAACTATCAACTTCCAAAGTCCTTCTGCACTTTCTAAAATTCAAAGTTTATACTTGTTCTCTCTTCGCCCTTTTATATAGTATCACCAGCTAAGTATTGCTGTGTGGTACAGAATGAATGTCAAGTGCTCCCCATTTATAAGGGATATAGATTTGAAGTGCTAATATGCCAGCTATTGACATTTCTAAAGAATACTGCTGATTGGTATTGCAGCCCAGAAGCATCTTTTAAACACTAGAGCAAAGGGGATACATCAACAGTAGCAGTACTCAAACATAAAATTTTGACAGCATGGGACAACAGAGATTATTCCTCCTCCAAGTCACAAAAAAATTAAGTTTGGAACCTAGGGGCATGTGAGACCTCCAAAGAGTTACTGTTTCTTGGATTTCAATTTTTTTTAAGCTTTGTCTTTTTTTCTACCTGCAGGCAAACATCATCAGCACCTTACTATTTCTGCTCCAGTTATATTGACCCCTCAGTTCTCTGTCTTTGCTAATCTATTGATATTTTTTCTTAAATACCCTCCAAATAACTGTCACCCTTGTCCTTAAAGGCAGACAAAATCCAAACAAATCATCAAATCAAATCAGCAGAGCTAGGGATAATAACAAAGGGAATGGAGCTGACTACAGCTGATTTCTTCTTGCTGCTAGACTGAGCAGACTGCTTCATTGCTCCACACCTCCTAACCATAGGACACATATCTGAGAAGTGCAGATAAGATTATTGCAATAATTTCTTCCTAATCCTGTTTCCTTTGTTCCTGTGATGAACCGCCTGGATGCAGCACCTGCCATGACGGACAACCATGTCATATAATCCCTTTCATAAACTTATCAAGTGCTATTTAAAAAGTATTTAGGCCTCTTGATCCTGCTATTGCTATTTTGCTCAAAACCATCACTGCTCTTTTTGTTAGAAATCATCTTTTATTTCTCATCCTTATTTAATTCACAGACAGTTTTTACCAATTGATCTCTTGCCCAACATTGTATACTGGTAAATAAGGTGAAATGATAAGCATGAAGTAGGAAAATGAGCTATTTTAATTAAGAACAGTCAGAACCATTCTGTTAGGATTGTGTTAGAATTGTTAAACTAAAGCCTGCTCCTTGATAGCCTGCTGGGTGGTGTGTGTGTTGTTTGTGGAGTGCTAGGCCTATGCAGATCAGCATGTCCCACATTGATTTTTCAAGTGTAACCTGCAGAAACATGCATGTGACACATGTTATAGATTAAATAAGCTTAGTGACTTCTTAGGTAGAACTATTTCTTCTTGTTCTAAAGGAACAACTACCCTTAGATTTTCTTGAATCATATCTTACTTTTTTTGGCATTTTCATATAATCCTCCTATGGTCAATTAATAATAGAGTTCCTGCTCTACATTAACTGAGGATAGCTACCTTTTAACAAAACATTTTCCCCTTGCTGTTACGTACATGACATTGCATTTGTACAGTTGGATTTTTTCTCTTTCCTATTACTTACCTCCTGAAGATTGCTCCATTAACAACATCACTCTGAGTAGATGCTCACATTCAGTAAAACCGGTTGCAATCTTCCTTATTTTGTCTGTCTCCTTTATAAACTTCTCCTAGTCTTCTTGTTTAAAAATAACTTCTTAGTCATCATCATGTTGAATACTTCATGGAATCTCTAACAGATAAGATGTCTGTGAAACAGTCCATCTTATCTGAGAAAGCTGTAAGGTCAATCTAATACTATTTTGCTAATGCGTATCACACACACGTCAAGGCTTTTTCATTTGACTCAATTTCTATAATAATTATTTCCTTTAAGATTTATTCTAATTGCATAGCCAAGGTCATTCTGAAAGTCCTGTAGCTGCCTTAGTCATTTTCTTTCCTTTCATTTCGACCAATACGATTACTGAATATCACTATATCTTTTTTCCCTTAAAGCCTCTATTTGTTCCATAATGAGTCATAATAACATAACAAATTATCACTATTCCCTGATAGAATAGAATAGAATAGAATACAACAGAACAGAATCATTCAGGTTGGAAAAAACCTTTAAGATCACGGAGTCCAACTGTAACCTTAACATTGCCAAGTCCATCACTAAGCCATGTCCCTAAGCACCACATCTACACATCTTTTAAACACCTTCAGGGGGTGGTAACTAAACTGCTTCCCTAGGCAGCCTATTCCAATTCTTGATAACCCTTTGGGTGTAGAAATTTTTCATATTATCCAGTCTAACTCCCCCGGGGCACCTTGAGGC
>KZ505679.1:1554618-1574464 GCA_002844005.1 Limosa lapponica baueri | reverse complement strand
GGAGACCAAGAATATCCAGACAAAACTATTTGTAGCACTTTTTTGTCACCGGTATATAGTGGGGAAATAATTATCAAGAATGTTGCAATTCCTAGTATCATTAATCTCTCTAGTAAAATACAGAAGTCTATATTTATCTTCAACCCTTGAAGCTTGTGGAGGAGAATACTTATAAGACCACCAAAATAAAACTGCTTCTGTCACCTTTCCCCAAAGTAACTTTGATCAAAATAAGTTTCTATTTGCTCCATGCTGTCTGATTTTATTTCTTTACAATGTATCACTTCATTAACCGACAATGCTATCCTACCGTCCCAGCTTTAGTTATTCATTCCTGAATATCACATAGCTTTAAATAAGTGTGTTCCAGTCATGTTATTAGATACTGTAGTCAGCAGTAAAAAGCACGTAAATCGTTGGAAAATATGTACAGAAGGAAAGCTTGGTGGTCAGAAGTAGTGAAAATTAATAAAACTATAAAGTAATTGTATGAAACGAGTTTAGGGATGTGAAGGTATGTAAAATCACAGGTAAAACCAATTTAGTAAATAAAAAAGCTGAGGTCATAAAGTGACCACTGAAGCACAATCTATGCAATGCATTAAGAAGAAAAAAAATTATTTCTATATTGATGTCTAGCATATTTCTATATATGAGCTGTAACTGTTTGTTGCTCATAGACTTAACTTTAAATCTACCCTCAATAAGTTTTTAGCCTGGACTTCATAAAGAAAATAACAGAGAATTTAAGAAATTAATGGAATTTACCTGAGGACAAAGTAGCTTCTTGGATGTAATGTAGACACGAATGGATTTATTTTTTTTAACCTCCAAATCATGTTTTAAGTCAGAACAAACAGGATCAAAACAAGAATCACTTGATGAAATGCATTTGTTTCTGTGATGCTTAGATAATTACCCTAACAATCCATGAGTATCTACAGTATCAGTGTCCCTCTGGTCCTTTGTTGGCTCTTCAGACACCTGGCATCATTTCATACCACAAATACAACCCAGATACACATAATTTTCAAAACAGATGTTATCAACATTGCATCATCTAATTTTTTAACACCAATACTCTAACCCTCCATCTGGGTTTCCATAACTTAGCTCAGAGCCTGCATTTCCAGGTTTAGCCTCTCGATCTTGTTGCTCCCTGCTGCTGATAGGTACGTTTCTGCCATGCTTCTGCTGCTGCACCTGCCATCACTGGCCTGGCAACTCAGCTCACCTCCTGAACTAATGAGGAAGGGCAGGGGGCAATCTTACCTCACCCGACTTCACCAAGTTTCTGGTCTCAGATTTTTAAAGAATAACTGCTTCTTTCTCCTACACACTACTGAAAATTAAATTTTCTTAGCTCCTGAGTTTCACTCTAAGTCACTAAGTATTGTCCATCCTCTAGATGGTCAGAATGTGCTAATGGACGTTGCCTCCTACCCCATCTAAAATCAACAAACTAGTAACCATTTGCAGGGTTCTTTTGACTTTACAATTTATGAGGAATAGGATTTCTAGCTCTTTGAGGCTTTATAAGAAGGTATTACAAAATGTTTAACTGTGCATCCTCAATGTCTTCAAAATTCTGTGTGCTTTAATACGTGCACACTAGTGTCTGCAGTCAAATCAGTATAATGCTCAAAATCTCAACGGGCATCTTTCAGCATGCTTCATAAGTCTTTTTCTAATTAAGAACACTTAACTGGTATAAAATATGCTTTATTCACCATTTTAATCTTCTCCAAAAATCTTTCATTTCAGAGGAGTCAAATAAAAAAGAACAAGCTTCAGGTGAGATCCACCCAGACTGATATGGAATGACTACAAACAGGGCTAAACACACTGTCTCCACCTGTCTTATGGAGGCACTCAACATTCTTATTAAAAGCTAACACAGCTAGCACAGCATGTCAGCCACTGTCCATAGGACATTCGATATGATGGATAGTAGCTTAATTTTATGCATACTGTAATTCTTACAATAGGCTCCATTTGTTCAAATTATATAGTTTTGAGGAAGATATCATAAAAAAAATTATCACTACTTTAAACATAAAGTTCATGTAACTCTATGACTAATATTTCTACAATAATAGTATAATGTACATTAATAAAATAATAGTTTAAATAAAGGAAAGTACTGGAGTTTTCCTTTTCCCCCAAAACAAATCAAGATTACGTAGCATGTTTCTGAAATTTTTAATCTTCAATAATGGTTGAAATTAAACTGTTAATTCCAGCTTCATCTATTTACAGAAATAATCAGTGCACTATGCTAAAATAGACATATTTTCTGAGTCAAAATAAGCTTCATGAGTATGCCTATTTTAAATTTTCATATTCTATTGAGTTGAAATCATAGTTTTCAGTTGAAGTGGGCCTTAAACTGGGCCTTAGCCACCTGTGACCTCTTGAGCACTTATTTACATATCATTTTTTGGTCAAACTCCTTGGTTATTTACCTTATTGTAAATGTTGCTTCTCTAGATAGTCAAATAAAGCCATAGAATAATTCTGTATACCTATAGTAATGTATAGGCCCTCTATAAAATAATATTATACAGTATTATAGATCTATGTTCTAAATCCTAATACCATTACTAATACCATTGGTGTGAATGGTAAACAGTACACAGTAGTAAAGTCCCCTGCGTGCAAAGGAAAAATAGGAATCAAATAGAGACAATATGGTTCCCACATCCTCCATGCTCCATGCAAAAAATAAACTGAAACTTGCTTTCTCCCTCTCCTAAACAGAAAAAAGGTTTTAAAAGCCAACAGAAGCTTCCTCCTCTTTGTTCAAGGAGCTACAGATAAGTCCCTTAATTTTCCCATGAAGTGTTCAGTAAGGGTCATTATCTGAGCTTGTACAGAGTACGTAAAACATTTCAGAATCATTCAGTTTGAAGGACACTTTATAAGAGCATGATACTGTTTTGTTTTTTTGAGATGTTTAAAAGTTTCCTTCTTCTCAGTCACTGCAGCTGCATTTGCAAAGTGAACAGAAGTAATTTCAAAGGGAGTGAGAAAATACAAGCTCTCTCCTTCCACTTGTAAGATGTTATAGCTTGACTATACTGTGCTAGAAAAATTAATGTTTGAATGACAGTTTCCACATGCAGTACTAATTGTGAACTAATAATTTCTGTGCCAGGAAATATGCATGTATTTAGGAACATAGGAATTTTTATTGGATTAAATTTGGCATACACGTAAATTTTAGGTGGAGTAGGCCTTTATGTATGAGGAATGAAGGACTGCAATGAATAGTTCAGGAAATACAAAATAACTTAGTGTTATAATAGTTTTTTCATTTGCTGTTTAGCTTAGAGAACAGACTTACACTTTGGCCAAAATATATTTGTCTTTGCGTTGATTTTGAAGGTACGTTATTATCTAGGTGGCTTGAGCTCTCATTACTAGAATGGGAAATGAAAGTGCTTTTCTTTTACTTTGCATTTTGCAGGAAACTATAAACTTTTTTATCATTCATATGAATTTGTATGTTACTTTTACAGAGAGCTTCAGGATGTTGGATTATTTTTGTTTCAGCAGTTAACACTAATCATTTAAATAGAAGGTATTATCTAAATTACACTAATCTTAAGTGCTTCTTGTGACACTTTTCTCACATATGGGGAAAAATATAGCTGAATATTTCTATTAGTGCAGGGAAGACAGTACATGAAAGACTGTTGGTGAGTCTTCAAATACTTAGATTGCCACCATTGCCACCATTTAGTGGACACTTAGTGCCATGTATCCTTTTTATGCCTAATCATTCTGCAGTATTAATGACATATTCAAAGACTATTGCAGATCCTTTTTATTGCTTAAACATTCACTGGTGCCAAAAGTACCTTTGGCTTGTTCGTGCTACACACTTAGGAGTATGACACTTGAAGTCATGCTTAAAGCCACCACCCATAAAAGATGAAGAAAAGCATGTTACTTTTGTCAAGACTTTCACTCCTTCAGCTGCCTCTGCTTCTGTCCTTGTCAATCTCTTTCCCTTTCTCATACTTGTTCTTTGTCAAAAGGTAAGTTGATATTTATGATATTTAGTCAGAAAACTGAGGGCCCACATTAAAAGCATTATGTTTCCATCAGGAAACAAGCAACAACCCCAATGAACTGGTGGTTGTTCAGTAAAAGCAAAAAACAAAGCAAAAAACCAAACCAAAATAAAGCCTCAGTTCCAAGGGTTTTTTTCTCTTTTTTTCCTGTATCCTACTCAAACCATAAATTGCTGCTTTAAGCTCCACATTATGTAGGCTGAATTCTTTGGAGTTCCTAAATGTTGCACTTATGTATCACATGAGCTTTGGTGTCCTGATAGATTATCTTTCTCTCCTTCATTTCAAGGGCTAGTTCTACAAATACCACCACAGGTCTTTAGAGCACAGCCACATTCCTCATACCTTTGGCCAGCCAGCCCTCCCTTGCATTCCCTCACTCCCCTCCCCTCCCTTCCCCTTCCATCCCGTCCTCTCCCACCTCCCCTCCCCTCTTCCTCTCCTCTAGAAATTGAAGGTTTATGTCTCCTTGTTTCATTTCTCCAACCTCCAGTCATTCCACTGTGCTACAGTTTTAATTTCTGTTTTGAAGCAAAGCATGCTGATTTTTCTTCACTGCTCATGTCCTTGGTCTTACTAACACTCAAAGTCCAGCCTGTTCAAGTTGCCACTGTCACAGCTGGCTTGAAGAATGACTATTTTGTGCAGATAACGGAATCATGAGAGAACACAACATTTCAAAGTGTTTCCTTTCATGCATTCTCATTTACTAGAAAGGTAACACTTGCAGATATAAATGTACTTGAGGCTAGTACCAGATGCAGTTTAATATTTGTCATGAATTTGCTATAGTATACTCATTTATGTTTAACATTTATGGTCATATTGTCATTGGCATTCTGGATGAAGCTGAGTTAGTGTAACTCTACAATAACTGAAAAGCATTTCAATATTTCCTTTATATTTAATGTAAGAGCAATAAACCTTTTATGCTATTCATCCAATATTTGACCAAAGAGTATTACTAAGTAGGCTTGTAGACTGTTTGATTCCTTTAATTCCTGATTAAAGGAATCAAATAAAACATTATTTAAATGTGGTTTAGGCATTTCATTTGCATCAGATACTTTATATTATTAATTTTCTGAAGTGCTTCTGCAACTATTTCTCCCTGCATGCTATATCATTCCCCAGTTTAGCTCACAGGTTCTTAGTACCTTTCTCAGGTTATGTTCACTTTTTCAAAATACTAATTTTTTAAAAAGTTATTTAAATTCAATTAATCATTTATTTACAATATATGCTCACTTCTAATACAGGTGACTTTGATCATTTCCCATAGTAACTAGCAAAATATTTATCTTTCTTCAGGTCTTCCTACTTGGTGATTAAATTTATCTTTTCTCTTCTCCTGAGCGTTACTACGTGCTAGTGTAACATTATTCCAGCTACTAGTTGGCTAGGCCTTCACACATTTCAAAAAAAGGTACTTTTAGTGTGCCCTTTACTCACTTAGCCTTGACATAATTCCAAGCTCCTTCCAGTCTGTATTTCCACAGTTTTCTGCAGATTCCCTGGGAGGAGATAGCCTCTCAGGGGAAGCTGCTAGCCATTTCCTCGGGCAATCCCAAGTCTGGTCCCCTGAAGGGTCTTTATTCTGCTATTTACTTTTCCTTTTTCCCTTGGAATTTAAAATTGCACTGTTGCACGGTCACAGCGACCAAGGCTATTATCAGTCTTCAAATCCATGACCATTTTCCTTATGCTTGAGATGCAGCAAAGCACCTCCTCCAGTTCGGCCATCCAACACCTGCATCAAAAATTGACCCTGACAGACTCCAGAACTCTGAGCTTCTCCAACTTGTCCTTTCAGCAAATGTTGGGTAACTAAAGTCCTCCGTGAGATCCAGGACCTGTTATTATGAGGCTATTTAAAGGAGGCATTGTCCCCCTGCTGTTCTTGTGGCAGTCTGTAGCAAATGCCCACTGCGATTGCCCATTTTGGCCTCCCCTCTGATCATGATACATAAGCCGCCAGCTTTCATGTTGCCTATTCTTTTCTGTGTTTGTGTTGCATTGACTATGGCCAGCAGGCAAGTCCCCACTCAGTTGCTCACTCACTCACCCCCAGCAGGATGAGGAACAGAATCAGAAGGGCAAAAGCATGAAAAAATTTGTGGGTCAAGATCAAAGCAGATTAACAAGTGAGGCAAAGCTGCACATGAATGCAAAGCAAAGCAAGGAATTCATTCACTACTTCCCATTGGCAAGCAGATGTCCAGTCACTTCCTAGCTGGGAAGACCAACAACATAACTGTGAATGTCCAACCTTTCTTCTCCGTTCCCTAAGCTTTTATTCCTGAGTATGACATCATATGGTATGGAATACCCTTTTGGTCAGTTCACGTCACTTGTCCTGGCTGTATCTCCTCCCAAATTCTTGTGCACCCCCATCCTACTCACTGGTTGGGCAAATCAGAAAAAGAAAAGGCCCTGATGCTGTGGAAGTGTTGTTCAGCAACAGCTAAAACATTGACACGTTACCAACACTACTTTAGTCACAAATCCAAAACATAGCACCAGATGGGCTTTTATGGAGAAAATTAACTCTATCCCAATCAGACCCAGAAAAACATTTGAGACCACGAGCTGTGCTGCCACATATGATTTTATGGCACCACAGCCATACAGCTGTGCACCAACACCTATTTTCTCTTTACTTGACATGCTGTATGCTTTGGGCACTGATATTTGAGATGGGGCTCCAGTCATGACTTTCTGAGAGGAGTTGTGAGAATGTCCCTATCTCCTGTTCTCAGACCTACCTCTACCCTTAGTCTCCATCCCCTGAGGTACCTAGTTCGAAACCTTCCTCAGCTGTTAAAGCAAGCTTGGTTTTGAAGATGTTCTCACCCCACTTTGTCAGAAGGATTTCAATGCTATCCAGTAGTTCTTGTTCCTTGAAGGGGGTTATGTGGTCATAAAATCCAAAGCACAGCCTGCAGTACCAGACAGATAATGTTGTGTAGGACACATTCCTTCCTACTTCAGCCTTCTACACCAGGATGAAGCAGAACACAACCTGGACCCCAATGTCTTTCATTGTAGCACACCCCTTTCCAGGCCATTGGTCCAATCAAGGTCTTCCTCAGCATTGATGCCCACATGAATGAGCAACAAATAATTATTTTTCATCATTATATCCTATTAACATAATGTCCATGAATTCCAGTTCTGGATGTTATGCTAGTCAGTGCATATAAAAAGTTCAAAGCTGAAAGACTAAGAGAAGACAATATGAATGTAGGTAGGTGGGAAAATATAAAGATACAATAGAGAATAATTCTTTACCATAATACATGTTGATTGCAGCACATAAAGCAGCCTGAAACATTACAAACTTTTTGTTTGTTTATATGAAGATAAAAGAGTTTTTGGGAAATAATATGAAAGAGAATTATTGAAAAAATAGGTAGAAGGGGAGGTCTATTCAAAAGTGGAGGGTGGCATGCATGGTAAACGGCAGGAATTAGCTTGGTTAAAAAGGCAGGCATACTGGAAAAAGGATTCCTACCTATGAATGAAAGGGGAGTGAGAGATGGGCAAAAAGATGGCACTAAGTGAGGAAGAATAAAGCTGAAGCTTTATTGACTATAGAAGAGAAATCAGTGAATGGCTCCAGAGAAAGTTTTAACATGCACAAAGTAACAGCTCAAGAAAAAAAATCTTTGCAGCAGCATTCTGAGTGACTGTGCATGGACAAAGATTTGTTTGCTAGGACTGTAGAAAACATGTTGTAAAAAAGCAAGATACAACCAGAAGGAACAGTATGAACAATAAGTTTAGTTATATGACGGAAGACAAAAGGTTTTAGTGAAGTAATATAACCTTTCTCATCTCTATCCAACTCACTGAAACTGCAAATCAGTGTCTAAGGTGAAACAACTGCAGGCTGGACTGACAGACCAATTTTTTCTACGACGTTGTTTGTATGTAGATGTTATAAGTAGGTGAATCTTTGGTTGTAGGATTGAGAGACTATAGTTGATGCACACGGGCAAAGTAGTTTTAATCACTGTGCCCACTTACAATACCTATTTTACTGACATCTGACACATAATGTGTAGCATTTTAGGTATATAGTAAGACTTAAAAAAACCCAGGAGACTAAATACATAAAATAGCAATTTTTTGTATAATTAATGCAATTGCATTATTTCCAGTTTTAATCACTTGTAATAAATATTTTGTCAAAATGGCTTTAATCAAGTATCTTTTAAAGTATTTTAAAATATTTTTAAGTTTTAACCTCAAAGGCCATTTTTTTAGACAAAACATTCTGTAGCAGCCTGCAAACTAACACATTTTTACTGCATTACTGAAATTGGGCTTCACTGCCTTTCAAATGAAGTAGGTACACAGACCTGGGTTCTTCTCAGAAAAGTAGAGATTTACTAGTATAATTCATGAATAGTCAATATGCTTTTCAACATAGTGAAACCTGGGACATGACAGTTTTTTAAAAGCTTTGGCACAAAGATAACTAACTACCTGTCGGAGGCAATTGCAAGGGATTACTCCTTTCTGTACATTATGATCGAGTTCCAGTGGTACACATGGTAGACAGTTTATTTCGTTCTTGCGGCAATGATCATTGCTGTAACGGCGTAGCAGAAGTTCCGGTGTGATTTCTACCTATTTTGTGTATAGGCTGCGAAGGAAGCCTATTCATCAGCAGTCAAGACTTTTGACTCTTCCACCCCAGCAATCAACAAACTCTGAATAAGATGTAACAAAACCCCACAGACTACTATCTGGAATAGAAGGACTTAATAACATCTCTGTAGGCTCTTAAAACCATGGATGTGTGAGGATTGATTTAGAAGCAACCTATCTAAATAAAACAGAAAATATCTGAGGGAAGTCCAAACTATCAGCTTCCCAGAAGTCAGTGAGCCAGTAAGTATTAGGCCTTTGTGGGAAGGGACCTACACTTATCTGCAGATATGTAATTTGAAATACTTGTTTTGGTGTACTTTATCACATTGATGGCATTTTCAGTAAGATTATCTTGTTTATGATCCCTCATGTGACAAGATGCAGTGTAGCAGGGGAAGATGTGGCCTCGACAACCTAATTCAGCATGTTTGGAGAGCAGGAAAACAGCATAAACTTCTATTCTAAAGATTACAATTATTATTTCTGTATTCACAGATGTGGTTTTGGATGTAGCTAACTGGGTGAATATGTTCTGCAGATTTTGTATTTTGCACTTGTACTTTAATTTGGGCAGCATTTAGGTGCGGTAACATTTAAAGAAAACCTATAAAATATGTTTATGAGTACACCGATGTTGCTAGTGTACCAGGTGTGGGTGCCCCAGTGTTGGTCATGGGGCGCTGCTGGGCGGGCTTCAACGGCCCCACCGCAGGGCACAGCTGAGCCCCTCGGCCATGGGCGGGCGCCACGGGGAAAGCCTGTGTCAGAGGGGGAGATGCCAATGGAGACACCCCAGTAGGGAAGGTGTTTTCCTTCAGGCCCTGGAGAGGACCCCCTGGTGGAGCAGGTTTACACTGAAGGACTGCAGCCCATGGGAAAGCCCAGGCTGGAGAAGGGGAACAGCATGAGGATGCAGGAGAGGCAGAGAGGAGTTTTTATGGAATGACCACAGCCCACCATTCCCCATCCTCCTGCACCTCTTTAGGTGGAGGAAGTAAAGGAGTCAGGAATGGAGGAGTGAAGGTGAGCCTGGGAAAAGGGGTGGGGGGGAGGTGTTTTAGATTTTCTCTTTTTCACTCAACATACTAACTTTTTTTTTATATATTTGACAAAAAAATTACATAAATTTTCCCCAAGTCAGGTCTGTTTTGCCCATAATGGTAATTGATAAATGATGTCTTTATGTCTTATGTCCTGTCTTTATCTTGACTCACGAGCTTTTCCATTTTATTTTCTCCCCTGTTCTGTTGAGGAGGGGGAGTGAGAGAGTGGCTGGGGGGGTTGTCTGGCAGACAGCCAAGGTCAATCCACCACAATCAGGCTCCAGTTTATCAGGAAACAGTTTCACTATGAAAATATAATATATTAAAGAAATTATTTTTAAAAATTAATTTCTGATCACACCCTGCCAAATTCTTTTCAGAACTAACACCTGAATTCAGCTTCTTTAAAAAAAAAAGCATAAATCTTGAGTTACTCGTTAATAAAATAGTTAAAACTATGTGTATTACCCATAAAACGTAGCCATTCTTTCTCTAGAAAATGCCTAAGAATTGATTTTGTCAGATTTCACTTAACTGATTTGATGTAAGTTTAGCTTAAAACTGGAATAAAGTAAGTTTCTATGATGAATACTAACTAATTAAAGTGCTGGAGGTCATTGTGCTTGGTTGAAGATCAAACATGATAATGGCATGGAACTGGACAGGTTCATTAACATCTGTTCTTGCAGCCTGTCTTGCAGCCTGTCTTTCCTTGTTCATCCTTCAAAATTTTCCCTCTCTTGTAAGGTGTCCCTTTATGCATTATTTCTTAGAAAGAGGCAGAGCAAACACATTTGAGACATTTTCTGTAGATAGGGAAGAAGAGACAATCATGGGGTGAGATGTCTTCAGTCTAAAATGAGAGTCTCATTTGATGGAGTCTTTCAGGTAAGCTGGGTTCCATAATGCATTTTCAAAAATAGTGAGTTATTGTAATCTCCATTAAAAAAAAAAAACAACAAAAAAACCAAACCAGCAACACAACAAAACCCCTAAAAGAAACCACACAAGAACAACAACAAAAAGACTATGGGAGAAAGCATTCTGGAGCTGTCTGAATGCTATAAATAAAGTATATTTGGTCTCCACTTTTTCAGTGCTCTGACCTGATTGGAAAAATCCCAATTTTTCAGTCCTGCCTAAGTGAGACTGCCAGACCTGTACTACTGCAGAAATGTAGTGATAGTTCAAGCTGAATAGAATTCAGCATTTATAGACCCTATAGGATAGTCCCTTAATATGTTTAATGTGTATCAGTGGGGTTTTGTGGTTGGCTTTTTTTTAATTATTATTTTTAATTTGAATCCCTGTTGTAATATGCTAATGCCGGAACATAATGACAAACGTTGCCTGCAGCAGCTGCTTTCCTCAGCAGTTGTTCCAAGCTATGGAGCTTATTCTGACACAGTTCAGCTCTGTGTCCCGACTCCACACCCTAGCCCAGCAAAACAGTTAAGTGTATGCTTGACAATCAGCATCTGCTCAAGTGCTGCTGATTAAAATTTAAAAGATTACTGTATGAAAGCTGTAGCAAGGACACAATCTGCTTAAGTAACAGTATTAACAAAAATGTTGGTTTTGCCCGTATCTCCGAGTACAGACCAATGGTTCCAAACATTTCATACAGGAGTCTGTCAGCCACATCTTGGCTGCTCCTGACACCTCGGCTGTCTACAAGAGCTAAAATAGCTTTGCCTCTAGAAGCTAAAAGGAGACCTTTATTTAGCCTTGTTCAAACAGAACAGAGTATGAACATGTGCTTTACTGAGTAGGGACTGATGAAAAACGAACTTCAGAACTAAAAATAGAGAGAAGCCACAGGCTCCTCCAGGAGACAGCCAGACAGGTGATTGCTTGATTTTTTAACATGCACAATCTTATCGTTCGGTTTCCACAACCATGATTTTACCATCATAGCTTGGTTTTGCTAGAGAGGTGGTACATGGAAGATACTCATGTCATATGGGTACCACAGTCAGGCTGTAGCCGGGCAACTGGTGTTGCTACTGCCTAAAGGGATGTAAGCAGCTGTAACTCCTATCCAACCTTGACCCTCTAAATTTTGTCTCTGTTTGGGCTGTTACACACCTGTGGGGCTGTATAGTAAACTGGCAGGGGAAGGTTATTCTTCTGCAAATATAAAGACATCTCTCAGAAAAGTATGTTCTCAGAGTAACTTAGTGCAGACAGCATTTAAAAAAAATTAATATCCAGCTGCTGAGTCACTGTATGTCTTGGAACCACAGCCTCTTCTATCAGGCCTATACTACTTTGTACTAGAGATTCAGCACATGGGACTTTAAGGAGTAGCACTTCATGTTGTCCATCACTATGATAGGTTCCTTCACTCCTAACAGGATTTGTAACAGATTTTATGTCAGGAGTCCCCCTTCTTACATACCTAAATAACAGTCAAATAGCCAGTAAAACTGGTCTCAGCTACCAGCATTGGAATTTAACGAGGGCAGCACATACTGTGTTGTAAAAGGAACACTGTTTGGTTACAGTGTAATGATTTGCAAAGCTGCACTGAAGGTTTACGTGTGGCTTTATGAAACATCTTTAAAAAGCAAATGCTCTACTCCGTGGAATTTATTCAGAAACTTAACATTCCCCACAAATATCAAGTTGTTAGGTTACAAGAAAGAGGGAGAAGGAAGGAAACAGCATGTGACAGAACACTTACCAAGACACCTTCAGCCTTAGTGTTGCCCCATTGTATCACAAAACCAAGAAATACCCTTCATGGTATAAGAAAATGTGTTTGACTAGTCTGTAAGTGATTTTCAAAATTTTTTTCCCTATTCTGCAGTAAGAATGTGTTACTACTCACTCAGCCCAGTATTGGACTCTGATGCGCTAGAATAAGATTCTTCAGGGGTAATACGAAAAGCCCTGTCATTAATGCACAACTTGCTTATGGTAGAAGCTATATTCTTGTCCTTTCAGTCAGAAGTTAACTTACTTCTGGATATAGCACTTGCAATTGAATAACAACCTCAACTTAGGTAAAACATTCAGCAGTTTAATGTATAAGGTCCTAACATTTTTGCTACCAATATCTACAAATTGATTGTCATAGTTCTTTTAGCATCTACCTAAATGCGACTGTTTGTAGTATAAAATTTACACTGAAATGAAGGACCCTAAAGAAATGAGATTACTGACTCACGTATTTATCTCCTAGAAATCAAGAAGGTCAAAGTCAGATTAATATTTAATATTCAAATTAAATGTCATGAGCATAAATATGTAAACACTGTTAATAAATCTTTGCATTTCATTTCAAGCTGTGGTCTAAGTATTGCTTAGGTTTAACACACTTGATAATTATTTTTTAAAATATCACTGAAAATATTATTACTACTGTATGGAAAAAAAATCCAGATTGGTTTTCTTTCTTTGATTTAACTAGCAGTTTTAAGAATTTCAGCCAACATATAGTAATGGGTATTTTAGTATATGCTGGGCTAATTAAGATCTGCCTAGAACCTTGTAATTATGAAGGTTTTCTAAGAAATACAATCTTAAAAAGAAATGTATTGAAAAATAACTGCTCAGTGTATGAAGAAAAGTAAGTAGGACAGTAGATAAATATTTGTGTATAATAGCTGAACTTGTATGAAGAACTGGTCCCCTGCAGCTGATAACAGTACTAGTGCTACACATTTACTTAGACATAGAACAGAGTTCTATCAAGTAAAAATTGTTGATGAGTATTTAAAAGTCTGATTTGATCTCTGCACTATGTTGCTACATTGAGAAGGCAGAATTCTTTCCTGGCCAGGGTAAAATCTTCACACTTGAGATGTGATCGTTTCCTGCAAAGTTGTATGTAGCCAAAGGAACCATGAGCAGAAAAGGTAGGTAAAACTTTTATTGTGTAGGAACAAGTAGAACTGAGATAATCTAATACAATTTATCCAAATATAGAACACCTAAAACACCTTTATATTCTGAATGCAAACCAAATCAGGTAGGAAGAAAATTCCTTCTGGGGCTGCTTTTTGGAGGTAGGCAACTGTTCACCTGGTGACTGGTTCCACTTCTCCAAGTGATGAATCATAAGATAACATCCAACAGAAGTTTTACAGTAAACAGAGGGCTTTTTGCTAAAGGCTAAGGGGGCACTGGTGCAGAACAATAGGAGGAAGCTGTTTACAGAGGCATGAGAGGGAGACCTCCCAGCAAAGCATCCCTGTATGGAGACCCAGGGCCCTGGGCTCCTGGGGAGATCCACCTGAGCCAAGAGGATCCTGCTGAGCAGGAAGAGCAGTGAAGCAAAAAAAATGTACATGCTATTTTTTACTACGTATATCTGAGCTGTGCCAAAGGTGACATTTTGAGTGTACAGCGATTTTAAAAGAGCATGATTATTTGCTTTTGTTGTTGTATATTCCCAGAGTGACCAGCTTCCTAGTGTAAGGGAAATGGGGGGTGGGGGTGGGGGGGAATAAAGCTAAGGCAAGGCCACTAGACTGCTTAGGCCACAAGGTCTGATTTTTCTTGACAAGGTAACAGAGATGTGTTCTCTTTGTAGGATATATCTTTGGCCACAGAGGCCAAAACCAGTCCTGAGACGTATGCAGATTCCTCCCACAGTCTGATAATATGGGATTCAGGAGAATAAATCTAATGAACACCCACAGTGGGAGCTTTGTCAGAACAAACGGGTCATTGAGAATGCTGTTGTGGATATCTATGCTGACATGAATCTTTGGAGACACATGTGATGGGAATCAACTAGAAGTAACATATTATTATTACATCTGTATCTCACTGAAAGACAAGTCTAGATGAATTTGATATTCAGAACTAAAAGCTATCTTAAAAACAGAGAAGGTTCAAGGAGGAACCAAAATGGATTCAGAGAGGGGAAAGTGTGCTGCCATAAGAAGATGGAAAATTTTAGTTTACATAGTTCTTCAAACAGAAAGTTAAGTAATGTTAGATTGCATCCTATAGGTACCTCGTTTATGAGGAAACACATCTGCTTTTGATGACCTCACTTTATTGAGCCAGAAAGTAAATTAGACTACCAAGGAAAGAATGTGAACATCAGATATGAAATCAAAATATTTACAATACTGTAATTGCTAGTCTTTTAAAATGCTTCTGGTTTTACCAGGTAAGGAATTTGGGTTCTGGCAATACCAGGAGCAGATAAGTGAAAGTCACATTTAAAGATTCTATTGCAGTTTTACTTTCAGACAGAACAAAGTTTTCAGCATCTGAGAAATCAACCACGTGGAGTGAAATGACAAAGTGTTACCATGGGTGCAGAAAATTTTGTACCTTTTATATTGGAAGACAGTACAGAAAACTGAATTCAAACTAAGTTGAAGAAAACAGTATAACAAAATCAATCAGTTATTTTACATTCTGATCAAGTACAAGAGATGCTGCACATTGGATCATGTGACAAGAAGGATTCACAGGTCAGACTGCATGGTACGGAGGCTCACGCAGGTCAAATCACATGGTAGGAAACATGGTATGGCATGAGCCCAGGTTCTCTCTGGAGACTGTGTTCTCTCCAGAGACTATGTTCTCTCCTAGATGCTGCACATATGCTCCTCCATGCATTAGATTAAATTTCTCAGTAGGTCAATCTACTATGTCTGGAGTGGGAGAGAAATTATAACTGAACTGTAGAAGTATTACCTGCAAACCCTGAAGTTGGGCAGTGTGAGAGAAACGTGTGTGTGCATTGTGCATAATGCTGAAATTTGACAGTTCTGAAAATAGGTTTCTGTAGGAATTGGCCAAAAAAAAAAAAGGGAATCTTGTTTTATCCTCTGTTTTCCCAGTATATACTACCAAATAGATTTTGTAATTACATTCTGAATCAGTCAGCTTTGATGTAGGGAACTGCCCCTTTATTGCTCATTAGCAATTGTGCAGATCAGAGAAAATCTACCAAAAAGTGGAAAAGTATACATTATAGAGGTAAGTAGAGACTTAGGTTAGTTATATTATCTTAAATCTTGCTCCAACCAGATTTGTTATGCTGAAAAAGTATCGTATGCTTTCACACACTGAGATTGTGATTCTGTTGGGAGCATTACTTCCAAGAAACCGTGGCCATCCTGCTGGATTTCCTGTTTCTATGGATGTGACCAAGCAACTGTGTTATCTTGTGGAATGCTGGATCATAAAGCAGTTTTCACAGTGACTTGGAGTATCAGACCTGTGCAGCACTGATTCAAAACTGAAGTACTGATTCAAAAACTAACGAATAATTATCAATAGTTCAAGCAAAGTTTAAAATATATTTTTAGCCATTACATACACATGGAACTTTATAGTTCATAGCTCCTAGATTGTGGTGACCTTTCTGTAAAGAAAAAAGATTTTTCTTTAGTGGAAAGCTTGTAGTTTAAATGAAAAATGACCATGAGGAATTCTTAACATTTTCTTTTCCCAGCCTCTTCTGGGAAAAAGGAAAGGCATCACATTGCAGCAGCAATTGAAATAGAAAGTGAAATATTTTTATAATAGAGTTTCACTCTGCTTGAAGAAAAAATGACTTGTAAAGAAAGCGATACAGAATTGTCCTCTTCTATATTTAGTCAAATATCTAAATTTCCTCTAGGGGATTTCAAGAAGAAAACCACCTAAATCAATGGAGAATTTTTTTGTAGATAAAGCTTGAAAAACTGTCTATTATGATTAGGGAGTACAAAAGATGTCTATTGGTTGTTGAACACTGAAACTGATGATTTTGTCTTCAAAAACGTTGAAGAAAATTGCCAGAAAATGAAGGTACATGAGTATTATTTAGTTCCAGCTTTATCCACCTAAAAGTGGGTATCTATTTTAAGGCAGATTTCTAAGTCAGTGGAGACAAAACCAATACAGTCAGTGGTGTCTAGAAAACAGAGCAGGTGGCCAAACATATATGACTACTTTGAGATAAGCTGAATGTCTCCCCAGACTCCGCTGGTACTATTGACTAGGTCTCCAGTGACTGTCATAGGTGCTTAGTTTCCTACATCTAAGTGTGTTATTGAGGAGCTAAATCCGACATGATAAGTGTACTCAATCTTTGTGTACAGGGACAAGTGCAGATTGACACAACTTCCTCCAGGTTCCTGCCTGGATCAGTGAAGCTGCAGTGTAGAAACATAATTGGGTTTGCAGACATGGCCCCCAGATAAAGAGCAGGAAATGGTAGCTCATACACAGTGGCACAGACATGTCCAGCTGCCTTTGAATGTGGACAGAAAAGCAGGCATCTGTCTGCACCCTGTTGACACATAATGAGTTACTGTAGCCTTGCTATCTAGCAGCTCAGCATACATACAAGATTTATTGCCAGAGACTACATTACAGATATGGTGTGCTTACCTCACTGCTTCTCCTGAAGATATCTTGCAGTATGGGTCACAATGAGACAGGGCTTTCAGCTGCTTATTGAATCCTCTGGCTTATAAGAATGTTCCTATTCTCCCTGCTGTTCCCTGGTTCTGGTGTCAGCCTACTGCTCAACTGATGCTAAAGCAGAGAAAGTAAAGAGGTATCTTTCTTCTAACTATAGATCTTGATATTTGTATCACTATCTCATAACAGGATCTCAGCTGATATAGGAGCTTAGATATGGAAGAGGCCATCAGCTGAAGATCAAAGTTAAAGAATGGAGAATTCAAGGAAAAGGAGTATTTTCACTTCACCTCTCCTCCTGCATTTGACAATGCCAATAAAACTGAGCAGAAATTGCAAATGTCTGAAAGGTGATTATAAAATATTCTCTTTTACTCACCTCTCATTTAAATTGCACAGTAAATGTATGCACACACACATACACCCACATTCTTCACCTGTCCTGTCCTGGACTTCTGGGTATCCTGAGTTGCTAGAATTGTTCATTGTCTGAGACAACATATACTGTGCCTGTGTACATGCACAGCATACTTAGTCATTAATGCCTTGGATGACTGACTGAACTTCCAGTTGCCTTCAGCCAGAATGCTGCAGAAAAACGTTTGACAAATTTTTAGAAGACCTCCCCAGATGGAAATTTCAGGCAGTCCCAGAGATTCCTCCAGGCAGCTCATGCTCTAACCCAACTGTTATGCATAACCTATGTATTGCAACAAATGCTTCAACTTCCAGCCTGAATGGAGGATCAGCCATCCTAGAGATGCCCCTAGACATCTCTTTGCACAGAGTTTACCAAACTGTACATAGGTAAGGTACTTGTAAACAGTCCAAAGAAACTGTTCCTACAGGTGCAGAAATTATCACATGACGGTAAGTCTTTTGTGCATAGATAATCAATAGCAAACAAATCATATATATGCTGAAGTGCACATGTAGGACCATGGATCAGATGAATTATGAAAAATTACTAGAATGGCAGTTCAGGGTGTCTCACCAGATCCAGCTGAAGATATTCCAAGGACTCTTCAAGGGAGACTCCTGACATTATCCAGCAGTGACAGACCATTCTGCTCAGGAGATCTGACCTCCCGTGCAAATGACAAAGATCCAAATAAATTAATCTTTTTCAGCAACAACAACAACAAAATGTCGTGGTTATCTGCCTGAAAAAAACACCTTTGCCAGCACCAAGAAAAAAAAGCTTTCTGTGCTACAAGTATGTAAAATATGTTTAACCAAAACTAAACATTCACTTGTATAGACAAGGCTTGGCTGAAATCTGACTGCCTTATGAAGGTTTTAAATCGTTCAGATGCCTTGTAGTGGCTTACTGTGGAAGCATGAATTTCCTTTGAAATAAGTGTTTGTTTTAGAATTAATTTATTTTGATTGAAGTTAACGATGTCCATTTGTAAGCTTATATATCTTGAAGTGGTTAATTTTTGTTATATATTCTCAAGAACCTTCTGCTGTAAAATAATTAGGAAGAACAGAAAAAAAAAGTGACAAAACTAGTTGCATTTATAGTTAAAAGGTGCCATTCCTCATTCTGAGATTTGGCATTTATATGTTTTAAGAGTCAATAGTAATGTGGAAAAAACAGTAGCTTCTGTGCCAATTTTTACTTCAATGAATTGAGATACATGCCAGAAGATAGGACACTTTATGAATGTGTCTTTTTACATGCTACAGAATGTGTCTTGGAAATTTCACAGAAATTATGCCATCTGGTTATCCATTTGCTCATTATCAGCCATACAGTGAGGGGGAAAAATGTAGTTTATTCAGCCTCACTAGATTAAAACTAAATCAAAAGTGCAATTTGCTTGATCTAGTATAGTAAGATATGTCTGCTGGGATTGATTAAAGTAAAAATACCAAGTGCCATGATCCTAGAGTATATTTCATCATCAAAGATATTTAATTTAGTTCTTAAAATACAATATGAAGATAACAGATAGAGCCATTGTGTCATGCTAAATCCTTCAGAACAATATTTATTAAAACTGATATCAGTGAAACAAATGAAAATGCCTGTAAATTAATTTACACACATAATAAATCCAGTACACTGAACTGCCTAACATGATCTGACAGATCTAGGAATTTTTATTCTAAGTCATTACTAAAACACTGTTCAGGATGTAGAAGATACAGAAAGTTTTCAACATCTTTTCTGTTAATATCAGAGAGCAATTACACCACCTATTATCCATGACTGAAAGAGAGTATTTGTTGGAAAAATGATAGATTAATTACTCAGCAGATACAGAGTTCTGTAATGATACTGAAAATGAAGTAGCTACAGCATAACCACTGAAGACCTAATCCATGTCTATCTTTGACATATCAAAATGTTTTGTTTTGTTTCAGATGTCAAATGTCAAATTCTTAAAATTTAAATCCTTTCTTCATATGAACAGAACTCTTCAAACTTCATATTTCAGAACTCTTTTCAGAACTAAGAGTTTCTGAAATATGTTTTTAAAAACCTAATGAAGTAGTTCTCAAATTTACTTTTGGCAAATATATGTTAGTTAGGATGGTATTCACCTCACAAACGTTTAGCCACCCAAAAGCTGGTGTTGCAACTCAGCTAGTTAAAGTTAAATTTAAAAAAAAAAACAAGCAAACAAAAAAAAATCCCACATACTAAAAATGAGAATGATCATTTTTGGTCAC
>KZ505679.1:1523626-1548752 GCA_002844005.1 Limosa lapponica baueri | reverse complement strand
TGTATTCTTCATGCAATTCTTAATCACAGTCAAATCCACCCAGGCACAGAAGCCAGCCAATACTGAAAAAGCACACCAGCAGCTCTATCACCTCATACTGAATAGGCATATGTTACTTGCCTTCTTTACAATGATCATTTGCTCATTAAATATTCCTAAAAAACACCTCCAAATATACTTTCCATTTAACTACAGGAATCATGTAAAAAGGTCTGCATTTATTATGAAAAGTGGCTTCATTAGTCTCTCAAGACTCTTGTCAGAAAGTCTGTTGTGAAAAAGCTAGTTTTTCTTTGCTGGGGAGATTGGTCAAGTATTTATGGTTCCCAGATTCAGGAAATCTTTTTATAGGATTTATGGGAATTCAAGAGAAATTTATATCTTTACTCTGTCTGCTTGATGCAGACTGATGATGAAACTAGATATGTGAGGAATCTAGAGAGAGTGAGCAACAGTTTATACTACTTTAGAAAAAATTACTTTTTGGATTCCTAGACCATGTATTTTTTTCTCAATTTCAATAAAATTAAAAAAAAAAACAATTAAACAATATCTTCCTATTGTGTTCACAATATTAACCTCACTCACAAGTATAGAAATGCACTTGGCATATTCATTGTGTACTAAAACTTGGCACAAGTTAATAGCTAGTAATCTGAGACTGTATTCGAGGCTGAGTTGCTGGCATTCTGGTTAAGGTAAGAGGAAAGCTGAAATCCTCCAGCTCTCATACAGGATCTCCAGATGATAATTTTAAAACATCAGACTTTTTAATAATAATTTTCAAGATTTGGGAAGACTAATGCTTTAAATGTTTGAGCAATGTCTGGCTGAGAATTTATGTTACTGATCTTTCCACTGAGTAAGTGAATGTTATTTATATTTGCTTATATTACTTACAATAAAAGAATTAAAATGGTTCCTTGATTATTTGGAACAGTAAGAAAACAAATACACACATCTTCTCCCTGTGCTTTTGTCCAAAAAAACTGACAATCCATTTTTCATCCTTTCAACTAAAAAGGACTTTCTTTATTCAAAAATCTCTTCACTAACTATTTGCAAATTGGATGTTCCTATGGACTAGTATCAATGAAATAATCCATTTTACTGTGTAATTGTATTTGGTAAGTGATGTTTCATAGAGATTTTTCTGTCCCTCAAGCAGCAGCTTGCCCCGTAGAATTGTTTTGCTGAAACCAATGACTGTATTTGTAGCACAAAATAGTACTTAGCACCAGTAAAGCTTGCAAAGCCTAGCACATAATGACTAATATATTTATTTCTATGTCAATGCCTGTCTAGAATTCATACATTAAAAATTAACCTTTTTAATAATAGATATTCCAATTTGAAAATGAGTGTACTCTGTGTGATTACTGCTACTGAAAAAAGACACACCTCATTTCTTTATCTTTGTATTTTAAGTGCTGCAGTCTTCTGATGTGTTCTAAGAATTATTTTTTCTCTGCTGAGAGACTGCAGCCTCTAGCTATATAAACTTTTACATTAGTGATGTTAATATTCTGCTACCAATGCAACTAAGAGAGGATATGCTTTCATTGACATTTCCCTTTGAAGTGAAATCCTAAAGCTTTAATTTTTATTAATGCAAATCCCTGCTAAAAAATACCTTATCCCTCGTCACATATGAAGCAATATAAGATCTAAAGGCATCTTTGCTTTCAGACTTCAGTATAAAACAGCTGCTGCCTGCAGTCATACAACCTTAGGCTCTGATAATGTCAGCTTCTATAACGCAGAGTAGACAGGGACAAATTACTACTTGAAAAGAAAACTTCCAAATAAAATCCTAAACTCCTGGAAGATGCTGAAAGAATGGTGGAGTGCTTTACAGAATCTGAACCTGCAAAGAACTTAAGACAGGAAAACCTCACCAAAAATGCATGATAGCTGTGATACTCTAAGGTTCAGAGAAGTAAATAAGGAAATGGTGGTTTCCTAATGAATGCATTCCTTACAAATTCACAATTACATGTCAGAAAGTTGTGATGTCTCCTGTTTATTCTGTACTGCTAGAAAATAAATGAAGTCCTTATGGTTTTCATATTGTTACAATGAAAACAAAAGTCAAAGACCAACAGTTAAATTATCATTATCTGAAGAAGTACAGTTGACAAAAGCAGTATTTTGGAGAATGGAGTACGGAAGGCACTTAATACCAGGTTCTGGCTGCAATTCTATTTGAGCTAGTCATGCTATAATAAAAGTATGTAATTATTCCGTGCATCTTACCACAGTGTGCAAAGGCCACTGTTCTGCTACCTAATGACATGTGCATAGGTTTAAGAATTGATGTTGTTACACCGTTTCTCCATGTATACCAGTCTAACAACACTTTATACTTCTATGGGACTTTACAAATATTTAAAAATAGGAGATATAATATAAATAAAAAATAGTAATGGCAGATGGAAATTTGACCTTTAGAAGTTAAGTTTTCTTACAACTTTATTATATCAGCTGAATTCTGCAATTACTTCTCAGCTGATGTAGACCAGATCAACCCACAAATGTCCAATCACCCTAAAAGGTGACTTGACCAGGCTGGTGGCAACTCAGTAGCTCTCAGAAGCTTCTTTGTTAGTCACAACCATATACCTTATCAGTCAGCTTGGAATATGGGCGGACCAAACTCTTTTCTGATTATAAAGAACAAAACATATACCAGTATGTATCCTTCCAAATGCAGAGTTTTCCCTCTAGCATCACTGGTATCAACAGTGTACTGGAAGCAGCAAATACTTGTTTGTGCACATTATGCCTTGCATAGAATCAGCTGCATTCAGGCATTCCGAGAGAGTTGAACTTGTCTCTGACAGAATAACTGCATTGTGTTGTCAACTGTTGCACATGTACACGTGTTCAGGAGCTATACAGTTACTCCATGTAAAGATGAGAGCAATGTGGTTTTTATTCTGTCACGTGTGCTTAGAAGGACATTTTCCAGTAACTTACAGCTTTCCCACAGACATTGAAGCATTTAATTCCTCTGCGGTACACTTATATACAATACTTCACAAATGAAAACTTGGATATTACAGTCTCTGACAGAAGCAAGCTATTTTGAGGTATTTTCTCATGATCTAATGAGTGGAAACACACCGTTCAGTATTTCTTTTGTAGGATGTACAATGCACACTAAAATTATCTTTGAAGGAATTGTAATAAATTCAGAATTTTGACAGTAACAAAACCCCTCAAATGATATAGTACATGCTATTTCGTATGTTACTTTTGTCTTTTTTCCTTTTTTTACATGAGTGAAACATGACTTTTGAACATTGTAGTCTTGATTTGTTTTTTTCTTAAAACTATGAAGAGCTTTTACAATTACTTTAGTTAATGTTGGATCTGGAAGGATGGATCAAATCCTGAGGTTTTCTTCAACGGAAAAAAAAACAACCAACAATGAAAAGTTAATTTAGTTTGTTTGCAGTCACAGATATGAAGTTTAACAAAAGTAAACAGAGATGTAGCAAAGGGTGGTCAGTAAGTATTTCCTGGATAAGAGAGACATTATATGTAAGAAAAAGAAAACACCACCAGCCACAAGTGCCCCACCTTTTCTGTAAGTGAAGAGATTCAGACACTTGTGATGACCACTGACTTGGATATTTCTGCCTTTGCATATTGCCCCAGACCTTTATGAGACTACCTTTCTGCAGTGACAGCTATAAAAATATGCCATAATGGTCCTATTTAGAAATTAGTCTTCCTCCAGCAGATCAGGTTGATTAACAACAATAGTACTCCCCATTTCTTCATAAATAAAAAAACCACACACACTTAAATGCTAAGAGATTTAGTCAAACGTGTTCAAAGCACATCAGATTTATAGTAAACACAGTGAACAGAAGACTTTCTGTTCTTCTTTTAACAGCTATTTTATGCTGTAGCACTTATCTTGCCACTTCAGTTCCTGTTTTGCTAACACGCTGCCTAGCTCTAAGAGCGCAGATGTATAGCTATGCCTTAAAGACTTGTATCGCAAACATTTTTAAATATGGTTTTAAGAAAGACACATGACCTTAACACACTTTGCCAATCTCATCCGTAGTGCAGAGGCTGAAGTTGAAGACTAGCTAACCTTCTAGTAACACATGCTGTTCTCACTGCTGGCAATTTGTTACAGCGCTGGCTGGATGAACAGTAAATTTCAGAAGAAAGTCCTATTGAAGAGCTGGGTATATTTAGCATGCTACTGGGAGCTCTGTCCAAATGATACATTGAGTCACTGGAACAAACATTGCAGAAGCTGATTTAGTGGTAAATACAAGTTAACAGTGCAAATATTCCCTAGCAAGATAATTACTTTCTACATTTTTTTTCTAAGATGACTTTGCAACCCCTGTCTGTAGTCCAGAGCCCTAAGCATATTTGTATGACATACATGTTATGCATGTCAAAAGCTTTAGCCAGGAAAATACCTATTGAAATGGCTGCAGCATCTGCAGTGGGTAGCAATCTATTCCCTGGTAAAATAAGTGCCGCTGACATAAATAAAGCAGAAAAGCTTTAAGAGAGCAGGGATTTTGTCAAAGTCAATTCAATTTAAACATACACTGTGTTGACATCTGAACTTTGAAATTCTGAAAGATACTAACTGTTGTTTTATTAATAATTAATATATTTTATTAACTTAAATGAAAATAACTTCTCTGGGAACAGCCACCACTGGAGAAAAACATTAGCTTACATTTAAATTCCATGCTGAGAATATAGGTCTGTAAAGGAATTAGGACAGACTTGCAAAGGTATTTAGGTAACTACCGATGCAAATTAGATATCAGGTAGGATATCAATATACCTAACCGATATAGAAACTTTTAGAAATCCATTTGCATGCCAGTCTGCTTCACTGGGTAATGTAAATATATTTTAAAATATTAATAATAGGGTTATAAGTGTTGCAAAGCTGCGTATTTTCCACACAAAAGGGAATTTCACCAGTCACCTCTTTATGATTCTGTGCTTGATGCATTATGGAATTCTAAGCAGAAATTTAAGAATAAAATGCTAGTGAGTTGGTAAGCCTACATTACTTCTGTGATATCAATTAGATTACACCCATACATACACTCCCTCCCCCCCCATCCCACCCCTCTATTTTGTCTGTTCTTAAGAATAAGTAAGAAAGTGGACAGTTTTTGTTTAATTTTAAAAGAATTAACTTATTTTCCTTTTGAGAATGTTATTTCCTGATTATATATCAGGTATTTGTGAACAGAAGATCAGTTCAAATTATGTATTTCAAATTCCATCTATATTAAAATTGTTACTAAATATTTTGGCTGTTAAAACTCAAGTTCCTGTCAACTCGCATGAATTTGAATAATTATAAATAAATTTAATTTTTTGTTCAGAGATTTTCATAGTGAAAAGAGCACCATAACCAATCAACTACCATCATGACAGATTAAGTTTATAGTGTTAAGTACTATCCTTCTATCTCAGTCTGTATGTATTTGTTTTTCATTTGAATATGTGTCCCAGGAATTTTCTACTGCTTTTCTAAACTCATTTTTTAGTATAGAAAATACTCCTTCAGATAGGAAATCCACAGTTTTAAAGGCAAGTTAAAATGAAAAATTAAAGTTTATTTACTGAAAATTACCTGGCCAACTTTTTCCTTTATTCATTGTTAGCGTATATCAAAAAAAGAACTGAAGAAGTTCACAAAGCAATAAGGTTTATTGTTAAGATTATTGGCAAAATGTTTGACAGAAACAAAAAACCCAAACAACTAAACAATTCCATTAATTTAAATCAAACTTTTGGATGAAATTAATAATTTCCTAGAATTTTCAATAAAAGGAAAGAACTGGAATGCTTTGATGGCATGTTTTCCTGCATTACTGAGGATTTTTTAAGTTGTTTTGCAGCTGATACTTTTTTTCCCTGTTTGTTCCTTGTCATATTAAGTCTCCAGATCTTACATTTTGCAAAGCTACACAATCACAGAACGCTTCCCATGTTGCTCTTTAGAAATTTGATTTATGTCTATTTATGAAGTGTGATATGAAGTTTTTTTTTGTTCTAGTTTGGTCTCAGTCTCTAACTTTTTTAATATCATGAAAGACTAATGACAGTTGTAACAAATATATGTTTGAACTTTTGTAAAATGTCAATTGCTTAGTCAATTGAATGTTTTGGGCTTTTATTGATTTGTCATCAAGCACACAATGCCAGAATCCAGTCCAAAGGCTTCATGATAGCTCATCAGACTTTATAGAACTCAATGTTGTATAAAATGCAGTAAAGAACATTCCCATCAAATATTCTTTTCTATGGCACCACTAAAAATGTTTTCTGAGGTTAAAAATAGTGTTTCAATGTTATTAGAAATGAAAGAATTATTAACATTTTAGCCATGACTAATATTACATAGAAGTAATCATTACATCCAAGCAGATACTTCTCCTTTCTCTCTAGATCAGTCAACAGTTTTGTTTGCATTATATTCTAATATGCAGAGGTACACAAACGAAGACTGGTTGCACCTCGTAGTACCTAAAAAAGACTGCGTGTCATCGAAAGCAGTGAGATGCTAAACAAGATGAGAATACTTTGAATAGCAAATCTTCAAAAATTGCAATTTTTATTCCTGGTCAGGTGAGAACTTAGATGTGCATATCTTTAAACAGGCCAGGGAGATCAGTAGTTTCTATAACTGTGTCATAATTTCATTGGCACTAGCAGAGCTACAGGTCTTCCTTCATGTTAGGTCACATTTGAGGTGTGCTCAAATCTTTGCATAGCTTGAAACTTGCACTTTGTTGGTAGGATGTTAAAGATAAATGGTCTTTATTCAGTCTAGATTAATCTTACAGAAGCTCTATAGATTTTTCTATCTTTTGTAATTGTCTGTAACACTTTGAGATGACCTTAAAACTGATAGAATCCTCCTGTAATCATCTACTTCCCGCTGGCATTTAAACAAACACAAAACTCTTCACAAAGCTTGCAACATTCTGTTAATTTCCTCTCAGAGGTGCAAAGGGAATAGTGAAATACTTTTGTGATTTACAATGTACTTAAGCTCTTTCCTCACTACTAAATACAAATCCACTTTATAACACATATTCCGGTTAGATATTTAAGGGATATTGAAAATTCAGTCCCTTCAGGATGAAACTTACAGCCAGAACTAGATCTCAGTGAAAATATGTAATAAACGCAGGCAAACCCAGCATGTATAGTATTTTCAAACATTTACCAATTTTATAAATTTGTTTATATACATGATTTGTTCATTTTGATAGCTTAGTCAAATAAAAATGAACCTCAAAACCCAAAATGGCTCAATTCAATATACTAGAATTAGTCATTTTTTGTTTGTTTAGTCAGTGAGTCATTGTATTGACGTATCTTTTAATTAAAATGCAGCAACCAAATGATTTCATATTTCATCAAACTATTTTAACTTTAAAAGACAAAGAATGTAAATATCTAATGCATTTTATTTGCCTACAAACTGAAATGATTTTTAAACAATCCCTTCCCTAAGATATATTGAATGCTAGCAAATCAGAAAGCCTATTTCTTGCCAAGTTTTCAGTTTGGAGATATTACTTGTGCCAAATCTGACTGAAGGCAGTAGAACAGGCAATGACTTCAGGCAGTCAGCATCTATAGTGCATAATATGGCTTTAATATTAGTTAAAATAAAATAAAATTTGGACCTTCATGTTCTGGATATTTTACTGGTTATAGTCCCTCACATAAAGTAAGGAATGCTACAGAAATGCTTTTTCAAAAATTCAGATTTTTTAATCTAAATACTTTTGACCACTTATAGGTTCATTTTCATGTTGCAATTTCTGACAAAACCAAAAGAAGCATTCTAAAAGTTTTCCTCATCAGAACCAGATGTTGTAAAGCAAAAGAGTTGCATAGAGATAAAATGAATAAAACTGATACTAGCAAATGAAGAGCTGTTTCCTGAAATCCAATGAAAATAATGATGCTAATGTATGGGGAAAAGATGATTTAAAACTATTGTGCAAATATTTGAAATAAAAATGGCCAAGAATTCCTGTCCATAGTTTTGCATCTGCTGCCTTGTGTTCATATGTTAATTTCTCATTTTGTGATGGCCATTTACAGTGTCTAACTTGGCTACCACAGTCCAGAATATATACAGAAATGTTTATTGGTAGAGTTTCATCCATTAAAACAAACAAACAAAAAAATCTTGATCACAAACTTTCTGCTGGGACAATCTGAGAATTCAACTGACAATTTCTACATGATAGTAATTTCCATATAAAAACAAGGAGATTGCCATTATCTGAATTACCATTCTGTGTATATTCAGTTGCTTCTACAGCCTTGGAAAGTACGAGGATGTACTCAGTTTTAACACCTTTTAAAGATTAAATTCATCAGTTGTGATAAGAGCATGACTGGAGATTTGTCACAGACCACTGAAGCATTTAACCGATATTCCACTAACCTTTCTGCTCCATCTGAACCTGAACAGCCTTCTTACAGCGCAATCAATGAAATGAGCCTTCCTATTCCTAATGACTACTGCAAGAATACAAATTTATGAGTCCTGAAAAATTACAAACACTAAAATGTGCCAAGTTTTACCAGATACCTTTGAAGACACTTGTAATATGCCATCATCTGAAATTTCATATGTCTACCTGGCAAAGTGTCTGCTGCAAAGAAATATGGAAGAATGAGTGCTAAGGAATTCAATAATAATTAATATCAGGCACCAAATGGATTGATGAACTTCAACATTATAATTTTTCTGGATTTTAAAAAAAAGGAACTAGAAGAACTGTAGAAAGCTTTTGAGTAGGAATTAATTAGAACATTCTATTGATAGCATGCTCAAAACATTTATAACAAAGATCTCCTTAACTATTTGATAAGTTTTTAAAGGAATTTATATGGCTTCAGTTATGTTTACTTCTCTTCAATTATGTAAGATTTTTCCATGCACATGTCAGTCCTCCTTGAGGTCAATGACAAAATTTTGCAGGGTTCAAAGGAAAGAGAACTTGATACTTCTATGAAACATAACATGAATAAAATAGAAAAATTAAAAATATATTTTCTTATCATTTGATAAAGTACTAGATGTGAAACTGTAAATACCACAAGATTAAGACAATCTTTACATACTCCATCAACAACAGGTTAAACAATCAATAGGATGAACTAACACTAAGACTGATATTTTGTGCTGATTCTTCCATACCAGCCTGGGTGAGAGGTATAACTATACTAAGATATGCAGTAACAGCAGTAGAAAAGAGTTTACATAAACATTATTTCTTGGAAAGCAAAGAGGATAATTGAGTTCACAAAAACTGAGTTACATTTTTCTAGTAATTTTTTTTCATACTTAATCAAAAGACAGATCTCTAAAAATTCAGCACGTTTAGGTTTACATCTTTAATAAATAGGCTCACAAACATTAAAGCATCAAGAAAAACATTAATGCAAAGCATAAAGAAAAAAATACTGAATATCTGATGTTAAATCATGAAATAACTTTTGTAAATTTTGCAAGAATACCTAAATTATTTTCTAAGTTTAATTCAAAGTCATTATGACTTTGTTTCTCAATGATTAATCAGTTTTAAAATTGGAGTTTACATCAGTGAAGAATAGTTGAATATCACAGAATCGTAGAATGATTTGGGTTGGAAGAGACTTCGAAGATCATCTGGTTGCAACCCCACTGCCATGGGCAGGAACACTTTCCACTAGACCAGGTTTCTCAAAGCCCCATCCAGCCTGGTCTTGAACGCTTCCAGGGGTGGGGCATTACAACTTCCCTGGGCAACCTGTTCCAGTGTCTCACTAGCCTCACAGTAAAGAATTTCTTCCTAATATCTAATCTAAATCTCCCCTCTTTCAGTTTAAAACCATTACCCCTTCTCCTGTCACTACACTTCCTGATAAAGAGACCGTCCTCATCTCTCCTGTAGGCCTCCTTTAGGTACTAGAAGGCCATTTTAAGTTATCCCCGGATCTTCCATTTCTCCAGGCTGAACAACTCCAACTCTCTCAACCGGTCCTCATAGGAGGTGCTCCAGCCCTCTGATGATATTCGTGGCCCTCCTCTGGACTCATTCCAACAGGTCCATGTCCTTCCTGCGCTGAGGACTCCAGCGCTGGGGTCTCACCAGAATGGAGTAGAGGGGTGAAAACACCTCCCTTGACCTTCTAGCCACACTTCTTTTGATGCAGCCCAGGATGCCATTGGAATATATTCTAGAAATGAACCACAAGATCTTAATATGCAGGAGAATCAGCAGATCACTTAGGACAGTTGTTTCCACACAGCTTGATATCCAAATTACTGTGGTAAATTCTTTGTGTGTGTGTATTTTAGATTTTTAAAGGGTTAGCATATTTTCCACTGCCTGCCACTTACCTTGGTTTCTGGCCAGTGTTATCTACAGAGTGGTCCCACCGGATCCACAACCTAGTTCAGAGCTTGAAAGAACCCCAACAGACATTGCCAATTCATCAAAACTGGGATGGTTCTTACCTACAGCATGGCACAAAATGTCTGAATCACTGGACTTGTGGTGCATGCGCAAAGAACAGCAATTCATAAGCTGTAAGACCTAACTCATCATCCATGAGCAGAAGTTGTGCCCAGGGCCTCCAGGATAAGGTAGCTTGTGGCATTTATTTGCACTTCTCAGCTCTGCCCCACTTCTGTTTGCAGAAGCAGCAGCCACAGCTGAGCTCTGTGACCTAAAACAAAGAAAACTAATGCCTCTGAAAGTTTGGCACACATAAGCCAACTTTTCCAAAAGGGAAAAAAATTCATTCAGTTCCTCACCTTCCTTTCAAACATCTAACATATTTTTAAGTACCAGAAAGAAAAATATTGAAACAGTCATATTGTGAATGTTGAGGTTTTTTCTGGTACATATTGCATGAGTCACAAAGTTCATAAATACCACCCTGATGTGTTCTGGTATACTGTTGTGATATTTTCAGTGATGTGATTACTTAGCTTGTCTACCTTTGCAAAGTCGCATCTACATAAATAGCGTTCACTCTTGTCCCCTTTACCTGAAAATCAAAACGAAAGAAAAAGAATTTTAATATTTTTAAAGGAAATTATTTGGGGAGGGGAAGAAAAGGACGCAACAATTGGAGGTTTTTTATATGCCTAAAAAGTGAGCCAGTGGTCATGTGTTTCTGCAAGGGTACCAGCTTTAAGACAGTATGTATCTTTGTAATGTGGATTCAAGGGACAGGTAGGAAGGGGATGGAATAGGCTTTATGTTTTCCGAGTGAGAGCAGCTCTGGCAGTGGATGTGGTATTGTATGAACCTCCCCCCATGACCAAGGCCAGCACAAGCTGAAATGTTGCAGTGCAGAGTAACAGCAATTCCAGCATGCATTTACCCCATACACCACACACTTCCCCAATAAATTAAATTTCTGTGTTAATATAGTGTGCATCATCTATTAAATCAGTATAGCTAAAAGCTGACAACACAGCATATTTTGTTTTCTGTGCATTTTCTGCTATATGCCACCTTGTTGAACACATAAGAGTTTGCAGATGAACATTGCTTTGACCTTTTAATTCTTTTTACTATTCCTCTGTTATTCCTGGTTCTCATTTAGATTTCCTATAACAGTTTTTAGTTCAAAAACTCTAGAAAAAAAGTAATCTCAGCCTATCCCAGACCCCTGCAACAGCAGAGAGTTCCCTAAAATTTAACTTCCAATCTTTCCTCTAATTTCAAACTTAAGGAACAAGTTTCATTGCCTTCTTTAAAGAATTATGCTTTATAGATTTTCCGTGAATGTTTAGCCTAATTTCACTTCTGTTCTATCACTTGGCCCTTCACTTATACCACTTCTGTTCTAGCACTTAATTATGCTCTTTTTTTGTGATTCTTAAAACAAATCCATTCTTTCATTTGACATTTACACCCTCATAATACATAAACTGTTATGGTATTTCAGTCTAAATCGCTGTTTTGCAAAGCCTTATATGTATTTTATCTTTCTTCAGTTGTGTGCCCTTACAGCACCTTAATTGTCTGTCCTTACAGCATCTTAATTGTTTTTTTGGTGTTCTTTAATTTCCCTGTAATTCACATGAAGTATTGAACTGAACATATTTATCTCAATATACTTTGCTTGTCACTCACCTTCACTCCATTAATTTAAGGATAATAACTAGAATTCTAAACTAGAAAGGGAACTTTAAAAGACAAAGGAAGTTATTACATGCACTTCGGCACATATTTGCTCTACGCATTTTATCAGACTTCTCTCTTTTTCCTACCAAGCAACATGTTTGTACTGTAAGATATCAAGCAACAAAGTTTGCTTGTATCTTGGGGACAGTGGGCTTCGTTTCCACAATTTACATTTTGAAAAAATCTTTCTTTTTGTTCCATCTTAACAATGACATAGACCTATGCTAGCGATAAGGTGCAGTGCAACAGCTTTAATCTTGTAGAAATTTTTTACAAGTAGCAAATTTCTGAGTATATGTATTTTTTTCAAACACTTAAACAAACTGTAGGTCTGTGGTGTATTTGTGGCCTGCCAAGTAGCCTGCAGTGGGTTTTTCACTGAATAATCTCAGTCTTGCAGGAAAGAAACTGTGCTGTAGTTTAGGATGAAGATGGAAAGGGAAAGATAACACATAGTTATAAAGTCCTCCATGAGGTAGTGGCCATTTTATTTGTTTTTAAAAAATTAACACCTAAGTAGTCCTCTGTCAATGGATTTGACTAGGACTAGATTTGCGAGACAGAAAAGCTCATGGCAAAACCTGGAGTAGAGCTGGAAACAGACTCTCAAGGGAAATTAAGGGTTAAAAAACTCTCTGTACTGAGAATTTTTAGTGGTGAAGGGCTGGGGTGCCTTGCCTGTGAATCCACCAAGTGTTTGACTTAAGGCTGAGAGAAATAAAATGTTCACAGCTGTTGTCATGGGAAGTCTGGGAAGCAAGTTCCCAGGCCACCCAAGACTGATATTCAGGCTCTCCTCTAAGGAATTCTTGATTTCTGGAGAGAGCAGGGTCCCTAGCCCCATGGCTCAGCCAAGCTTTATGGCCAGGGCTGAGATGGAGAGGCTGGAGCTATGGTGGGAGGGGGCTGGGAGGAGTCTTCCAAAGTAATCTAAGGCTTGATGCTCACGTCTTGCGTGAGGGATATCAGTTCCAGGTTTGACTCTTGCCTTGGGGATCAAGGGATCAACACCCACCAGAAATTTTATAATCTCTTTTGTACTTCCCTTCTAACTCTTCCCCAATATGCAACGGCCATACAATGAAACGGCAGTAACTGGCAATGTTACAGCTTGGTACTCTGTGTAACAACTTTCCACTTACATGGATTTTACTCACACCTAAACACATTGAAGACATCTCATGTGTTCATGCACCTGCATAGGAGTTCTCAGCCCAGATTTTTACGTGATGTGCTCAAGCTCTCAGATTCAGTCATGTGGCTGACCATGAAAAAGGGCCACAAGACGGCAGTGACAAGGCCTTTTAAAAGGTAACAACTATTTTTTTTTGTCCGTTTTTCAGCATATAGTGACTGGGTAGTTTCATCTTTTTAGTAGTAACCCGATTATGAACAATTTCTATTTATCTTGGTCTTTATATTCTTTTATATCTCCTTTATATTTTAAGTGCATATATGCCCATGAACGCACACACATCTACTTCCAAAATTTCTGTCAAGATATGCAGCAGCTAAGATGCATTAAAATTACAGCTGCCTAGTAGGTATTTAATTTTTTCCATACTTCAGATCAGATGCATTCACTGAGCTGCAACTAAGAAGCACTTTTTTTCTTTTGATGGTGATAAATATAATGGGAATTTTAGGAGAATTAAGTGATGCTCTGTAGTATTAGCAGAGTAGAGTGAAATATTATTTTTCTCTCTCTGAAACATCAGAAATAACACTCAGGAGAACTACAAGAAGAGTTTGGTAAATTAATTCTCTGTGTAGTATAACTGGAATAAAAGGCCATAAAACATTTAACATTTGCACTGACCAGAACTATGCCACGCTGCTGCTGTAAAGAAATGTTATATTATATAGCTTTTTGGATGGGGTTTTTTTTTTGTTTCTTTGTTTGGTTGTTTTTAACAAGCTTAGATATGCTGCACTAAAATTGTCAAAATGAAAAGTTTACCTCTAAAGCAAGCAGAATTTATTCATTCTTTACTCCTAATCAATACTCAAAGGTTAAAGGGCTTTTTAACACAATGGAAGAAAATTAAAAGCAAACATAAATCTATCATTCCTGCTAAATCTTGCAATTTATAGTGGCTAATGGATTTATTCTTTTTCTCACTGCATAAAATGCTTCTTTTCAGATCACTGTTACCATTCCTTAATTAAGAATTCACAAAAGTGCCATGTAAATGTACATAATTTATTCCCATCATATTGAAGGTCTGGGAATATTGCCAGTGAATGAAACATTTTATTCCATAGGAAAAACGAAACGAATACTTCTGTGTTTGATATGAGAGATTCATTTCTTAAACTGACATAGTCATAAATCTAAATTAGAGCAAACAGCACAGTCAGGGTAATATCTAATCGGTCTTTCAGCTCGGTATTTCAGAGGCTTGAAATGGTGATTACTTAATAAGGCAAAGAATATTCAAACCTTTAAAGGCAGACATGAATGAGCTTTGTTGTCAACGTACTTTCCTCCTTGGAAAACAGAAGCTGGTGCTGCCACTAATCTCTGGCTTTTTATATGTACCAGAAGGCAAGTTTGGGGCTTTGATGACTTAACAGGGTTTTCGTCATGTTAGAGTTGCCAGCAGCTGACTTGGTGCACTGCCAGGGAATGAGGCAGACGTACGACCAGATGGAAAAGTAATTTCAGGAGGATTGACCTTACAGGAAAAAGTTTAAAAAAAAAAAAAGTGCCTCAATATCTCTGGCTTGCGGCAGTATATATATACACCAGAGCATCATATGCCTGTGTCCTTCCAAAAAAATCCTATCAAGGTTTCACGTACACTTCAATAGTGGTAAGTCCATGTCCCAGGCTATGTTCATTTCTACCTGAAGAATGACAGTATGTCCCTTTTCTTTATTTAGCAGTGACAGAAAAGCAGTCAGAGCATAATCTGGACTGCTGGGTTCTCATGCTTATCCCTTCTTCTGTTTCACATACTCTGTAACAAATTGGCTTTCTATGCTATACCCCAAGAGCCTAACATAAGGTAGACTCAAACTGAAGAAACTGCATAGGAAACACTCACACCACAGTCAGAGACTCATATTTTACAATGATCTTAGTATTTGCAACCTCCCTAATGCTGAAGAAAATCTTGTACAGAGCCTAGAAGCCAAGTAGGTAATAGTCAGTGTGGAAGTCCTGCTTAAATCTGGTGAGGAAAAAAAACATATCAGAGATCCATTCAAATTCTTCCCACCCACTCTAATCTTAAACAAACTCTCTCTCCCCTGCTGACCTTCCCATGTTGGGAGAATTTGCCTGTAAATCTTTCGTTGTCATTCCTTTGCATTGTGTCCATGGGTGTACACTAACAGCATTGTGGGTTTCATAGTATAAACTAATGCACATCTCACGTCACGGAAACATTCAATGAACTCCAGAGACACAGATGCATTCTTATTTATGCCTTCTGAGGAAAAAAATACCTCTTTTTTTAAAAAGAAGAGAATAGAGATGGTATTTCCAAGATCTTTAAAATTCAAAAATATTAAAAAAATTCAAAATATCAAAAATGTGGAGAAGGAAAAGCATTTTTCCTCCTTGGATTTTGAAAGTTGAAGACAGACCCTTCAGCTTTTTCTCACTAATCAACATATTCTAATTTAAAATTAATTCTAAAAAATATCCCTTCTTATAAATATTATTTATGAGAACATGAAAATATGCTAATCCTTGAGATAAAATTGTAACAAGAAGTCATGACAGAGTAAATAAGGTATCTCTGCTCTGAAAACCTGAAGTGTAGGTTATTGCACCCAGGGTTTGTGTTTTTCTTGGAAAATGAAATGCACTTTTAAGAAGTTGAGTCTCTTAGCAGATTCTGCACAGAACAGTGCAGCAGGGCCTCTTAGTTATGAGCACTCAGTGAGAAACTGACATCAAATAAAGCAATGCTTTCCCAAGGACCTCAGGTACTCTGTGATCATTCAGCAGCATGCATCAAAACCAGCTGGGAGCCTACAAGGAACTAAATCACCTTGAAGCTCTTCTAGTTTTGCAGCAGAGTTTTTGTTGTGTCATGGAGTCAATTCTCCTTAAAAGCAAATGGCCAGTCAAGTTATTCTCATCAACAGAGTGGTAATTGCAGCAGAGGCTGCACAGAGAATGCTGTGAGTCAATGGAAATGTGCAAAACTGGTCAGTTCTTGCTATACAGCTCTTTGGTAAGGCTGCCAGCATGGGCCGAGAAAAATCAGAGAAATCTTCTGGTTTTAAATTTCAAGTCTGTGCTTTTAAGGCAAAGTAAAATTTGTCACAACCCACATTTTACTAGATTACCTGAATATTTTTTTTTGCCCATCACAGAGATACCAATGGCATAGCTGACACTTTTTTCCTTGATTTTTTCTCATAGTTCTGGGCTTGATTAAACTCTGCATTTTTCATCATAAAAAGGTAATAATGCCAACATCCAGTGACCATTTGAAAATTTCAGTTCAAAACCCAATGGATAAAACACCAGGATCTGTTCCATCTAGCATGGTCATATTTAAAGTTTATTTTGGCAGTTCCAACATATTCGAATTAATTGAAACATCACCCTCTGTTAGACACTGCACAGTATTTAACAACAGTCATTTTCCAATGAACTTATATCTAAAGAGAATGACAGAAGAAATAGAAATACTAAAGAAAAAAAATAGGAAGGAAGTGAGAAAGAAGTAAAAAAACCAGCCACTCATACGTGGCTACTTGGTCTTTTTTACGTTTCTTCTTTCTTTATATCTGTTTCAAATCACTAACCAAACTCACTTCCCTACTAGTAAGCTGGAGGAGGAATCTAGTTGTTGCACTCTATCTTGGACATCTATTGATGGATGATGGATGAGAACCCAATATGAAATATATTCAGTTGCCACCTGCCTCGCATAACACAAAAGAGCTGCTAACAGCTGCAACATAAGACTTACCTGAAGGCTGAGATTGCTGCTGAAGGAGTCAAGATCCTGCATCAGGTCAACATTGAAATGTCATCCACAAATCAGCACATAACTGATGCAGATCCAATGTAGAAATTGCTTCCTACAAGGAATTGTGATTACAACTTGCTGTTCTTTAAAAACCCAGTCCAGAGTAATGCAACAACACAACCTTGATTCAACAGTCTGGGATGTAGGAAACTTCTAAAAATGTAATAAACTTCCTGCTAACTGAAAACGAAAAAAGGCAGAACATTGACAATAGCTGTCATGAAAATAACAGCAACTTGATGAGGGTCTAATATAACACACAAATCTAGTAGTATAATAGCTCAGGAGAATGATTTTGTACACTATACTCACTGGACCTAATACAAACTTCCTTCTCTCGATCATACAGAGGAGACAAAGCTGAGAGAGCACTCAAATGGCACTCCCTACATGAGCACAAATGCTTTTTGATATCCAGCTTTTCCTCAGTGACTGGCAATTTTGATCCCAATTGAACATATTTTCAAATCACTTGATTTTTTTTAATAGCCTGAACTTCTTATGTTATGTTTTCATAACATAAAAATATGTTATGAAAAGGGCTCTTTAATCACCTAACCTAAAATCAACAGTGGCTTCTGTAAATATACAATTAAAAAATTACAAAAGGTTACAAATAAAAATTACATTACAGCTGATGATTTGATATAAAGACAAAAATGTGTATGAAACAAAAATATAAGGAATCACTTAGACATAATTGGTTTCAATAGGAGTGAACCACACATTCAAATCCCTTTCCTCTCTTTTTCAGATTCATTTCAGATTTCATTTTTAATTCAACAAATAAAACATTTAGAAAGTTAAAATAGAAAGTTACACCCATTATCAAGCAGCTATAACTATTTGTATACCCTCTTCTGACTCCAGCAGATGAAGTCACTGCATAGAACACATGTAAATTATTGTAATCTCAGAAGATTTATACATGAGAAACCCCAGTGCTGTGAAGATGCCATGATGTCTGTGTCATCTGGTTGTGCACAAAGATTCTGGATGCTGCAATATTAGTATGTCTCAGAGACCCTTACTGTCAAAAATTCAGATATGTGGTACTGTTTGGTGAAAAGCCAGTAGAAAGATTGTTTATGTTTTCCAATTTAATTGCTTGTAAAACTGAATCAGTATTAATCATACTAGCTGGCAAATAGGTAAGTGAAATCAAGGAAGTCTACTGTAGAAACAGCAATATAGCATTAAATTCATACAGCTGCAAGCTTGACAGCAGTCACTGCGTATCTGAAAATCTATTTTACTTCCTCTCATATGCATATGGTTACAGCTTGCTTTTCAAATAAATCTGATCAACATTTTGTGGTATTTGAACATTTTCCCATCTGGTGGATTGTTCATAAAACTCATTTTCCCTGATTTAGTGAGGCTAGGAACACACCAGCCTGAATGGGTTTAGATTTGTATTTGGAACTTCTGGGTTTTTGCAATCCCTCATATGTCCCATAATATGTTCCTGATTTTACAGCAGATTAATTTATGTTTTAGAGCTAATAAGCCAGGTGTCACGGTGTTTGGCTATTCTTTGCTGCATTACGGTATTTTATTGTAAAGGGTCATGCTCACTGAATCTCTGTATATTTTATATCAAAAGATGAAACGGATTTAATTTTTGAAGCATTTTACTTCTTTACTATAATGCTTAATCCTCTAAAATGAGCCTGACTATCCCAAAAAGTATTAATTAGTCCACATCCAGCTCTTACTTTCATTGCACAAAATACTGCTTGCAACCAATTCCTCTAATAGTCCAAACTAAGTAGTATTTTTGTATTTAATTAAGGCATTAGTATTTCCTGTACTGATTTTTACTTCAGCAGACTTATTGTTTAATGAGCCCCAAATACTGGCACAGTGCAGCTATTTAGGCAACATGAGAATACCTTAGTAAATATCTTAGCACTACACCTGTGATAAGTCATGAACATCGCTCTTTCTGATCACTAGAAAGTATGGTAATACAACGTGTAGAAACCAGATACATTCAGTGTTTGGTTCAAACCCTAAATCTGTGCACTATTTTATAGAAAACAGAGAAAAACATGAAACTTATCATCCTATAATGGGCATATTTGCTTGTTACATGTTTCTGCTTCTGATACTTAAATCCACACCATTTTGGTTAGCCTGTGACTAGTCAGCCTGAGCCACCAGAACATATCCTTTCATTATTTTTTTTCTCATCCTAAACCATTTTCCTTCCAGGAATTTGGTATATTTCTGAATTTCTTGACATTACACAAAGCTGACAATACCGCCCATGCTGCCATCCTCCCACATGGCAGCCAGTGATTAGAGCAGATTCTAACAGATATTGAAGTCCCTCACTAGATGGCCTACACTAGGTGCCACCTTCACATTATTAAAACATCAATCATGGCAGAGCCCTTGTGGTGTGCAGGGAACTGCTGAACTAAATGAAGCAAAATGAACCTCTCTGTCAAGCCAGCAGAAAACATGCTAAACTTATTTTAGGACTTTCCCTTTGCTTCTCAGATATTACTCAGTTCTTCAATACAATTTAAAATGTTTTCCTCTACATTATGAAGTGTTTAAACCCATCCTCCCATAGTAATGTTGGTAATATTTGCTTTAAAAAGCCACCACCATCAGATATGTTCAGCTACTGTGCAGCAGTTCTGTTTAAAAGATTTTAACATTTTAATGGGAATCATCTCCCTCATCTTTTTGGCAAATATTCTCTTACTTACTGCTTTCCCTCTCTTCTTATCTATGAATACTGCTGGTTCTCCATATTTTCATCCAGAATGGATGCTAGTTTGCTCATGCAGCAGTCCCCAGCAGGTTAGATGTAGTGAGCAGAAGCTTCATAAGATGAGAAAGGCTTTTGAATGCGAGTCTTTTGCTCAATGAAAAACTGCTGTAATTGTTTAGCAGCTGTTGATAAAAAGCATGACTGATACCACCCCATATTTTTAAATTAAAGCAATAATGGCAACTATGTCCTATGCTAATCTGAATGTTGCTGGGTTGCATAAAATATGGTGTGAACATACACCAGATTGAGCTTCACAGAAAATGCAGCTGGGAGACAGTCATAACAAGTGGATCACACACAAGCTGCTGTGTCAGACACTCTGGTTCTCAGCTCAAGCAACCTGGACCTGTACTCCGTAAGAATTATAAATGCCTAGAGAATTAAAAAGATTAAAGTATTGATGTGTATGGGTGCTCTGAAGACTAAGCTGTGAGGCAGATTTTGAGCTAGCTTTATGTGTCACTTGGACACATGCATGTAAGTAATACTTTAGACATCAGTAGCTTTTGTGGTTGTCCCCAAATCTGATTTTTGGGAGGGATTTGAGCTTCTAGGCAATGTTATTTTGAAAATCTTAATCTATGGTGTCATTCATTTTATTTCAAGGCAATTCCGTATTCTATTTAAGCACTGTTTTGTTTTTCCAAACTTTAAAAGGGTGGTGATTGTAGGGAGTGTTTAGCTGGAGAACAGTTGAAGGACAGCTACATTTAGACCTTAAATCTTGCTTATGAGGCAAGATAAAGCTTTAAAGAAGAGAAATAAATCAAAAAAAAAAAAAGGCAATAAAAGGTAATTTAATTAGAGACCTGGCAACAAAAGTATGGTTTTTATAGCATCATCCATTGATAAGTACTCTTTCACCTTTCTCTGCATGGGAGGTTGCCAGTTTCACATCCAAGAATTTCTTGGCATCACTGAGCAAAAAAGTCACACATTTAATATAGACCAAGGCTGAAGGCAGTTTAGCAGGATTAAGTATTAGCACAACAAAACTGCTTGGATTATTTTTCTTCCTTTCATGAAGTAAATTAATTCAGGTAGTCATTAAATAAACAGGTATATTAAAACAGAATCAAAGCTATGCATCAAACCTCATTGCAAATCTTGGGGAACATACCTTTACAATAATATATGACTTGACCTTCAGCTCCAAATATCCATTAGACATTTCTAGCTGCCATTCATTCCAAATTAGTAAAAGTATACAAAGTGATTTACTCCTGTGAATTCACATGGTCTGGATCATCACGGAAAACATATACCTATCTTATTAAGTATCTAATCCACTTTCCCTTGATAATGTTTCTTTGCACTTATATTGCACTTTACCGTTTCAAAGAGATCCACAAAGTACTATGCAGTGCTTCTTCTCTAAATAGAGGAAGAAGTTGATTTTCAGTTGGAACACACTGTACATACAAATTTGACAGGACAGGCAACTAGGTTCTAGTTGTGGAAGCTAGTTGTTTCTTAAGATATTTTTTAGAAGTTCTTATAGTATGTCACCTAGAGAGTTTGTGTGGGTACTATGAACTATGTAAAGCGTTCAAAGCAATTGGTGATACGTAGATGGCTGGTGGGGAATGAATGCATCCCCTTCATTTCACCACTGTTTGCCTCACTGGGTTGTTCAGAAGGAAACAAGAGTTGATCTCTCACATTCTTATTTTGGGGAGGAACAACCTCAAATCCCCAGGTAAATGGCAATATCCAAATTAATTGCTAAGACAGAATCAATACATGAGAAAAAATATCTTTCTTATAATTGCAAGCATTATTTGTTTTGTTTAATACAGTTTCCTGGAAAGACTAACACAGCAGATAAACAGTATTAGCAATTAGTAGTTGTGATTTCAGGCGCTTAACTTCTCACTATAATTTTTTTAATGGAGAAAATGTTAACTACCTCCCATTTCCCTGAGAATAGCCTAAAAAAAAAAAAAGATTATATCAAATAAGGTGATATAATTGACTAATCCACCCCTAGCTGATATTCCTTTTCTGAAGATGCACTACAAATCTCTCCCTGGTTCCAAACCTTAGATTCCTATGGATTTCTATGATTAGACTTGTATTTTGCTAGTCTAAGCCCCTGGGCTTCTAGGCCTAGATCTAAGGAAGTCAAGTATTAGGCCTTGGTATTTGGTTTCCTGCCTTGAGTCTCAAATTACCTATTCATTGCCTCCTATCTTTCACAAGCCCTTTGAGAATTTATCTGAATTTGTGGATACAGTGAATTAATTTGGCACACAGGGGATTTTGACAGCTAAAAAGGTAATACCCAGTTCTTCTAAAGGAATTTTGGTTTCACACAGGTTACTTAGAGACATAGCATATGCTGTGTGCAATACCTCTGCAGGGTAAAACCAAATAGTTAGAGCACACAGCCATGTCTCTGCTTTCCCTCATGATGCAGAAGCCCTTTTGTTTTAATCGGCACTGCTAGTGAACATAGGGTCTTCCCCTTTTCAGCTGTTCTTGTGACCACACACTCTAACATCTTTCTACATTATGACCTTTCATTTGGCATTTTTCTACTTGTCGCTTATCTGAAAAATGTCATTAACAAATCAATGGTGTTTAAAGTGGTCGTACTCACTTTGGACTTGGCCAAGCTGAGTATGCTGATTACTTCATCCATTGTCAACATCCAATAAATATGAAAAACCTCCTCAAAGTTCTTGTGCTCTTTGAAAAGGAATCATAAGAAGAATTTTATCAGATCCATATTACATGTCACTCTTCAATTTAATGACACTTCAAGACTTCCAATTTCTGGAGAAGTCATAGTTATATAACCACTATTTTGATACAACACATGAGATACCTGTCTTTCTGGTTTAGGGCTCAACCCATGGGAATATAAATCTAAATCATAGTAGAGAAGTACCCATAAAGTGTTCAGTGCAGTTTCAAGATGCAGAACCAAACTGCCCCACCACCCCCAGAAGATACATGAATGCAGATTAGCATTAGCTTCTTGTGTACTTTACTAAAGAAATACCAATTCTTGGTGTAAGAACATAGTAACCATGGAACAGTTGTACTGGATGAGACCAGGACACTCGCTCCCAATATTTTCTTTCCTGATGTGGCTGTGAATGGGTGCCAAGTCAAGACAAGAACATGATGAGCTTATGTGATACTTCCTCCTAGCACACTCCTATGTCTCAGGGACATACAAAGCCATCTTTGTTATTCTGCAGCTCTTACTGGATTTCTTGTCTTTCAGTTCCTCCGGTCTCCCTTTGGTTCAACAAAAACTTCTAGTGTCTACAGTATCTTTTGACTGGGAGTTCTCCAGTACTACTTGTGAAATTCATCAGCAGGGAATGAGATGAAGACATCTAATAACTTTGTGAGCAATGTCACCACCACACAGAGTATATCTGCACCACAGTTAGATTTTTCTAGGTATCCCTTAAGCTTGCTTTCATCTAGCTACTTGCTTTACCAAGAGATGAAACAATTCTGTTAAGAAATTCATCCATTGAGCTCTGAGTGTCCCAAATGGGTGTGTACATACAATACTGGATTTGAGACTGTTGTGACTTTGCTATTGTTAATATACAGACTAACTTATTAAATTCAGTCATGCCTCCTGAATGCTTGAACAATAATAACATTCCCAAAGGGAAAACCAAGCCAGCACTGGATGGGAATGGGATCTGGGAAATAATACAGGCTAGCAGCTGTCCAGAATTATGCAAAGCACAAACTGTCATTTGTCCATCCCAGTTTTACAGAATATTATCAAAATAAGACTCAAAATTCAGCTTTTATTGCACAGGAGTAAACAACCAGTTTTCTTACAAAATCCATCAATCAATAAGCAAAGCTAATTCTCCTGAGAGAGCAGCAAAATCATGAATCAATCCAAATAATATAACTCCCAGGGATGTGAAGCTAACTTCTTTCTCCCTCTTTAATGTCCAAGTCATATATAAAAACTACTGTGACCTATCAAGAAATTCTGGAGTTTAGCCTTAGGACTTTTTTGTTTAGGATACTCAGCATTTAATTATACTTTTCTTAAAGGATACACAAACACTGTCTGTACTTTCTATCATTGATAGCTTTGACTCATGTTCTATATGAGTGATTAAACCTGTTTCAAACAATTTATGTACAGCCTGTTCCTGTACTAGCTTCTGAAATGACACCTATATATTTTTGCATCTGCATAGTAAATTTTCACTGAAAAGAGTTGCTGTTTTCATACATTTAGCATAGCATAAAAATGAGTATATTTTGAAAAAACATAAAATGTTGCTGTGTAGTCTTTTAATTATACAGCAAAAGTATAAAGAACTAATAAAAGACAGACAACTCATTTTCAAAGAATCAAATAAGTTCCAATGTTCAGTAAAAACAAATCTCTTCAGATAAATATCAGTATATTATATTGATAAAATATTTAAAATATAAGAAGCAAGCGAATTCCTAATATTTAGAATAAGACAGCAGCAGATCATGCTAAATTCCAGTTGTAGACAATCACTGCATAATAGATTTGCTCAAGATGGTTCAGAATGCATAAGTGTTTCAATGACTATCGCAAAAGTGTTATTGCTCTGCTTATTTGATGGAAGTGTCAGTCTTGATCAATATGGACTGTAAGGCTTAGGTAAATACTTGTCAATGAAAATATACTTCTGGATTATTATCTATGTAGAACAAGTGCTTCATGTCTCCATAGCACAAGAGCAAAAACGTACATGTGTGGAAAGTGCAGGGTGAGAGTAGAAGATATTTTCATTAATTACTTCTGAACAGCAGTGGAAGTTCTTCAAGGTTGTTTGCTGCCTGCAGACTTGCTAGTTTCTTCATGCAGTGTGTCACGAGGGAGAGATTTTTGAAGCAATACCAGCAGTCAAAAAAAAAAAAAATCAATATGATGTATGACTCTAATCTCTGCTTTGCAGATGTTAATGCCCTGTTTTTGTCAGTAAGGAAAAAAAATATATCAAAACATGTAAAGAAGGCAAGGTTGGTCAGTTCATAGTGCAAACTATTACATAACTTGGGCAGATGAAGTGCTTTGCTCGGGAAAAAAAAAAAAAGAAAAAGACATTGCAAACCTGAAAATTTCCATACGAAGTCAAACCTTC
>KZ505679.1:1496781-1522473 GCA_002844005.1 Limosa lapponica baueri | reverse complement strand
TTTATAGAGCCTGAAACATATTTGTAGAAGTAACAAGTCTGGGCATTTGTTTGACTTACTTTTTCATGTTGAATGAATCTTCACCATGGGACAATCTTTTCAGCTACTCAACACAAAAGTGTTACATCATCAAGGCAAACATCGACTGGACAGTCACATTCGCAAGTGTGCAAAATGCTGGAATCTGAGTCAATTTTCTTTGCTTTACACATTTTGGAAGTATTGTACACAACTTTTACCACTGGCTTAGTGTCATTCCAGAGTTGATTTGCAAACCAAACCACTTCATTGCTGAGATTGTGATTAAAAAATAAAACTGCTAGTTAATGTCTGTAGAAATTGGGCTTTGATAATTTTCTACTGATAAAGAATCAGTGCTTGCCAATCAATACTTTGAATTACGTAGCTTTTCAATCAAATTATACTTTCATGTTCTTTAAAATACTGGGTTACTCTCCATCCATGTGGCAGACATGTAAGCCTTCATCTGTGCACACTTGCTATAGTTGTTTTAATCTTTTACTTGATGAAGGGTATATAATCCTTAGTAATGTAAAATAGACCACATTATGTCAGCAGAACTTGCACAATTACTAGACAGTATTTAGCATAGCCTTTCTTTTATACTAATGCCTCATTTTTGTCTACCAAATTTTATTTATTTCTGCATTTAACAACATCAAATACAGGGAAAATAGAATTTTGACAGATTAAATAACATTATAAGAAGCCAGTGTGCTATCAGCAGAGCTTGAAAAAGGTGGAAAGGGAAGAGGGGAAGACAATAAGTAAACCTTGCTACAACAACATGTGCCTCCTGCAATGAAACATGTAGCACAGTGCCAAAAAATCACAGATGCATGCTGCAGGTACAGGTAAAGCCTGACGCTCAAGAGCACAAGGGCATTTCTGAATCCTTGGCTGCAATGCTGTTACTCTGTAATGTATTTCCACATTTTGACATACAGTCCTACTCCTCTTCAGGGGCTGTGAAAATTTTGTACATGGAATCAGTTGGCGGAAAACAGAAAACTGTTGGGACACTAGAGACTGTGTCCCAGTCGAGTTACAAACTTCCTAAGAGAGCTTGTACAGCAGTGAAGGTCCACCTTCAACCCCATTTAATTTTGAGTTTCTAACTGAGGGTTTCTGTAGCCAAGGGCTGCTGTTGATGTCAACAAAGAGAAACAGGAGCTCCTGGAGCACAGCTTGAAACATCGGCTAAAGACAGAGTTTACAGCAGTTGTACTTGGTGAAGCTGTATCTATGCCTTAAAACTCAGGCACCGCACTGGTAATCTTTTGGGCGTATGGGCACCACACCATGCTCAAGAGTTTTCAGAAAATGCAAAGGTTCTGTAAGAGTGTCACAAAGGAATTAGTGGCTTCAGAGTGGGAATTAACAGCATCCCAAATGCTGAAAAAAGAGGTGGGTAAAGCAGGGGACAGGAAACACTTCAGACAGAGATGTGACCTGAAAGAAATGAAATCTTATCCCTTTTTTAACTCAAGCACACTTACCAGAGCTGCAGAGAACTGACTCCTGTTAGTACTGGAAACATCCTGGATCCTCCTGGAAAATTAGACAACTAGGTCTTCCCTCATAAAAGTGAAGAAGATTTTTTTTTTTTTTTTTTTCCGCTTTCAAAATATATCTGAAACAGAAAACATAAGAGTAGCTGCCCTCCTGTATTTAATGGTTCAGTGATTACAACACTCCACCAAGACACGAGGTGTTAGAAGTCACACTTTTTATTTCCTGGAATGGGGGTTTAATTCTCCATTTCCTCTTTTCAAGAAAGTTCCTAAATCAACAGTATAGACTGTGCTGTTTGAGAAAAAGGATGTCAAGGAGCAATTTAACTTTTCTTAAAACAGTCCACATTCTGTGGAATAATTAGATGTTTGGGGGGAAAGAGGGAGACAAGAAATAATATGACTCTTTAGCCTAATGGACATGCAAGTCTCTTGGGGCAGTAGAACTGTAGATCATGGTCTCTGCTCTTACATAAACAGCTATTGAGGCATGTCTCATTTCAGCCAGCAAAATCACTGAGACAGCAGGACATTTTATTAGGAAGGAGAAAAAAAAAGTTTAGTCTGTCAAAATGGAACATCTGGTCACTCTTGCTTATATTTTCTGATGCTGGATTAAAAACATCACACATTTAATGTGTGTGCATTTAAGCTGTAATCTAATTAGATGTTGAAAGTATTGTGGTGCCACTCAGCCAAAATGCCAAAATATTGTTTTTGTTTGCAGTCAGAAGCTGCTGCGTTTACTGATACTGTGTTGTACCAAGCTTTCCTTCACCCAGGTCCCATCATCCTACAGTAAGCAGCAGGGGGATACTAATCTTCTGCACTAGCACTTCAATTTTCTCATTACAAGAATTGGCTTCATCTTCCTGGCTCAGCAAACCCCGATCAGTGTCGCTCAGACCTTGGGGGCCACAGATTGGGAGCAGCGACAGAAGAAGCAGCGCCAACTGCAACAGCAGATATTTTAGCAACAGCTGTCTGGTTTTGTATGCTCCTCCTGGATATCAGTTTGAATGCTCCAGCTTAGCTGGCTTGAGGTGTTTGTCCCCACTACATATTATAGAGCCAGGAGGATGCTCTTTAGAATGGAGTAACAAGAACTGTCACAACAGCTCAGCAGATTGTTAGCATCTTCATACATTCTCAAAAGCACTAAAAGAGTAATCAGAGCAATGATAAAAAAAAATTAACAATATAGGTACACAGCTATAAACCAAAATAATCTTAAAATCATACTTTGCATTTGTACTGAGGCTTATGTACAGTGCATTTCACTATTCTTAAGTTTCATAGCATATCTGAGAGGAGAGCAAAGTTCATTAGCTCTGTTGTGATAATGTGAAAACCGAAACAGAGCAGTCCATCTTCCATGCAGTGTCAATGAGTAAGTAAATGGCACAATGGGAAATAGCAGCCAAGCTTCTTAACTTTCAGCTTCATCCTCTAACTACTGGTCTATTCAAGGGAGTGAATGGGTCATTTATTCCTGAAGTATACTTTCCACTTCAGTGTTCACATGCAGCTGCTGTGTAGAGAAGGAAATTAAAAACATAGGAATTCCTATTAAATTCCTCTGTTTGTGTATGTTTAGGAAGGTATAGGGCTCCCTACGCCCAGAACTGTGAGTCCTTACACGTAACAGTGACAGTCAGGTAATCAGCCAATAGGCGAGATAATTATTTGATTTCCCTTGGCATCTCCTAGGCCTGCAAAATTGGATTTTAATTATCATGAAAAATTATTATTTCTGCTTTGGAATAGAAATTGAAAAACAGAAGATACATTAAAATAGCAAAAAAATATATATCCCGTATTAATAAAGGAAAGTATCACGATAACACTAATAGTTCTCCTGTAATGGTTGTTGGTTTTATCTATGCTTTGTTGCTCTTTAGGCTCTGGTCTTGTAAGAGCTGTGAAAATTCTTACAGGTTTCGCATGGCATCAGCTCCAAATTCATTCATTTTGGCAAGGCTTAATTGTGAGGTTTCAATTTTGTCCACTAATTTATGTCAAGTGGATCATAAGTATTCATAATAACCAATTTCACCTCTTCAGAAAAATGTTACTTCTTTCCCTGAACAAAATACTTTCTTTTTCAAAGCTGTACAAATACCTGCCTTTAAGTTCTGCAGGAACACAATGTAACAGCTGAGTTCTAAAAATTGGAATAATGTATCTAATGAAAGTTCCTACAATTCCTTGAGAGGTAAAGCGTAATTACCGGACTTGGAATTTGTCCAAAATCTAATATTAACACTCTCCTTTCACAAAGGCACTAAGAGTAGTATTTTAGAACTTCAGTTTATGTTCCCTTTCAAGCATGTGACCCCAGTAAATTATAATAATGAACTTAATGTCACTGATTCTTGATGATCATTTGTGCAACAGCAATTCTTTCAAACGGTCACCTGAAGATGTCTTCATCCCTGCCTGGGTTAATTTTCCTGGGAACATTCTCTTAGAAGTGTTCTAGCCAGAGTTCTTGGCTGGAATTGCTCCTGACTCTTTTAAAGAAATAATTACAAATAAAAATGTTGAAGCTACAAGGAGCTATAGCATTATGAGTTGGTGGAAAACAGGGAACCGAAGTACTTGTAGGACTGTTGTCCTTTATACTCTTTCAGGCATGTAATGTTTAATGTGACTGTCATGCAATGCTGACAGAATGTTTTTTTAAAAAAAATGTGCAATTTAGTTTCCCACAACCACTAATGACACACACAGAGAAAAAAATAAGCTATGCTTTGAAGACAGCAAACAACATTCTTCTTCCCTTTTCCATGTTATCTGTGTTATATTTCTAACTGTGAAAGAAAAAACAAAGACAAAACTGAATAATCTTTTGATCTCCTGAAAAGTATCTACTGAGACTCTCCTGATCAAAATTGGCAGTGATAAAGACACAACCTCTGAAGAGCACAAGGGGAGAAGGATATTTACTACAGATCTTCTAATTTGGGTTAATGTTAATTGTAAATTTTCAGAAATGCTGTGGATCTAGTGGCCACTAGAAGAGGATTTCGTGAGAAGCATGAATAGTGTATTTAACCACTTGTTCAAATAAAATAAAAAACCCTGAAATGCATTTTATTTTCAAAAGTATTTCTGTTTCTACTAACAACAAATTATTTATAGGAATTCTGCTGTCCTGGTAGTATTTTCAGACACAAAATAAAGCCCTTGGGGAAAATTACAGCTCTGCATAAAGACACACAACATACTTTCTGACTGACTGTCCTCAATTTTTTATTTTACTCTTTCCTGTTTAAGGCATATAGCCAGGGAAAGACATAGTACTGTATTGTCTTGGTGACCAATCCCAGCTGATTAATTAGAACTTTGAAATCACTCTGAAATCACAGTATCATTAATAAACAACTCACAAACACCACCTTTGCTGAAATATGGTCATATTAAAAGCTTCTCAAAGTACACTGAGTAACAATTACCATCTTTTAAAAAGTCTGTCTGATGATAATTCCTTAGCTAAAAACATACCCCAGTTCTGCTTCTGAATAGTTTTTAATTATAGGATTTCTTCACAAATCAAAAGCTACATACAGCTCCCTGGAATGACCCAGAAACACTGGCATAAAATTATTTTATCTTCTATATTACTGCTGGGATTATTTTATGCTGCCTCAAGTTCATCTGAGGGGCTCTTCACATTCTAAGACAGCCCTATCTTATTAACATGTGTGAACTCATACCACTGCAGAGATGTTGAGTAGAAACAGAAGATCTTTCGGCATAAAACTCTTAGAGATATGATCTCTCTTTACTGCCTGTCCACCATGGTGATGTCCACCAGGTCATGGTGATACCATTTCTCAGTTAAGGTATTGTCCTCTTCTGCAGCTTTGACAAATGAAATTAGCCCTACACATACATATCCAAAGCCATAAATGTGTGTGTCTTGTTATCACCCATTTAGTATCCAAGCTACAGCTTCCAAGTGGTCATATTCTAGGCAGACACTTTCCAAATCCAACAGTAGCTTTCTTATGCTGCCCCAGAAAGAACTTCCTGTACACACTGGTAAACCTACCTTTGCAATGATGTACAAGAAAAACAGTGACAATAATTAGATTGATGACATTCCCAGAATACAGAATTACTGATGGGGGTGGGCGTGTGGGGGTGGACGGGTAGGAACTTTTCCCCTGTCCTGTTTTTTACTGTTTTTTATCTGCATTAAAATCTATTTGAAGTAATAGGTCTGTAAGAAAGGGAGAGTGAGGGTATTCATACATGCAAATGGTGCATGACACGGCATTGATCCTGTATGATCAGGAGTCACAGATACTGTTCCAATATAATTAATTATTAGGACTTGAAACTTCCCTAGTCTTCTCAGTGTACTTGTAGCCACAAGCTTACAAAACATTATGTCTCTGCATATCCTCACTGGATCAAACAACAACCTTGTATCCATTTCCTGAAATGGCAATATTAATGGCACAAATATGAAAAATTTATTGGTTACTTTGTGAAATTAGAAAACTTGCCCGCATGTGTGCCAGGAGTGTTTACAGAGCTATTTCTCTCCTACCCACCCCTGTTTGCTGTGATGATGCTGTCTGGTGGCTGTGGAGGTGTAACTTACCGTCAGGATCAGTTCAGCCAGACGCACTCAACCTTTTCTGTGCATCTAATGTGTTGCCACGGGAAAGGCAATGCGCTACGCAGGTGACCTAAAAAAAAGCAACCCAACACTGGCTGGCACAGAAACTTTGCTCAGGAAAGGCAAAGCATTTGGAAATCCTGGAACAGCTGGCAGATGGGAGGCAGGGGGTTAGGCAGGACATTTCTTACGTGTTGATCACTGCACATCTGTCAATTTGATGGCAAGCAAAACAAACAGATTACAGTAAAACTCAAAGGAGTTGGTTAGGGTTAGAGTTTGGGCTGCTAGTAGGAGCTGATATGGTTTTCAGATACGGACAAATGATAGCTGTGCACTTCAGAACTGAAAAATATCCTAGGATTACTGATGTCAAATGAATTAATTTCTGTAAATCAACTGAGCTTAGAAATGAGAGCAGGCAGCAAGACAAAATGTTACTGGAAAACTTTTCTTATTATTCTCTAGTCCAAATAAGAATGAGAAGATCATTTGACTGTTTTGGCTTCTGTGTGATTATGTTTATTTAAAGAAACAGAACACTATTTAATTATGTATGTGAATACTTGGAACATATAGTTACTACCCAACAGGCAAACTCTGTTTGGGTTTGTTGGAATGCCAATGGGCTTTTATTAGTTCAGCCCATCATTCTGTTGTGAAATGGAAATGAAAAGTGGAAAATATGTTTTCCTTCTCTAGGGATCACTTCAGCTCCTTTTTCTCTTTATTTTATCAGACTTCTTGTTGCTATGGGGGTCTTGAAGGCCTATTATTAAAACACCCTGCAGTCCTAAGGGAAGAAAAGCAAGCTGGTGCTGCAGATGGGAACAGTGTGAGTGGAATAAGCTATAAGCTTATAATAATAAATAAATGCAGTAAAATGCAGTAAAATCTATGCATTATTCTCTTTTCTTTCCAAAGTTATGTTGGAGTTTCTGTCTTTTACCTTTCATTTTTTGTTAATATGACATAACTCAGTGCCATCCAAATGTAAAACCACAAAAGTAAAACACAAGTTAGTTATGCTGGCTATTCTTTGCTGTCATTTGGCACAAACCAAGTTAAATCCAAGTTAATCTATTCTGTACAGACATCCAACCTGCAGCAGGACTGTAATTAATATAAAATACTCATCATAGAAATGACATCTTCATAGCTCTTTCAGAAAAAGAAAGCCAAAGATACAAGAAACACCTACTTGACAATTAAGCACTGGTTTAATCTACAGGTTAAGCTGATTAAAAATTCACCTGAAAGTAGTTTTTATGATAATTTCATCATCACATTCAAACAAATTCTGCAAAAAAAGTAAGATAGCCTTAGGATCTTTTTTATATTAAGCCTTGCAAGAATGAAAACTTTGATTCAGGTAACACATAAGCTTTCTGGAACTTAATTGCAATTGATGAGTACTTACCATATTTCTATTACTTTTCTTTTCTTTAGGTGTATGCAGTAAATTTTTAACATGGACAAAGAATGCCAATGTGCACTGATTAAGATGACAATATTGAACATTAGGTGAGCCACAGTCTTCTAAAAATTGGAAAAAAGGCAAGTCGTCATACAAGAGGATTGCATTAGAATAAACAAAGACATTTCCTGTACTTCAAGGACAGCATCTACATTAACAGAGAGTCAAAGAATATTCTTAATGACAAAATGGTTCCTGATCAACTGTAGACCTGTTAGCACACATTTCTGAAGGCTAGGACAGAAATCTGCAGCATAAATTGGATTTTTTTCTGGAATAGGAGAAGCATATTTCCTCCTAGAAAGTCATATGAACTTCCAGCATTTTCTTTAATTTCAAAAGACATGCTGGTTTGAGAAATACTAGATTTATCTTGGAAATATTTCATTCCTCATTCACATCAATGTTCTTAACCTCAGCTATGGTACTGTATTCTTTTTAACCTTGATCTCTTGCCAAGAGGCTCTACCTGAAACGCATTCACTTTCATCAGCTGAAGTGTGCTGGGTCCCTGTAATGGAGTTGGAAAAATTTTGTAGACTTTTCTAGAAGAATTATACAGATGCATCCACAAGCACAAGACTTTTAAGGTACTAAATTATGCATCAAAAGATGCAGTGCTTCTCTTAAAGCTGTTCCTTTAAAAAACCTATTGTCTGCCTGCACAAAACATCTGTTGCTACCATTTCTATATTATAACATTCATATAAACATACTGGGAAAAGGAGTACCTGCTTAATGTGAAAACAGTGGCTACTAGGGAAAAAAGGAGAGACAACTATAAAGGACCCTGGGCTTACCAAAGTAAATACTTACATACACCTCTAGAAGACAAAATATGCTTTTTACACTTCTTTTTCTACATGCCTACATTGATTCCATTTTTGAGATAATTCAACTTGAAAGGCACAATAAGTACGGCTTTGCAGATCCTCTTCTAAAAATGCTTTTAGTATGGGTGGCCATCAGGACTACATGAATCATGGAAGTTATGTTTCTGCAGTTGAACAAAAAGATTGGAAGAAGAAAAAAAAATTATATTTTGTGCCTAGTCAGAATGAATACTCTGTCAGGACTTCTTTGTAATTTTGTTTTTTTTGAGAGAAACACAGGCACTGTAAAAATGATACCACAGTGGCTACACAACTACTTGCAGCTCCATTCAAAATGAGCCTCCATTCAAAATGGAAATACTGCTACTGCATTAGGACAATACTTCCATACTACCCTCCCTATGTCCATATGCACTTTATTCATCACCTCCTGATACAGAAATACATTACAGATTTTATTACAAAGTACCTTATGCACACTTATAAGTTTATTTCCTTCACTCTTCCCTGACCCACAGAGGCCTAAATCTTTACGTGATAATTTTTTGGGTTTGATTTAATTTAATTCAAGTACATAAATAGCTGCAAAATACTGTAATCAACATATTGCTCAGCTCCTTCCCATAGACAGTGTCCAGCTCTGAGGCCTTCTGTGGATAAAAGCTCTTTTCTGGGAGACTGACAAGTATGCAACATGAAATTGGTTCATGAGAGTCATAAAAGCAGTAATCTTGCCCCAGAGTCACATACATTATGTTCATAGCACATACCTGTCATTATATGGCACTAAACGTATCGGAATGAACTGATTTCTTTAACTTTCCTGGATCTAGATTAAAATGGATAAAATACTCTGAAACCTTTATCATCAAAGAAATTTTCTTGAAAGCTAACATTTGCATTATACCTTCATAGTTCCAATGCGTAGTGCAAGACTCGGGGGTCCTTCATTTTATCATTAATTTGCACCATAACTAGATTAACACTTGTTATAATCTAATTCTAGAACAGCTGAAGTGAAAATGTAAAGCTGATATTCTGTTTTTTTTTTTAAAAAAAGTTATTTAAGAAAGCAGTGGGGGGTCAGGGGGAGTTGAGGGTGGGGGTGTTAAAATGCTGTTAGCACCAAAAATTTTACATAACTCTATCTTAACGCTGAGGAAAATCCAACAATATGCGGAAAGGAAATATAAATATAAAATATAAATATAACTGTAAAAGAGTAGGAAGTCTGGACAAGGTATTACAACCTTTATTATTTTACCATTGTGGACACTTTGACAGTAAGGCAGAATTAAAAAGGGCCAATAGAAATAGAAATGCAGATTATTTCATTCAAATCTAAATTGATAATAAAAGTAAACTCTCCCTGGTTAACAAGAATCAGTGATTCCACTAAAGTTGTTTCAACTCCTGCCATAAAATATCTCGTTTTTCAAAGCATATGTGGATATTGGGCAGAGTATGGATTGCAAGTTGTACTAAGATAGTTGAGTCTTTCAGGAATGTGGCTACCAATACAAAACAAGAGGAATAGCACTTTTTGTTAATGCTTCAGGACAATACTTTTCTAGTGCAGTTGGCCACCCTGTCAGGGGAATTCTCCAACCTCCACAAACTTATGGGGAAAAACATAATATTCAGATGAATGAAGCACTATTTTACGTCTATATACTAAGCCACTTTTTCTTAGCGTTAATGAATTAAAATAAAGAAATTAAATAATAAGCCTCATGACATCTCAGAATTTGGGTTCAAAACAAACACAAAAAGAATAATACAAGTTTAAGGAGCTCCTTAATGATACAAGTTTATTGATAGAGATAATAACAAATCATAGATACTTTCGAACTGGGGTTGGGCAAAAAGTCTTTTAACTTCTGACAGAAGCGTCTGTGATTTCAAAAGCTACTCTGCTTGTCTCTTTCTGATGTAACTAACATCTTACAAAGTTTTTTTCAGCAGAAAAGAGAAATACATACCAACAGCTTACACACTGGTGCTTACAGCACATCTTCTAAGTAACAGGTGGCCGAGTCCAAGTTTCTAGAGACTGAACCTACATTTTAAATTACTACACTGACCAGGATGCTAGTGTGTCTTTATTCAAAAACATGTATGGCCCTTTACAAATTATATGGGAGCAATATCCCAGCTCAGAGAATATACAGTCAGTATTTAACATGAGATGCAATGAGAGGAAGGTACAAAGGAGACTTGCTAGATGTCTGTGTATTGTAATTAGAGACCTATATTTTTTTATTTTTCACCAACGCTTTAAAACAATCTTTTTATATCTGTCTATTTATATTCCATCCTTTCACTTTTCCCTTGGTAAGGATCATTATCTTATAGGTAAGATAATGATGAGTGTTCTTGGGAGACAGTAATTGCTCTTTGCTGGGTAGATTTGGTGACATCACAAGAAATATGTGTGCAAGAAGTCTAAAGGACTAACATGATGTGAAGATCAGAGATTTTGAAGTACAAAGTCAGATAGGAAGACAAAGGACACATAAAGGAGAGGATCACAAAGCAAAGAAGAAATTCGTTGTCACATGTTATATATCTGGTGATCAAACAAAGCAAACAAGATGAAATAAAAAAATTATCAAAACTCTCTACTTCTTTATTTATTTAAAAATTTTTAAATTAAACTATTTTAAACACGTTTTATTGTCCTGTAGGACTTATGGACTTCATTTCCCTTGAATTTAATGCTATGGCTGTGGTGGGTTTTTTTCTAATAGGTAACACATCGTGAGGACTCTCTAGTGTGCCCTCATGCCAATACAGAAACCTTTCATCATTCCACTTTTCTCCTGCCTAGCACAATAAAACAATTTTATCTTTAGTATGTTTATTTCTCTGGATAATGAGGGGAATAAAACCTTTAGCCCCTTAATAAGCAGCTCAACTACTATTTAGATTCTGCTCCTATGCTTCAGAAGTGCTGTTGTCTCTTTGCCTCGTCTGAATCTTACAGGTAAGTACATAAAACTTCTAAGAACTACATGAAGGTCCCTGTAGGGAAATAAAGTTCTTTGTGCCAAAACTTTTGAAATGAACACTTAAAATGTTTCAGGCTGTTGGCCTTCTTTATCGATGCCCTAAGTATCAATTTGAATGGATTTATGTCTATCATTTGAATCATTACCAGTCTCAGTAGTACTGTATTTATGAATTAGTAGCACTGCATTATAACCACTGCCTAATAAAAAATGGCACTTGTTAACACAGACCTGAAAAAAAAAAAAAATCAACATTTTTCTTCTTTTTTCCGTTGCCACTTTTTGTTAACAAAAGGGGAGAGGTAACCTATGTTTTCTTTCTTTTTTTTTTTTTTCTAATTTTTTTTCTACATTTCAGTACCTTACTGTGACAGCTGTTGGTTTCACATAACCATTATAATCTGTGTATCTATTCTTTGTTTCTTCCAATTTTGCTATAACTAAATTTCATTAACACTTTAGGAAATGTGAACATTTTCCTTCCATCTGCTAGATGGCTTTTAAAACCCATTTACTTTGATTTAGCAAATCTGGAAACAGCTGGCAAAAATGTATTTTTATTAAGTTCCTCAGATTCATATTTACAAGATATGTGACTTTCATAGTCTTTCTTAAGGTCTGTAATTGGTTTCTATTTCTCAACTGTACAATTTCTTTCTAAATGCTAATCAACCAGGTGGTCAGACGTTTAGTTATCATTCTGCACATTAACCAGTTTAATGTATCTCAGCGTAAATGTCTAGAGCTGATGATTCAAATGATGTGCTTAAAAACTATAGGAATGGTTATTTAGTTTTTAGCCATTACATTCTTTTACTTTTTAATTCTGAAGTTGATTGTGATGATTAAGTAATCTAAAAAAGAACATGAAAAATAGGTTGCGTGCACTGGGTGCCTGCATACAAAAGTGTTGATATTTTGCAGGCTCAAATCTACCGTCAGGGTAAAAGACTGGGGGATAGAGACTGGTCTATGCCCTTCTCATTACCTTTTTCTGCTTAGTTTTGGATGTGAGAGCCTATACACACTACTTTTATTCACCCTTAACTTGCTCTGATTCTACAACAGCAGGCATTCTGCAGCTAGCAAAACTCATTGATTTGTTTCTACAGTGACAAGTCCAGGATTCTGGTCTTTCAGAGCTGCAGAAGATATGTCCATGTGTCTGAATCTATTGACATAAAAAAAAGATGGTTTTGAGCCATATTCTTCGATCTGTTACATCTACTTAGGACTGTCCCCAGCCAGCGGACTTTAACTATTAAAGCAGGGCTAAGGTAGCCAGTGCAAAATGTGATGGTGTGAAAGCAGATTCTCAACAGAATGATGCTTAAAAAAACCCACCAAGCAACAAAAACTTTCATATCACTTGCCCACCAAGCTGCATACTGCTGTAGTAAAACCGCATCACTGAGGTGTTTTGTATCAACCCATACCTGATGGGTTTTTTCAGCTACCTGAAAGTATTTCAAGTTGTCATTTTGAGAACATGCAATGAGGAGCAGATATCCACAGAGCAGTGCCAGGATCTGAGATACCAAGGATAAGGCTTGAGTCACCATTACTAAACAAATTTTGTGTGTGCTTTGTTTAGATCACTCGTATTTGTAAATAAGGGCTCTATGTTTTATTTTTATTTTGCCATGACATGACCCATAAAATACATTTCTGTCACCTTCCTAACAACCTTAAGTTGTGATCAGAGTTTCAAGAGATAATTTAATTCCAGGAAAAAAATAACACTATAAACATTATCATTTGAACAAGCGTACATAAATCAGAAATTCGTCATAATATTCACAGAATCACAGAATGATATGGGGTTGGAAGGGACCTCTGGACCAACCCCCCTGCCAAAGCACGTCCACCTAGAGCGGGTTGCACAGGAACGTGTCCAGGCAGGTTTTGAATGTCTCCAGAGACAGAGACTCCACCACCATTCTGGGCAGCCTGTTCCAGTGTTCTGCCACCCTCAAAGTAATAAAGTTCTTCCTCATGTTTAGATGGAACTTCTTATGGTCAAGTTTGTGCCTGTTACCTCTTGTCACGGGGCACCACTGAAAAAAGACTGGCCCCATCCTCTTGACACCCACCCTTTAAGTATTTATAGGTGTTGATCAGATCCCCCCCTCAGTCTTCTCCAGACTAAAAAGACTCAAGTCCCTCAGCCTTTCCTCATAAGAGAGATATTGGTCCCTAATAATCTTTGTAGCCCTTATTGTGGCAGTGTCATGTGGATTATCTTCATGCTCAATCTATTCCCATAGATTCTTTCATTATCTCCAATAGATGTCATTGGTATGACCAGAGTCAAAGACCTCCAAAACATTTGGGAATCCAGACAGCACAGATAAATCTTCACTGACTTTCTGCTGATGAGGTTAGCTTCTTTGAAATGAGGGAAATATCTGTGTTCCAAAATAGCCTCTGAAAAATGTCACTAGACATGTTAGTACAGAAGGTTGACTAATTTGAGTGATGTTTCCGAATAAACAATTGGAAGACTGAGCAATATCAGTCTTATATGACATTTTGCAATATTTCTAAATAGTATAGTGATAAACAAGTACAAGTTTAGCCATTGGAAAAGTTCCACATAGACACTAAAAGCTCTTCTTGCTCCACTGAGCTTGGACCCTCAGATTCTAATGGAGTTTTCAGATAAGATTAAATTCTGTTGAGATGGTAGTTGGGGTTTATGTAACCTACAGTGGTGTTCTACTGTATCTGTGTTCAAATTACGCACACATGATGTGCCCAGATTTGGACAGCAGAAGAGCATATGAAACAAACTTTCTCGTGTTTCTTAAACCAAAAAAACTTTCTTGTACAGGTTTCTAAATACAAGCACTGAGGAAAGCAGAGAGAGGGAAATAATCAGAGGCAGTTACACACCTTGCAGCTTCTTATTCAAGCTCCTCTCCCCTTGACAAGCTTCTCTTACAGGAGTAAAAAACAGGAGTAGAAGGCAGAAGATTGTGATCAGACACTGTTCACCTCCATACAGTGCAATGGTGCTCCTTTCCCCCCCTGCTCCAGCCTAAGGGGAGGCACACTGCTGAGGGCAAAGGTGCCTCACCAATCTGAGATGCACCCGACTACATCTGTTAGAGCCTGAAGGTGCTCTTGAAGCACAATATACCTGGTGATCATCCAGATGAGTGAACCAAAAATGAGATTATCTGTGTAAGGAGTTCTTAAAGAATATCACACCTTCCTTTTTCCCTCCCTTTAACAACACAAAAGTTGTTTGTACTCATTGCAATGATTCAAACCAGGGTCCTAAGCATCTTAGCCTCTCTTAATGTCTAGGGTGTTATCTCTGGGCAGCAATACCAAACATACCACTCAGAGCTAAGTCTGTTGCTCACAAACTGGGCGCACATTAGCATTCCTCACTCCTCCTGCCACAAATCTTAGCCAAAATCCTTTGTTATTTTACAGGGATAGCAACTCTTCTGTCTCCCTGCATGTTTTTATTAAGCTCCCTAATTTGTTCCAAGTTCTTCTCCTTGGCTCCCTTTTTGCACCATTTCAGTTGAAAGCTGGACCCAAGGAAGGACAAAGATGACTGGGCAAGGCAGAAACAGAGAAAATAATACTGAGTTTGTGATTGTTCAGGTATCACTGGTATCTCATATTAGATACTCAAGCAATTGTCTCACTTTTTGACAGGCTTCTCTCAGACACAAATACAAAGCAACAGAAGACATCAGAAACTAAAGAACAGGATTGGTGTGGTGAAGTAACATTTGCCCCAATTTCATAGATCAAAGAAAAATGTCCTTGGAAAGTAACTGGCACCATCATTTATTGCTCTTGTCACAAGTTGAAGCCCACACAAAAGCACGGCTCAGATAAGCGAAACCTAAACTACATATGTCCAGTTCTAACTAAATTAATCCTATATGCACTGGGAAACAAGGAAGCAAATACTATATAAGTGTTGTCAACTTCAAACCATTGTAACAAGGTTGGGAAAAGATACCAAAGCATGATAAAAAAATCCAGTGACAACCCCAGGCATGGAGAAAGTCAAAGAAATATGGGCAGTCTCCCTGTCTCCTTAGATCTCTCTCTGCCCAGAGAAGTTGTGGATGCCCCATCCCTGGAGGTGTTCAAGGCCAGGCTGGATGGGGCTTTGAGCAACCTGGTCTAGTAGGAGGTGTCCCTGCCCATGGCAGGGGAGTTGGAACTCAATGATCTTTAAGGTCCCTGCCAACCCAAACCATTCTATGAAAAAAAGGCAGTGATGTTGGTGGCTTGTGCCAACAATCTAATATAGAAAGTAATAAATAGTGAAAACAGGAACCCTCAGATGTGCAGGAGGAACTCACTCCCTTTAGTGACCTCCAGCAACAAGTCCAGGCTGAGCCTGAGACAGAAACAAGATGACCAGCCAGGATTTGGGCACACTGAGCGGTCAGAGTGAGTGTCCAGTTGCCCTAGGTCCCTGGTGGTCATTTAGAAAGGGCTGGGGGACTGAGCCTTTAGAGGTGGGACTGGGAGGTCTGCAGGTCTTGCAGAACAGAAATAGCTCTTACCCGCTAGTCTATCCTAACTACATCTTATGTGTTATATCAGTGAGTGGTGCAGTGCTGGTCTTTCAGCTATCCCAATCTAAATTCCTCAATTAACAGATATCTTTGTCATCCTTTTCAGTTTTTTTGCATCCTGCAAGCAGAAATGCCAGTTTCTTATGGGCTGCATGACACCTTTTACCTACAGATTTTGCAACAGTGCACGGAAGACTTCCAGAACATGAACAGCTTGATGGAAGAGAAAGAGGTGAAATAATGTTTCTGGCAAAATGTTCACAGGAGCTACAGGGAATAAAAAAAGGAGAAAAACTTTAGGAGAAGAGTATAGTTCTCTCTCAGGCATGGTTATAGCAATGTTAAATATAATCACATTTTTGGGATTTTTGGAAACAGGCAATACACAATAGCTACAATTTTTTCCTACAAATTGTCAGCAACTTTGAATCAAAATAATTCTAAGCATTATCATTTAGAATTGCACAACATCTTTTACCTTTACCAAAGCATACCAGGAACTGAATTCAAAATCATAATGAGAGCTGTCTGCCTTACCACCAATTGTCACAAAACATACTTCCCAAGTGCTAGAAGCAAACCTAAGCAAACATAGAAAATCCCGTGATGCCAAAATATTACTCTCCCCTTAAAAAAACCCCTAACACCCACCCACACAAACTCAAAAGAATTAAATTTGCCATTTAATCACAATTCATGCAAGACAGGACATACATCTATAATGTGCAGCTCTTTTGATAACTCTGCCCCACTGGGCACATACAGTCATTCTGTCTTTGAAGGGAGCTACTGGCTTTAGTTCACAGCCTACTCTACCAAAAGAACAAAACAAAAACCAAACCAGTCCCCAAACCGCATCTAGGAAGTTATCAATACAGTTATCTCTTTTTCTAAGGTTACTCCCCATCCAAGGACAAAAGAGAACATATATCAGTGTTGCTAAATGCAGTCATCATTTTACTGGTGGATCAAGCAAAGTCACAAACCTACATAGGTTGAGGTGTGGGATAGGAACCTTCACGTGTGTTTCTTCTTCTGGTTTACTGCAAACAGCTGGCATATTTGCTGCTGGACAAGTCTGGTAAAGGAGCACACTGACTTTCTCATTTACCGCGCAACACCAGCTACACAGTGATATATGACTCAAAGAAGGTTTCTGGAATTCCTGAAGGTGTGCATGTGTCTCTTGCTTTGATCAGACATAGTCATCAGATGGAATAGCTCATCCCATTTTCCAAGCTGAGCTGTGACTGTCCTGTCTAGCTTGTGAAGCACCTCCAATTAATCCCTCATTGCTACTGAACACAACCTCATGCAGTGAATGTATTTATGTATATGTCATTTTTGGAGGTTTGAGTTTCTAAAATAAAACCTAGATTTAAGTACTAGATGTGCATCTTGGTCTTATTGCCATGGAAAAAAGGTAGAAGATTTTCAGGCCTGACAACCAAATTGTAAAAACCAAACAGTTTAAAACCCCAACAACAACCCCCAAACTAACTAACTAAATAAAAATTAAACTGGATTTTTTAAAAAATCTGTACCATGATCTTTGTGTATGGTGTGAGTTAGTCTCTCACAGTAGAGAGTTAGCTTTATAGAGCAATGAGGCAAAACTGGCGGTCTCTGAGGTAACAAAGGATACAGCAATGTTCATATTCACTCTGAATACTGGGAACTCCAGGAGCCAGAAGGCAGAAGCTTTCTATAAAACTGTCCAAGAGAACAAATGTAGGGCCTTGGAGCATAATTAAGCAAATAACTACTTATGTTTGACATTTTTCACCAAAGAACATGTTATGTTCTATGAATTCACAACGTGCAATTAAACAAAACATTCTCCCTTCTCCTGTTCCCCAAATAAAGTAATCCGAGGACCATCACTTTGAATTGCTGGCTGTATTAGCCAGTACAGCCATCAAATATTCAGCTGGGAGTCTGTCTGAGCACAAATGCTTTAAGCTGCACTCCAAAAGTCAGCAAACATAAGAAAAAAATACCACTTCATAACCACTACATACAAGATTATGAGTAATTCCCTTGCAGTTATTTAAAGAAGATTATATATCCAACCACCTTCTAGTCCACATTTTTATGCTTCCAAAGAAAAATAAAGGACAAACACAGCATTAGGTTGAGTATTTGCTGTATTATAGAGATCTAATATGCATTGTTTGTGGAATATGTATAAAATGGGACCAAATTGAACACCTTCACCTTGTTAACTTAAAATCTAATGGGACAGATGTTTACAAATTGTTAGTTATCCTACTCTGTTTAAATCATACTTTGAGTATAAGGGCTGGACATTACCAAATATTCAGCATCAGTCTTAAATTAGTTTCCTTATTATTGCTTCTCAAGGTTACACAATACTACCTGAAGGTGTATATTAGTACCGCTCCTGATACAGAAAACAGGGAGAATGTTTACAATATCATTGATGAGTTTGTTTTGCACAAGAAAAAACCAAAAAAACTTATAGCATAAGATGATTGCATACTTTTTCCAGTATGCAGTATAGTAAGAGGGAGCACAATCTTGGTGAAACGCACATCCATAAGGGCCGTCTTGACACTCCCTAATGTCCTAATGGCAAGATCTGGGGCACCAAGTAGGTGTCTAAGATCCCACACCTCAGGATCAGAAGGGATGGGTGATGCTTCTTGGCAGGGCATTTATGAAAATGTGCCAAATTTAGATTTTTTATGAATGCCCTCTGAGTTCTCTACCTCTAATCAAGGGATTTCTGTTCTTTATCTTATAACCTGTAACATGCCAAGGCTTTCACCTCCCAACTGGGCACCAATAACTATTTAATTCATATATTTTCATAACTTCATTTGCCAAAAAGTGCATATAAACTTTAAAAAATAATATTTTTAAGACAGCACTAAATATGAAAACTTTCAGAGTCATAATTTCAAATATACCTGACTAATGTATCTGTATTAAAATGTAAATTTCATGAAAAATACATAAATACTAATTTATACAGTAGGCTTGCTCTAAAAGGTTCCCTGATGTAGAAAATTGGAAGACCAGTCATTCAGGGGCGAGAGAAGGAGAGCACCCTGGGAAGCATATCTATTGTGAGTTTCTAGGTAAAAGCTAAGCCAAACCCTTCTTGGCACTGTGCTCATACAGTTTCACAGACATAACAGATGTGTTCCCTGAATGAAGAGAATTCAACCCACACTGTGCACTTGTTGGAACAAGTTTATATATGGAAAATGGAGTTTTAGAATACAAAAAACACTGAACTGCTAGGTTCAGGCTGAAGGGAGAACATCCTGGTGATTAAAATGACTGTATGTCACTGTTTCTTTGCTCCCTTCTACATACTGCACTTGTACACAGAAACAGGCAATATTTTAGACAAAACTGAATAAACTTAGCTTTTTTTCCTAAATTAGCAAATACATGTTTTAGCAGTGGATGTAAAAGAGAGCACTGACTATTTTATTTCCTGGCAATTTTTAGACTTCTTCAAGCATTTTGCAAGAGAGGACATGTTTTCCATATACAGCTGTTAATGAACAACTTACTCACAACTCTGTTTTATTTTTGCTTTTCCTCCTTTGCTCAGTGGCATAAAACAGCACCGGAAATTTACAGCTTGAGTGTCTTCTTAAAATTAACTACAGTATTCACTTCCTCTGAATGCTACAATGCAAAAGCTGTTTAACTTACCAAATCATGTGTAATGTTAATTACTATGATCAAGCAGAAGAATTTTGTGCCAGCCTTCTAAAATTACACTTAGTCATTAAAATAATACTCCAGGTAAAATATAATTTTCCTCTCACTTCTGTGTGAGGCAGACAACTGTATGCTTGGTATTGGGTTGCTGAATTCTTAGGACATCTTTGCAAAGCGGATTAACATTTTAATGCTCTGTCAATCGCTATATGCTCTTTACAGCAGTGTATAAGAAGCTATATAAAGATCAAGTTCCTATTACCTTAGGAACTGTACAAACAAACATTGAGAGAAAAGTCTGTAGTATAAAAAGGTAAACAAAGAGGAGGGACACAGCAAGACTAGGTGGTCTTTAGCAGAACTTCAGAGCAGGTTGCTGGCAGAGACTTGGATGGAACTCAGGTAATTCCAGTTTATGGCCAGACCTGCTGGGGTTATGTTAGCTAAAATCCTACATAACAAAAGCATTGCAACTATACAGCACCTCACTGAAAAATCTTAACTAAACATCAACCTCACTGTTCTTTTGTACAGCTTCCAATGGCCCTGAACCTCTGTACTTAGCTGATAGCTGTGAATCAGGCAGTTTTCTACATTTGGGACCTTCTTGGAGGCAGCTTCAGCATACAACCCTAGATGTAAACTGTGTGATACTTCAGTGCAATTGGTTTGTTGGAATTTCTATAGGCTATCAAAAGTTGGAGTCATCCTTTTCTGTGAAATGATACCAGCTCTTGATAGAATTGGGATAAAGTGGACTGGATTTCCAAACTAATAATCCTTCTTTTTGCCTGACAGGAGTCAAAACCTATATTTTCTAATCTAAGGGATATGCACACTGATGAATAAAATGTTCGTTCTTATCAACAGCAAGACAGGAAAGATTATGTTAAATATACTCCTATGGCAAATTATTGACCTCAGCCTACATTCACTACATTAGCAATAATCAGTGCTACTGCATCTAAAGAACACTCCCAGTAAAAATTAGAAACTGACCCCAAGCATCTTTTATGACCTACTGCAGGTTCAAAGTCAAATGGATTTGCTTAAATTGTCTATTTTTGGTGGCATTTGCAACACAACCTATTTGGTTATCACATTTCACTTGAGATTAATCCCCTAAAGTAGAAAGGTTGACATTTTAAGTTAAATGCTGCTCACTGCACAATGTATTTCGCACTATCTCATGACCAAACCAAAGTCATGTATTGAGACCTCCTCATCAATTATTATTACATCATATAATAAAAAATGAGACTTTGTATTCAGTAAGCTAGGTAGATATGGTACTTTTCAAATGAGAAACAAGCAATGCAAACATTAAAAATCAAATGCCTGTAATATGGCCTCAAGTTGCACCAGATATTAGATTGGATATTAGGAAAAAATTTCACACTGAAAGGGTTATCAAGCATTGGAACAGGCTGCCCAGGAACGTGGTGAAGTCATCATCCCTGAAGGTATTTAAAAGATGGGTAGAAGTAGTGCTTAGCAATATGGTTTAGTGGTGCTTTTTGTCAGTGTTAGGTTGGTGGTTGGACTAGATGATCTGAAAGGCCCCTAGCAACCTAGACGGTTCTATGACTCTATGATTCTGCTAAACTGGTATCTGGTCACCATATTCTTACTACTTCAGTTGGCAAAGAATTTAATTAAAACATATTCTCCTTATAGAAAAAAAAAGGAATGAAAGTGTCATTTATGTTCTTTCAGTGAATAGTTCGGCCATATCTACTTCAATCTAATGAGCAATAAAGAAGAATCTTTGTTTAAATTTGAAATCCTTATTCAATTACATATCCAAATACAATCCAGATGTCTCTACACAATACTTTGTGCATATGTTAAATAGTTTGTTTGTTCTTTTTGTTTGCTTCCTAAATAACAAGAAATGCTGCTGTTCTTTACTTAAGTTTTTCTTTTGGCAATGAGCACTGAATATGCTAACCAACATCTGATACACAGCTTATTAACTTCTGTAGGATTTCTTGGAGAGGACTCATTTTTCCTGTCTGGCATTATTGTCAGGAGATTTACCTCAGACTCTATTTTTGTAGTGTCATCTGAAGCACATAATACATTGTGCTATACTTCTACTCTCCAGGAAAAAACCCAAACATTGGCATAGTCAGTAAAATTGGTGAAATTTAATGGATTGTTCTATGATTTCATTATTTTTCTATAGCATACCATTCAATTGCTGGCTTTAATCAAATACTCAAGGCAATTATAACATGCATTTGAAATTACTTTGAAAACAAACATGAATAATTTACATCAAATATTACACATACACATAAATGTGCTTTGCCAATTGATCTGTTACTTTGCTGCTTCGTAAGTTTTTTCTACCTCTACAAGGTCGGTCTAAATTGTTACTACACAAGAGTGTATTGCAGAATATGTGATGGAGGAAAAGAATGCACACAGCTCCTGCTGCTTTTAACTGATATTTTAATAGTAATTAAAAATTTAGTAAAAATTCACTTCCTTGCACAGATGTGAATGGTCATATAATTTTCTGTCCCTGAAAGTTCATATTAAATTTGTCTTAAAGCATTAGGAGTATTAATTTGTTTAATCTAAGAATTCAGAAACATTAAATATTATCAAATATGTTCTGCCTTATGGGAAAATATGTTAACTTTTTCTCTACTTAAGTATTCAGAAAACAAAACACAGTAAAACCTCAACTTAATGTAATTTCTCAGCAAAGAAGGTTGGTCTAAAATACACATTCTTGTTCACGTTAAAAAAAACCTCAACAGTCTATTGAAAAGTTTACTTTTTCAACAAAGAGGGTCTTACATTCCAGAACTTTAAACGTGGCACAGAAAATTCACATTGTGACTTAAATGAAAATTTGGCTAAAGTGTTGAAAATAAAAGGTTCTAATAAATAGAAAAATAAAAATTAATCTGTACATGTTCTATGCAGTCTTGCTTTTGGCTATTTGTCTCTGAGGTTTCCACCTGGACTGAGCTGGCTTTATATCAGGGCTTGAACTACAACTTATGCCTGCTGATGTTAATAGTAGAGTAACATTGGTACAGTTGTGGGGAAAAACAGGACATGAGAAAAACAAAAGAAACTCAGTATAGCAGATGGTGAAGTAATCAATCTAAGTCTGGTAAGAACAGAATAAAGCAGCAGTTTATACAGTTCCCCAGCTCCAAAACATGTCTTAAACTTTCTTAGAAGCCAAACAAATGAAAGGACATATTTCTTCATACACTTGAATCCCTAGCCTTTGTTTTTAAGAATCTTAATAGTCCCTATAGTGCTGTTGGGACACAATGTAGCCCTGACCTGGTTATCAAGCATGAACATTTCTTTACCATCATCAAGTAAAACAGAAGTTGATTAGCCAAAGAACTGATGTTATTCCATTTCTCACTTAAATTCTCTTTTTAACTATTGAATGCTTTCATCTTTTCCTTAGTATTTTTTAAAACTGGTTTTACCCCTAAAAATTCTGCCATGTTACAAGATGTTACTTCAAAGCGTCATCAAAGTCTTTCAGCCTGACATTTTAAAATGTAAATATTTTTGTAGCTTTGCCATTCTTATGTATTTTTTGTTTTGTTTTTAGTGTTACTGCTGTAAAACTGAATTTTCAAGTTGTCCTATTAATCATCACAAATACATTTTTGGACAACTGCACTGATAGCTGAAAAAAATCTCTCCACCTCTGCAGGGTGCTGAACATACAGACTGTTGTATTTTTCTGTGGGTGTTTCTTCTCATTTTTTTCCTTCACAAAAGCTACCATTTGAACTTGGCAGAGATATAAAGCTGCACTTCTAAAGTAGCTATTTGGCATCTGGCTGCTACTTGCTGCATCTCTTCCTTACTGCCTTATGACTACCCCTGTTATCCTTTTCCCTCATTACGGAACGGATGATGCAGGATTATAGTTGTAGCATTTAAATGGAAATAGATCATCATGAGAGACAACCTGCAAGAGACATACTATAATTTAAGTACCTGCATTTTATAACATTTAGCTTGGTAAGGGCAGTCTCAAGCTCTGACAAACTCAAGCCCTAGAATTATGGAAACAACCTCAAGAAAAAAGTCCATGTATTCTTCCCTACTCTTTTGTGGTAAACTGTGTCAATAATAATGTACAGCAAGATGTTGCAAGCTTTTCTGTTCTATTTCAATAAGCAATAGAGTCTCAAACATCCAAACTAATTTTCCAGTATTAATAGCAATCTTTGCAATGTCAAAGTAGAATAAATTCCCAACCTCCTAGAATGTGTGACAGTCAGAGGTGCCAATCTGTTGATGTAAGGATATGAGGTCAGTGTTAATACTTTGTATTAGTGTTCAATCTCTACTTGAAAAAAATCAATTTCAGCACTGTTCTCTGCTAAGTCATTTATGGCTGCAAGCAAAAGATGATTTGAAAATAAAAATCTCCATAGAAACTGATGATGGACAAGACGTAAGACAGGGCAAAAAGATATTCTCAACTCAATCTCTAACATGAAGATAAATTTAAAAATTCCCAGTTGACAGAATTAAAGAAAGAAAGCCTTAAGCTGTAACTGTGTTCATTGTATTACTAGTAGTTTTACATCTAAAAATAAAGGAGGTTTTTCCTAAAATAATTCTAAAAGAGAAACAATAAAACATGCTAATCTGAAGTCAAGGTTGACAAATTTAATTCCTAGATGAATATAGTGAAACAGACAGGAATTTCTAGGTTAAGTTTCTGGTACAAAACCACTTCCTATTTTTCAGACACAATTTTATTCTTCATGTCCATGTATAAGTATAAATAGAGTAAATGATTACTTACTAAGATTATTTCTGACTATTCTTTACATGATTTTGTTATACATTACTGTTATGTCCGAAAGTTACACAGTATCTGCTATTTCAGAATTTCTATAGAACCCTATATCGAAAAAGGAAAAAAAAAACCCCAAAACACCACAAAAACTGTTTATCCTTTTTACAGCTATATAATCAGATCATGGTGCCATGATCACTTCTGCTAGATCTTCAATACAAAATTGATACTGATGATTTGCCAGCATTTGTGTCATTTGTGTTGGAAATAAAGAGCTTATTGGTGCTGTTCTGGTAGCGCAAGAAGACTGACAGCACCAGAAAGAGCCTGACAAAGGAATCCATGAATATTTCTGAACATGTTTAAAGCAGATGGATCATTTTATATAGAATCAGTATTCAGAACACGTCCTTAGATTTTTTAAACTCAGAAATCTGAAGCTTAGAGGTAGATTTAATGTAGTATTGAATAATAGTTTCAGATACCTGATCTCTGCAGATAGCAGCTGAGAAGTTGTGTTTTTTCTCTTCTAAATGTTCTCTGTTCTCAAATCCCCTAATGTCTTCAGTAGACAACAAAACTAGAAGCAGAAAACAAGGAAATAAACACTAAAATATCCTAATTTCACAGGTGGCTAAACTAAAGCCATATAAGCAAAGAGCCAGATGAGCAATCAGTCTCACAGTCTAGGAAAAGGAAACAGTGCTGATGCAAAGACTGCTTAAAACCTTGTCCATATGCAGCCACCAGCTCCCAAATCTTCTCTTTCAACAGGCCGTTCAGCTGATGATGTATAACTGCAATATAATGCATTATAATTACAGGATAATTCAGGTTGGAATGGAACTCAGGAGGCCTCTAGCCCAGACTCCTACTCAAAGCATGTTATCTGTGAGATCAGATCAGACTAATTTTTCAGGGCTTTAACAAGTCTGGTCTTGAGCAGCTTAAGGAATGGAGATCGCACAACCTCTTTGTGAAGTCTTCTTCACTGCTGATTGTCCTCAGGGAGAAAAAGCTTTTCCTTATATCCAAGGAAAAGAATCACTGAGGTTGGAAGACACCTCTGGAGATCATCTAATCCAACCCCTCTACTCAAAGCATGGCCAGCTAGAGTTTGCCCAGGACCATGTGCAGTTGC
>KZ505679.1:1477724-1495826 GCA_002844005.1 Limosa lapponica baueri | reverse complement strand
ATCAAGTTGCTGCTCTAGCAGATATCAGGGAGGCCTGAGTCCTCCATGAGCACCAGCATCTGTGATCTCAAGACTTCCTTGAATCATTTAAAAAAGGTTTATCACATTTCCTCATCCTGACCCAGTAGTCTGTAACAATCTCCCTCACACACTGTTGCCGTCACTGGCCTCTTCTTAGATCCTGACCCACAAGTGTTCATCAGACCATCAAAAGAGCTCTATGCATCTGAGCTGCTCCTTCACATAGAGGGCAGCTCTCTCCTCTTCTTCCCTGCCTGTTTTCCCTACTGAGCTGCTCCCTGCACATTACATCCTGCTGTGTCAGACAGACTCCATTGGCCCCTAACTGACCACAGGCTGTAGCTGACCCTCCTATTGCAGCTGGAGGTTCAGTCTCTGCAGGGTCTCTGTGAAGACTCCATCAATCTCCTTTTCACATTCCCTGGAGCTGCTCAATGAGTTCACCTCCCCCTGCAGATCCTTAACCCAGTGATAGCCTTTCAGCCTGCACACATCTTCTACAGGCAAGGACACCCTCTTCATCTGCATGGGCGCTCCCTCCACCTGCACAGACCCTGGGAGCTGCAGCCTCTCCCCAGATCCACTCTGGGCCCAGATCTCACGTGTGCTGCTACTGTAAGTCCTGAGGATGTCACTCTGCAGTGGGCCATCACCACTCCTACGTTGAATGCAGCAGTTTCTAACCCCTTTCCACACACACTCCTGCATAAACTAATGCATCTGTTAGCTGCTCCTGGGAGCTGGCCTCTGGGCTGGGAGGCAGTACAGCTTTCTCCCTAGCACCAGCTGAATGGGGCTTATCATTGCCTCTTCAGAAGTCAGCTGAAGCCAGCAGGTTTAAGTACTCTTTGATCAGCAATAGTTGACAGACAGTATTAGAAACTGCAATTTTGCTAACAGAAGCAAAAGCCTCTAGGAACCATGCACCAGCAGCTGCACCAGTATGCACCAGCAGCACCAACGTGCACCCTGAGGCTCCCAGAAGTTCCCAGAAGATCTGGAAGCAGACCCCACAAACTGCTGTGCAAACCACCATGTCTGCTAGTGACATCTGTTTGCACCGCTTGTTTACTGAATAAACCTGCAACTAGTGATGACTAAAAGAGGATCAAAATGTTCAAATTTTCATCAGAACAGACAGTACTATAAAAAGTAAAATCTTCAGTGGAAACTGATTTTTCAGTGCTTCAAGATCTACAAGAAATATTTCTTTTATCTTTTTAACTCCACTGGATTTTTACTTCAATTTCAGGTCAAACGTTTATGTGAATAAAATAGTGAATGTTAATGTTTTTTTTAAATAGGATTATTAGATATTTTCTCATCAATAAAATGTGCAGGAACTTTGTAAAAGATGAACTTCATGGTGCTGGCCTTTTGACATATCTTAATTGGATCTTTTATTACTGTTTCTATTTTGTGAATATTTTAACTGTTTGGCTTGATTCTGGACAAAAGGAAATTTTCAAGCACTGAATACTCCTTGTGATCTCTATATTACAGAACATAGATCATGTTCCTAGAAGTACATTGCTTGGAATAAAGGAAGAAAAAATACAAATAGCATTATCAGATCCCATAAAGTCTCCAGAAAAATAATATCACAGAACAACAGAAAGTTTGTCCATGTACCCGTTTGTAACTGTGTTACAAAATGATAAATAAGCACATATAATGTATGGACCCAGTTAGTGGCCCTTTCAGCGGGGCAGTAACTTTTTTTTTTTAATTGCAAGATAATATCTTTCATAAATATGGTAATTTATTTTAGTTAACCATTTCTGAATGGATGGTAAGAATGCAGGTTTTTTTCATGCTGCAAAAAAAATATGTCCAGAGCATGGATAGACAGGGAATTACATGAGGACAAATCTGGAACTCGTGAAAAAAAGATTTTTAAACAAACTGCATTTGTGCAACTTTGTCATTTTTAGAAAGATGCATTGAACATTCCACCAATGGTATTTTCAATGACAATGTACTCTCAGACTTATCTCAAAAATTTCGGCCTTACATTCTCTCGTATGTCCCCAATCAGGTTACCTACTGCAAAGTAAAAAACCTAAACTATAGCAGGAAATTTGTTCTTCTCAGATAACCTGTGCTGAAATAACATTTCTATACCTTAAAAAGAATCCCAACTGACAAAAAGTGCATTCACATCAGGTAATTTACATTATAAAGGTTATTTCATTTAAGCATTGTTATCCTCTCTTAAGGCCTTCAACTCCATCTTCCTAAAATTCTGCTGAAATTACTTTTTTTCTCCCCTAAAATATATTGCTATTCCCTTTCAGATGTTTCACACCGATAGTGAAGGTTTCAGTATGATTTTGCTGTAAGTGTTTCTCACACTATTGTCAGGTTTTTGCACAAGGAGTTAGAAACAGATCTGTAAAAATGCCAGCTGTATTTTTCTAAAACAAGGTTTGTTTTTTGTTTGGGTATTTTTTTTCCCTGCGTAAACTGCCACAAGTCTCCATGTAGCCTTTAAACACTGAGTTCTTATATTCATGTTTTCTTCCCAATGTTCCTTTTATCCTTTGTTACAAGTAGTAGATGTCAGGTGTTATAATAAAGCAGTCTGCAAAAATTATTCTTTTTTTTCTGGTTGCACTTATAAATTGATACCCTGTTCATTTAATGCTGTTATACTTCGCTCTTAAGTAATGCTATCCTTTACAAGACTCAGACGAGATAGCTCTTTAACTTGCATAGTAATGACACACATATGACCACATTTAAGCAAATGTAACATATAAGATTGCTAACAACAGAACTGAAGTATTTAATGCCACGTGTTTCACTTAGATAGCTTTGTGTACAGCTAGACAGGTAATTTTAATTTAATTGGAACAGCATAAGCAGTATTTTTTCTTCTGTTAATGGAAATGTTTAATACACATGGAAGAATCATGCTATATTCATGCAATAAAGGCTGCAGGAATTGGGCCACTAACACTCTCTAAAATATCATGGTATTTTACTACTATAAATCATAATTTAAGTCCACCAAATTCAGTTGCACGATACATATAAACAAGAGTTGAAACAGGTTTTTTAATATACAGAAGCTTCTACGCCCATAATTAAGGAAAAACTTGACAAAAACTTGATTTAACATCAGTTGTCTTTGCGCACATGAATTATACCTTTTCCCCCCCGCCATAAAGCATGGCACAGATTTGTAAGTCTACAGAGAGCATTTTATGCACTCTAGCTCTCACCCATGTGTCCACATATTTTGTAAACTTTTGAGACTGAAGTGGAAGCGAGTCTTAATGTACCATTTTTCTTATGCTTTCATAAAAATAAGAAAAGCTAAGTTCTGTAATTTTCATATATATTATGTTCAAGCTGTGAGGTAGGATTGAATCAGAGTGATTTTCCTACTCAGAGGCACATACGTGACAACTTTAATCTCTGTTAATGACATAAATAGCTTAGCTTTAGTTCTGAAAATACTTGAGAAGGTTATCCTATACATAAATACTCTATTGCAACCATTCTTTCCTATACCTACAAGATACATTTCCATTACTGATAACAAGTTTCAATCAAAGACTCCATTTTACCAGACACTGAATGTACCGAAACCAAAAGGAAGGCCCATGTCCCACACAATCTAGCATTTAAACATAAGGCAAGAGACAATGTGAGCATATGAAATGAAAGTAACTTATATAGAAATAGTAGATTAATAATGACCAATAAGACAAGTTTTGGCCACTTTTTCTAGCAGTGTAAGTCATTTCACAGGTTTTTGTAAACATCAGAGATAGGCTAATCTACTGTGACAGACTGGGAATGAGGGAGATTTTTAAAACAATAAAAGGAGCTTTATACTAATTTTGTAGTTAGCTGGGGTATAATCTTCTTCCATTATTTTGACAGCTAAGTTGAATTTGCCAAAAACTTTACAATTTTCAACTTGCAGACCTAAGCTTGGGTTAGCAGATGCTGCTCAGTGTAGAGCCAAACAACGGTGTACCCATTAGTGTTGGGGTGGGTCACTGACACTTGCTTCTCCTGATCAGCAATTTAAGACTGCTTGCCTACCCCAAGAGTACATGTCTTTTGTAACTGCCTCTTGAGATGAAGTTGTAATCACTGTAGTTTAATACTTTGAAGGCCCACTTCTATTCTCATGCAGACTAATCCAAGACCTAAAGATAGCAATTAATATGAGCATCTACCAGTGATCTTCATTTAGCAAAGTTAGTTGTAGATTTAACTTGTAATGATATCCATGCTTAGGTTTTGAATTTTGCCCAGCTAATTTTACATACACTGGTATAAAGTCAGTCATAACAATAAGGTGATTATGTTTTATCAAACTTAGTATATTTTTTTTTTGCCCAGAAGGATAATATGACCATTAAGATATGCAGAATAATCCTGCATTTATAATCACTCTTCAGCTACAGCTAGATAATTATTTCATTCAGAGTATTTTACTCATATATTTATTTATTTTTTTAATATGTGTGGCAGGAGCACACCCCTGCTCTCCCCTGTGGGTCTGACGGTGTGGTGGCTCATTTGGTGGGAAGCCAGTCACATATGCAGACAATCCCCAGCCACATACCCCAGACACCCAAGCCCTACAGACCACCTCAGCCAATGAGTCTACCTAGGAGACCCCTTGACTAATGAAAACTACGTGACCACAATCAACAGATGACCACAGTTCAGACCCGACTAGGCTATAAAATGGAGTCCCTGCTGGAGACCCCTTTTGAGTGGTTCTCCTCAGACAAGCAGATCTGTGACTGGAAGCCCTCCCTTTGGGTTGAGACATCACCTAAAGTAACTTCCCTCTAGTGACTGAGTTTCCTCACCTTTTAGATGAGTGGTTTGCGCATTTTGAATCATTATTCTAAGCTTAGATTTAGTGTACACAGTGTAGTATCATTTCCCAACTGACATCCTGAACCTGTAAAAAGTTGTATCTGCCAAAGTGTTTGTAGTATGAGATTCCTGTTAAATTTTGCCATTCTGCCTTTTTTTGTGACACTGTTAAAACTGATTTTTGGAACATCTTTTGTTGGTCTTACATTTATGTGACAATATTGCACACAGTTAATTTGGAATAAAGTTTAATGAAGTTCACTCTATAAATCCACCTTCATATACTGCTTTTATACAAATCTCTTCTTTATCTGAGGTTAAACCAGGGAAAAAGAAAAAAAGACCATTTTTGCTTTTTATTCACAATGTTAATCCAAAAGGCTTTTGAACAACAGAAGTAGAGGATTAAATTCATGCTGCAGTTTTTGAAATTATAAATGGAATGTTCAAGGAAATGATCCATTGCCAAAGTTGTTAGTAGGGACCTACAGTATAACTTTTTGATCAGAAATGCAATAGAAATGCTGCCAAAATATTTTATTACTGAACTTAAGAGGAGTGCACTCTGTTAGGAGATCTACCAGGACAATTTCTGGCAAGTTGGAGATCTGCCTAGACAACACCTTGCAAAAAAGTCATGAAAAAAACCCCCAACAACCCTAAAACCAAAAAACACCACAAAGTTTTCTCAAGCTGCATATATTTCCGAAAGCCAAAAAAAAAGATATAAAAACCCCTTCCCTATAAATAGCCAACAAAAGAAAAAGTGCCAGAGTAATATGGGAAAAGAAAAAAACTGCAAACCCATAGTGCAGAACTGAAGAATTCATGTTTGTTCCCCTAAAGATCAGAGAAAGAAATATTCACTATATAATCTATACTTCTTTTAGGAAGTCCACGGTGTTCAGTAGAGCACAACTGGTGGCTTATAGATCAAATCCAGACAGAGAAGATTTCTCTCTTGTAAATACATTCCCTTCTCTTCAGGAAACACAGTGAGCAGATGTTTAAGTTGTCCATGGCATTCACTGAAAAGCTGCCTCCTGCACACAGCCTAGTTCTAGTACCTGAGCTCCTGCAACTGGCTAAGACGAGGAACAAATGCAGGCACCTCACTGCCTTCAAATGGCCCTAATACCCAAGGGAGGGATGGTGCTGTTAGATAAAGTAATGATACTGGGATATGGTTGTGCAGAAATTGGTTTATCTACATCACTTTAGATTTGTTCGTTTGAAGGTTTTCTGAAACTGTTTTCATCTGGACTGTTGTAGTGCTGCTCCATAGTCAGAAATGCTAGGGAGCAAACATGAGTGTTATGAGCAAGAAGATTTCTTCTGAACTTTCATATTACATGCCTTTATGTCTCAACTTCAAAGTTAGGTTTTAAAATAAGGGAAGTGGTCTAAAATCTAGCAAGTTGCAGTTACAAGGAAACCCCTTTTACAAGTATATAATTTGCTATGAATACAGTATACTCTGAGATGCTAGGTAGATCTTCAACCTGTTGGTCACCTCAAGAAATGCATAGTGAGAATTACAATGTCTCTTACCCATAGAAAACATCCCCTATGAGTGAAAAATCGTCAAACATCACAAAAATGGTATTTATTATTTATCTACATTTTCTGTTTGTGTCACGAAAAGAGAATTCGGTATCTCTGCTCCTCCCTCCTTTTCCACCTGCCCAATCAAACCCATCAATTTTTCATCACAGAGCCAAATTATCATATGCACAGCTCAGAAAACGAAACAGTCAAATAAAAATGCACGCTGAACCCTCAGCAACCTGGAGTGATCAAGAACTATACTTTCTAGATTTGCTGTAACTGTCTTTTAAACAAAAAAGAAAAAAAATTTGAGGAGTCAAATAGACTGCTGAAACAAAGCTACAGGAAACACTGCTTTTCCTTAACTCTCCAACAGTTGCTACTCCTATTTCTAGCTCGTCTCTTTTTCATAAGGGCTTTAAATTATATACTTCTAACACCTTCCTAATTTTCTGCTTTTTTCTTTTTAATTTCCTAAAGCTAAAACTGATTTTGATCATATCCATCCAGCTTATCTCATTATAACTGTCTGATTGGAATTATCTTCCCCATGGCTTTGCTCAGTCCATATATTACTTTGTCTCCAGGAATCTGCAATCTAGTATCATCACCTTCCTTCTTTCCCAGTTTTTTTTTGTTTGTTTGGTTGTTTGTTTTTTAAAGTAGTTCATGAAACAGGTTTAGGAATTGTATTTTCTTATCATCTGAGAACTGGTTGGCTTTATCGTACGTCTCACTGAGTTTGCACACAAATGGCATCTTTAGAGGCAACAATGAATGTAAATACACTTCTTAAGCACTCAAATCTCTTGCATACTAAAGCAAACAGAACACTGTAGGTTTGTTTGTTTTCTAAGTGAATGAAATATCTATAAAAATGACAGCAAATACATGGAGCCTATTTATGTAATTATGGCTTGAATGTCAGACAATAATGTAATCTATAGTATTTACATAAGGGGAAGAAATTCATTGGCATCAATGAACTTCGAATTAGGTTCAGACTGTTTTCTTGTTTAGTCTGTTTTGGTACCTAAGAAAGTACTTTTTTTTTTTTTATTCAAAGCAATAAGTTCCTTCCTTCATAGGTTCCAATTCTGCATGCTGTCAGCATGAAGACTAAGCAGCTGACAGCATTTCTCAAACCACATTATTATACTGCTTTCTGATGCAACTGAAAGTAGACTGCATGAAAAGAAGGATTTGTGCTGTAGATGACTTGTTTGCAAAGACAAAAAATTTTTTTTCAACTAACCAGTGTGTTGCATGCTGCCTTTCCTGTCAAAGTTGTGTATCATGTACAAGTGTCCCAGATTATCATAAGTAGCAAATTTGAGTAAAGTATTTGTGGCACAAGTAGCTTGTCTTTTAGAAATGCTGAGTACCCACCTTCTGAAAATCACGGTAGTTTTAAAGTGACTTGCAATTTGATCACCAAAAACCCCCAAACAAACAAACCAACCGAGCAATAAAATTCAAGAGTTTAAACTGACAAGTTACTATATATTTCTGCAAGAGACAGAATGCGTGTCACAAATATTAATTACCATTCACCACTTATTTCCAGAAATGATAAGCAAAGATCCAACAGCTGAATATAAAAAAGGACAATGTACACGTATTCCCAATAGAAATGGAAACAACCTGTATAGACTCTTGGAGGTATAACTATATTTTATGGAGCATATCATTGTATTTGGTTGTTTACAAGACACAGAATGGCATGACAAATGAGCTGTGACACAGCAAGTCAACTTTAAAATAAAACAAAACTCTTCTATTTCTGGATCTGTTGCTGTGGATTATGCCTAAACAAAACATATCCATAGGAATGGAATGATAAAATATTCAATGCATTTGAAATGTCAAGGGTTGTGGCAGTTCAGCTACAGTTAAAGTGAGATGAGGGAAGTTTGGCTTTCCAGCTACAGAACAGATTTTAGCTAGTTCCTCCTGCCTAATTATAGTTTTAAAAAGCCTTCAAGAAGTTGAAAACAATTGCAACAGTTTATGAAAACAGATTTCAAGTCACTTGTGTTCACTGATTTCTCAATATTGAACGCTAGGAATTATTCTTAAACATATTCATTTTGTAGAATGAGTTTATATATCAACAGCATATGGTTACATTAGAGCTGAGAGAAATTCAGTTCTTAAGTACTGAAGTGGTGTATTAGAGCAAAAAAATATCAGGAGCAAGCAACTAGTTTTAGGTGTTTTAAATTATCTGGTAAAAAATTGTCTGTTATGTTTTTTCAATTCTTACAAAACCCATGTCATAAGTGAATACTACCCCCAAAATGTTTTTACGAGTCCCTCTGATAGTGGCATAAAATGCAAGATATTCAATTGAAATTATGACTACACTATTGTATTACAATCATGCTTTAAGAAATCTTAAAGGTACTTTAGGATAGCTTTACTGTATTCCATTTGATCTGTGAATAGTAAACATGGATAAGGACTTCTCTCTCTGCTCCCTTGTTTTCTTGTTTTCATATAAGCAAATATAGAACATAAAAAAAAATGAATATCAAAGCACAATATTGTCCACATTTTAAAACTGTTATTTAATTATTAAAAGTAGTTGAATCTCTTAGAAGCTTACTCTCTGCCACACTTCTGTGAGAGCTGGCTTGGAGCCCTGACTGTAGACTATAATACCTCTCTCTCATTATTAATAGTAGCATCTGTCATGGTTAAGCCCCAGCTGGCAACTAGGACCACACAGCACCTTTCTCACTCCCCCCGCAGTGGGATGGTGGAGAGAATCAGAAGAGTAAAGTCAAGACTCTGACTATATTGAAAAACTTGAAAACATCTCCCACTTTTGCAGATAAGTCTCCTGGCCTTTGGGGAAGATAGGAACAGGACACTTGTATGCATGCCCCATATGCTCCAAAGTGGTTTTGGTTTTCTGGGTTCCTTTCTTTGTTTGGAGTTCCGGGTTTCTTTGTTTGTTTGTTTTTGCTTTGAGAATAAGACCAAATTAGCAAGAAATCTCAGGGGAAAGTCAGATACATGTCATAACTTTGGTTGTTTTTCTCTCTTCACTAGAAGTGCAAACATTGACAACAGTGGAAATCTCATCATTCCACTTCCAAAATGTGAAAAGCAGTTATAGAGAAGATGGAGATTCCCTTCCTACAAGAATGTTCACTGTCAGGACAAGAGGCAATAAGCACAGGTTGACTCAGGGGAGACTCAGGGAGAGTTTGCATATAAAATAATAAAATCTTCACCATGAGAACAATTAAACATTGGGATGTGTATCCTATAGGAGTGATGTAATTTTCCCTGCTGAAAATATTCAAGACTTGGCTTGACAAGTCCCTGGATATCCTAATCTAAGGTCCTGCTTTCAATGGAAGATGATGCTAGGTGATCTCCAGAGGTCCCTTCCAGCCTAAACCTCCCTGTGATGTTAAGAGAAGCAACATTTGCTATCATCCTGGTTAGCTAAGTTCTTTGTGATGGTGGTTTTTGTTTTGACTTTTCAATAATAGCTAAACAACCATGGCTACAAGAAACTTCAAAAGTAATCTAGATCACAAACCTGTTTTAAGGCAGCATCGACTATACCTGTTATCACACTGATGATCAGAAGCATCACGACTTAATCTTAGAAACCTTACTTGATCAATGCCTTGACTGTAAGGAAGCTGTTGTATTCCTTGTGCCTAACTTAAAGCTTTCTCATGGCAGTTTAAGCCTATTATTTCTTTTCCAATCAACTATGGGCACAATTATTCGCTTCTTAATCAGTTTCGAATACATTTTATAATATCCTCTCCCTGTCTCTTCTTCAAGCTAAGAAAACCCCTTCATTCTGCCTTTCCTGATGGGTACTGGAACTAGATGTTTAAAATAAAATAAAAAAGCTCTCAATTCTCTCTATGGAGACAGCTATCATAAAAGACACAGTGCTTAGTGCTTTCCTCCCCCTACATGTTCAGTGAAATCATTGGGAATTGAGCACATAAGTATTTCTGTGGAATTCTGCCCTAAATTTAGTAATTGTTTAATGCAATAATTGGATTTCTTTGTTAACTCACCCTTTTGTCTTTGATGTTAGAACCTTGCAAAGGGATGTTTTCCTGTAGCAGAATTTGCTTGTTAGTTTTATCTGCATATAATGTAGACAGTCAAAGGTGGTTTATGAAGGCTCTGCATTCTGAAATAACTGTGAACTTTTTAATGATAGGGAAACAAATGGAAACTTTAATGAAATATTACTTGAGTTTTTTTCAAAATTGTGGCCTTTTAAATAACCTGTACAAAAATTTATCTTATTTTCCATTCTTTTCGTTGCTTGGGATTAAGTGAAAAAGAAATCCCAACAGCTCACAGTCATTCTTACATGTAAACCTTATCTAATATAATGTTAGCAAGCACAGGATAGAACTATTGCATTGAAGTACATTTAAGTACTAAGGGTTGCAAATGAGTTAATGTGCTGTAGAACTGAGCCTGACATCAGAGTCCAAACGTAAATCCTTGTGGGATATTCATGGCTTTAAGCTCCATAACTATTAAAATTATTTCTAGGTATTTTAGCCTATCACTAATTCTAATCTTGTCTAATTTTTACTGTGCCATGCAGAAAGGTAGAGAAAGTATGACCTAGATTGAACAGCGCAAAGAGAGGTAACACACAAGGGATGTAGTGATGCTAGCATCCTAACTAGAAAATGAAAGTTAATCAGAGAATAATAATATTTTCCTTCCATAATACAGAAATTGTTCTAAGTACACATAGTAATGTCATCAATCCCTGTCTCTTCCATGGAGAAAACATTATAGTGTTAAAAAATGTTGATGTTTTTCCTTACTCAAGAGCAACATAGAGACATTTCTATTAATTTTATTACGGATCGGAAATGGAGGCAACACAAAGCAGACATTTCAATAAGATTAAAGGTCTGAGTTAAACTGACAAGAGACAAGAAAAGCAGTTTAAAATGACACTGAATATTCTTATATACCAATGTAAAACATAAAAAATAAACCCACAAAGCAATTTTTCATTTCTTGCTTTTGTAATCTAACAAAACCTCCTTGCATTATATAAACAATATTCTTGTTTACGGGGGATTACAAAAATCCTTTAAAATGTAGAAAATATAAAAAAAGACCATTTATTAACGTGTAGACAGCTGCTAGATATTATTTGCAGTGTGTTTATCAGACTGGTATCCCACATATATTTGCCATCCATTAGGAGAACACTCTTGCAACTTATCTTTAGAAAAATTATCAAATATATCTCTGTCTCAGCACATAGCTTACCCTGTGGCAAGATAATTATTTTGGGAGTCCATTCCTGTAAACTGATGAATACTTGATGCAAGCTGATGCAGATTTGAGTGAAACTTGACAATATTCATGGATAACAGAAAATATTTTCCTCTTAACAATACTTTAACAATAGGTGGGAGAATAATTTCCTACTGTTAATTGTGACACAGCAGAACATACCAGTACTATATTATTAATACTGCAGCCTATACACAACAGAAGATTAAGTCAGAGCAATAGCTGCAGATCAAATCAGGGTAACCATTCCCAGCTGACTGTTTTGCTTCTCTACTGAGATTGTTGCTGTAGGCCAAAATTCTAAAGCAATTACAGCAAAAAGAGTAAAAAACAAAAAAAAAGTCTTTTAAAGTAAGTGGTAAGAAGAGCTAATAATAATTAAAAAACAAAACACAACCCACAAAAAATTATCTATCTCCATTGCATTATGGCAAATGCTCAAAGCTGTAGATTGTCAATACTTCCCTTCTGCAGTGTACTGTGCAGTACCAATACTACTACTTTAAAGCCTGTTCCAACTGAGATTTTTGTAAAAAGCAAATGAGAATTAGATTACATTACTCAGTTCTGATAAGCTATCTAATTCTCAGTTTGACTATTACACACAACCCATCACCCCCTTTACATTGTCCTGCCCCTCACTCCTAGTTTCTCAGACCAAGATTTTAACTTATTTTCTTCCCTTAAAACCAGCATATACAGAATAAGCAATAAAATATTACAAATGAGCATAAAAACATACCAGTATATTCTTGAAATTCCCATATTAATATATCAAAAAACTCTAAAGCAAAATTTCTCAACTGCTGGCATGTGTAAGTGAAATCATATAGCATGTTTTTGTAATAAGAAGGCAGGGATAATGACTGAAGGTGTACCGTATCTTGCTCTCTTGAAAACAGGTCAGCATTCAAAAGTCTGAGAACAGTTCTGATAATAATCACGGTTCAGTGCTTATAAAGTAATATTTTCTTAACTGCTAAAGCTTATTATGTTTTAAACAGATAAAATCTCATTTTTTATGAACCCTAGACAACTAAGTTCAATTTTAAATTCAGAGTGTTAATTTTCAGTCACTATGAACAAATTCCTTCCAAGGAGACCACACCATATCTAAGCTATTTGTGTAGAATTAGAATACCACTCTGTATGTTTAATACTTTCCAGATGGGAAGCAGAAAATAAGGGACACGGAAAGGTCTCCAAAGAGATTGTTTCCCAAGTCATCCAATATAGTAATAAGGATGGAAGATTTCTGTTACACTCTTGAAATCATGCAAATCTCATTCCTCCATTCAGCCATACACATTACCTCTCCCAGGGTAATAATATTAATAACGGAAAAATCACAATGTCATAGAAGCAAATGCAGAGCTGGAGCATATTTAGAGGCACAAACTAACATTTGACTAGAAAACAAGCGGTACTGAAACTCAGTAAGAAATGCCAGCAATGACTGTCAAGACTTGTAGGGAGGAATTGTTTATGTAATTAGAAACAAATAGTCCCCATATATTCTGCATATCTCAGCAAGAGATGCTGGCCAGAAGCAAGCTCCAAAATACCTTTGATCAGCCAGTGATGTTACAAGGATTCACACTATTAAAATAATAACAAATTTAAAGAAAAAAAAAGCAGCTCATTCAAATTGCTCTTCATGATCAGAAGGTGAAAAAAGGTTAGGGAGAAAGGAAAAGGAAAATAAGGTAAACTGGAGCACAATCAAATGAATTATTGGTCCAGTAGTTGTCCCCCAGTGAAAAATTATACCATTGATAGACCTCCAGATACCATACAGCTGAAAAAACCCCACATATTTAATACCAATTAACACATTTTCACAATCTCAATATACTAATCAAATAAATGATTGATTCTCCTTTCCCCAAGCTGAACATTCTCTGTGACAGTATGCTTTCTTGCTGACTCACTTCTGCTGCTCTTAATGCATGAGCTGAGGAAATGCGCTAATGTCTGGATCTAGCCTTTCTGTGATCCTCCAGGAACTGTTGCTTGGAAGTGGTGTGTTAGCAAGTTGCATTGAAATTGCTTTTTCTTCCTCTCTTGCATCCAAAAATCCTTACAGGGCAAAGATACACAGTGAGAATCAAACAGAAGTTCATCATCTGACAAAGGCAGTAAGAATACTCCCAAACCAATCATGTCTTTAAAGAAGTTTAGAGACAAGTATAGGAAACTTGGAAGGAGGGACAATAACTATGGTAGCTTTCATGAAAAAAAACCCAAACCATAAGCTGCCCTAATTTTGTATCTTCTACTTATCTTCTACTTTATGAATCACCACTTTTAATCAAAGATTAGAATAATTAGTGATCAATCACTATTATAACCAAATCACTGCTCATAAGAGCACTGGGTAAAGCATGTAAAAAATATTCTGATTTCACTTGTCTTTCTATCCAGAAAGTATTTTAAATTAAGAACTATTTGGGTTTGTTTTAAAAACCAATATTGTACTTTTGAGGTGCATTTCATAGTTTTGAAGTCTCATCATATGAATGTTATTAGTGTGGTACATATACCATTAGTATATTATATGTAAGTTTATTATATATGCAGTATTAATAATGCATGTATATTACTCTAATATGTACAATATTACTCACTCATCTCTTTTAATCAGAGTAAGCTAGGACTACACTTGTTCACTTTAATTTATTTTATTTTAAAAGTAAATTATAACAATTAAGTATATATCCTGTAGTCAGGTTTGCTACCCATCCCAGTTAACTAATCACTTGGTAGCTGTGTGGACTACTTAAAAAAAAGTCATTAAAGAAATTAAGCCACAAGAGAAATAATATTGTCTTTATGCATACAAGCAACTTCATTTGAGATTGCTGGAAGTTACCTGGAAATAACTAAAGGTAACCTTCAACCCAGCTGTTCCTCACACCATCCTCTTCCAGTATATTAAAATTCATGAAAGTCATTCTACTGTTTCACTGAGATTAGGTCTAGAAATACCAGAAAGTTACTTTACTTCATAGTATCTGATAAACTCACAGCTACATGAAGATTCCTGGATGCTTCCTGAAAAGCTGGTGAGCTGTCATGCGCAAAGCAAATTATTTGAATGATTAATCAATCAGCATTGCATAGTGGTACAATAGACAATGAATTTGTCACCTGAAGTTCAAGAAAAAGGTAGTTACCTTTCTGACCAAAAAAAATACAGGTACAGAGCAACAAAACATGGTTCCAGCCCAGAGGCTGCAAAGAAGGAAGGGAAAGACATAATACTACAACCTGTAAACCCATAAAGCACCCAGAACAAAATCTCTTCCACAGACAAAATTAATTACTGCATATTTTGTTGAAAATTATTGTTCTTTTAATTACCAATAGTAAATCTATTCTCAGTTTTTATCAAGTTGTGACGTATTCTGTATTATGAAACCCAGCTCCCATTTCTGGAGTTTCTTCTAAAGTCTCATATCAGTCACATCGCATTTAATAATTTTTCCTTCTCTTCCCTGATTGATACTATCTTTGTACACTAAACTCTGCATAACACATCATTAATAATAAACAGGCCAAAACCTGGAACCAAAGAAATCTGTAGCACTCAACACAACAAAAGAATGTGACATATATAACAGTGTCAGAATATTCATTAAAGCTTTTGTTGTGGTTTGGGCTGGGCTGGGCTGGCCACTAAAATGAATGACAGATGCTTTCTAACTTCTTTCCCAAGTGAGAGAAGAATGAGAGAAAAAAGATTATTATGAGTTTAAAAGAAATTCAACTACTTTAATGAAATATTATTAATAAAATAATATTAATAAGAAAATGGAATACATACAACATATATATAACGCTTTCGAGCTCCCAGGATGACGATCACGTCATTGGCAGCCACTGGGAAAATCCCAGACTGGACTCAGTGAAGGACAGGAACTGGACTCCAGATCTGGATTCTAGAACGTACAGATCAGGATCAAAGGCAGATGAACAGAGTCCTCCTCAGACATCAGCCACTGGAGAAAAAGGGCTGATCCTTTGACCCCTTGGCTTTTATACTAAGCATGGGGCAGATGGGATGGAATATTCTATTAATCAGTTTTGGGTCACCTGTCCTGTCCACTCCTCTCCACAGGTGTGACCCCTCTATACCTTTCTGCTCCCAACCCTACAACAGGGCATATAACAAAGTTAGCTGACCTTGGTTGTTAAGTAGGTTAATAAGTATAAGCAAGAGCTTCTCTGCATACCATTCCTTGGTATAAATTATAAACATCAAGTCTTATCACTCTGGAATTGGACTGCTGTCTTAAAAATGCCATTAATTTCAGAGAGTTAGAACTGAAAAGTAAAAATACTGAACAGCAAATTGGTTCTGTTTTACCTCAAACCAGGAAAAAAAAAGGGCTCTATAAAAAGTCAATAGAGTCTTTTCATTTCCCTGAAAATCCTAATGTCAGGTAATGACCCCGAGAACCTGTGACAAAACACATCTTCATCAGCCTTTTAAGAACAAGTAAATTGCAAATGCATATTCCCAAGAACCTGCTCAGCAGTATTCCCTGGTCACATACAGCAGATGGACTACTGTTTGGCAGTCACTTTTGGTGTCTGGCAATCATTTCAGGTGTCAAACATAATGTTGTAGTGTAAGAATGTCAGGCCATTAGGTTCCAAGATATTTAAAGTTTGTTTTTTTTTTTTCTTCCATCTACTGTGATCAGTTTTCTCTTTCATTTCTACTAGTCCAAACCAAAATAATCTCCATCACACTTTCTTTTTCCTTTTTCAGTGTTATCATGCTCAGAGAATACACAATGTCGAAATACCAACAGGTACCTGATTTTTCAGTGAATGGTAAAATAGAGCTTTCAATGCTTTTAACTTCGCCCATTGTCTATATAAATAATTGCTATTAACTTATTTTTGAAGTTTCCATTTTTTCTAAAGAACACTAATAAAGCAACATTTTCACCACGTCTTCATTACACACAAACAGCAATACTGAGCATAGAAAATATTATTATCTTATACTAATGAAAGCTTTTTCCCCACTGTGCTTTTTCTTACCAGAGTCATTCATCAATTTATTTTGATCACTGTCTTTATAAATACAAAATACATGCAACTACTGACCCTGGACAGCAAAAAAAAAAATTAAAAATCTACTCATGAGAAGCAATGCAAATGACCCTATAATTTAGAAATCTTTAAAAAGATCAGAAGAAAACACATTTAATAAGTGAGGTGGTTGAATCGCTGGAGAGTTGGCTAGCTGAATGGTTTCTAGCCTTCATTTAACATGGATGGAGCTAGCTATAACATTGAAACTTTAACAATCCCAACTAACATAATGAGAAACAAGATTGTCTCATGTTATATTCATGTTATTCTGTTTAATGAAAAAACTCATACATTAAGAAGGGATCTGCAAGACTGGTACTACTCACTCTCAAGGCTTCTTGAGTAGGCTGCAGGTAAAGAAATTATTACACACACACACACTAATAGGGCTTCTTTTTTCATTATTTGTTTTTCCAAATGTGTGTGTGTAAATGCAGCACATACTGAAAAGACCAAAAAGGAAAAAAATATAACCTGAAATTGTTCATAAGGTATAAATGGTTTAAAAAATAAGAGGAAATTTCTGGATGTTCTTCTAAAATAAATATCTCAACAACAGTTTCCATCAACCACCTGCCATTCCACATGATATTAAATATTTGGAACCAAATCTATTTGGCAAATACCATTTAAGGAATTTGACCCAAGAGTTCCAGATACGTAATACATTCTAAAGTTGTTACCAATGAAGTGAATAAAGTTCAGTTAAAGGTATATCAAATATGTTAGACACTCCTTCTACAATCGGAACAGGAAAAAGGTGCATTTCTTCTGAAGTAGCTTGTCTTCCTTCCCCAAGGTCATGCATAAGATTTTTCTACAAATGTTTTGGTAATGACAGTCTTTATAGTCCATGCAAGACTAAACCATTTTGTGGATTTATTGTTCTTCTGAAGTGCCTGTTGCCCATGAAAATTAAAGGTAATTTCCACTGGTAATAAAATTCACTATAAAAATACATTAGATGTCATTCATGTTTCAAGGCAAGAGCCAACGTCAAGTTCCAGCACTGTCTTACATAAACTTTCTTATTTCTCCTTCTATGGCTTCAGACACCATGCAGTTTGAGACAAGAGCCTGACAAACAGAAGTAAATTGTTAATGTTTCCTGTTATGGCAACTGGTATGAACTTTTATTCAACAAAAATGCACTTTTATAGCAACAAAAAATGCCACCAAGAAAAGCTATCACCCCAATTAATTTAAAAGCATTTTCAGCACCTGCTGAACAGGTGACATTCTCTTTTGAGGTAACAT